>JXTC01000507.1:0-58937 GCA_002914845.1 Trema orientale | reverse complement strand
CGCTAGCGATACATCCATTTTATACTGCGAAAATATTTACAATCTGTACAGCACAAAAGATGGTTTTACTACTCTTGGCGACTCCCACAGGATCAACTATATACATACATGTAGCAAAATAAATAAAAGTTATCAAAAATTCTTTATTCTTCAAACTGGTATATGAACAGCATTAGAGTGGAAACAGCTCAGCCAACACTATCATGGTTATGATCATCTGCATCACAAGAACTAAATGAGCAATGGCTCAGTAAATGGAAATCCATGTATGCTAATGAACAATTTATATATAAAACTTATTAGTCTTTGTACTCTTGATTTCCTTAGAAAATATTAATATTTAAATCATGTTTGGGTCCCTTCTTTGTATAGTTCCTAACTTAGTGATATAGCAGGTATCCTCTTATTAAATATCATTTGAGGCTTACCCTGTCTTGGAATTAACCTCAAGGGATTTGACCTCCGTCTTATTTGGCTCACCCTATCTTGGACTACCTCAAGGGATTTTACTACATTTACCTACTAGATCAGCAAGGTAAGAATCCTACCCTTCTATAAAATAAATGACGTTTAGGGTACAAGACTCTTTATTAAAGTCATAACTTCTAAAATAATTATTTTGTACATACATATATGAGATGCTTTACGAAAATGATATGAACAATTTTCCAATATATATAAATCTCAATATCACAGATATATCACCTTTAATATAGACAATCATATACATAGGTTCTTGTGATGCTGGAGTGAAATTTCCACTTACCTTTGTTTTGAGAATACGAAAGAAAATGAAAGGCAAATTCTGCTCTCCAAGAAGTTTAATGTGCTTTAGTCCTAATCGTATCATTTAGCTTCAATTTAATTCATGTTCCCAAAACAATAAATAACAAGGCTAAATTAACATGCCCACAATGAAAAATACCCAAAAGTCCATGGTACATTGTGCAAGTTAAAAGACAAAAGGACCAGTTTCTAATGTGAATTTCACATTTCTAACTTCTCAAGGAATAAGAGCCTAAAACATGTTGTCCTCCTTAATTACAACACAGCAAACATTTAACATCATTAATAAGCTTTTAGAAATTCTACGAACAAATCTAACTCCCGTACTAAAATACATACAGAATTTCTCTTATTCATTATTATTCTACTAGTTAATTGGTAACAATCAGAAAGATTTAGAAATATCAATTAACTTTAAATAAACCTGGAAGTTTTTTCTTGAAAACTATTATAACTTGTTTGGCCACTTTAAAAATCAGCTAAAGAATAACATAGACTCTATGGTAGAAATGTTTAACTAACAATCTCAACAGAGAGAGAAAAGATGATTTTATACAAATTATTATGAATTACTAATTTCCAAACCTTAACTTTGTAGCCCATCTAGTTTAAGAATATATTTGTAGTTTATTTGTATTCCAATAGCATTCATAACCTCATACATATATATATATATATAGAGTCCAGCAGTCAAATCCTTACCTCCGTTGATATGATAGTAGTGCTAGTTCTCAATTTCTTTGCATTGATTTACTTTCCACTAACTAGACAAAGTGGCTGAAACTGATTATACTAGTTTAGGTAATGGAACTCTAAAGTAATCCCAAAGGAAAGAAAGAACGAGGAAGACAACTAATACAAGTCAAGAGTTAAGTCGGTTGGTGATAAGTTTCATATTTTCACATGGTCCAAGGTTTTATTGTGTCTTCCACTTACTAGAATCACAAGTTGATTCATAAACCGTAAAGCGAATAAGACAAATTAATTACCCATAACAAGTATATTAACACAAATACTCAGGTACTTTTCATAACGAGTAA
Source organism: Trema orientale (assembly GCA_002914845.1). Lineage (NCBI taxonomy): Eukaryota > Viridiplantae > Streptophyta > Magnoliopsida > Rosales > Cannabaceae > Trema > Trema orientale. Next base: position 57,111 of record JXTC01000507.1, on the reverse strand, counting down.
TATCAATCATATTTTAGTGTGCGTGCCTTTATCCTAATATTTACGAGATCAATAATTATAAATCAAATAATTCATGCATACACAATTTAAATTCACGTGTGGTGCAAAAGAAAAATAAGCTTCAGCTTGTTTAGTAAGTATAAAATAATTTAACATAAATTTTCATAAATAAGCAAATTGCATTAGCCATTACACATCAGTTCTTCTTGGATCCTTGAATCAGTCTTTCACTGCACATATATGCTATAAAAATTTAGTCAGTCAATTAGGAAAATCTTAATTATAATAATAAACAGTAATTTCGACATATAATTTCGAAAGTAGTTATGAAGATTTTTTTTTTAATTGACATGTAGTAAGGTATATTATTAGCAAATGCACTTATGAGAATTTTGGGCACTACAAAAATCCTCATCCAATCCTGCAAGGAATATAGGAACCTTCAATCGTACAATGGTATTGCAATATGCTTTGATATTATCTGGGTCTTTCATAACTACCCGATCACGATGGTCCAGTTCTTGGAAAATTTCAATTAACTCTCCATAGTAGACAGATAATATTTTCCCATATTGTTTTGTTAAGAAGGCTTTTTGATTCAGATAAATACTTGTAACTCATCACTTCCATTATAGAATGCTTTGGATAAGGCATCTCAAATAACATAGACAGTAGATAGGCATAAAGTGCGCTTCAGAATTTCAGGCGACAGGGACATTAACAGTCATCATTTGGCCTTTTAATTTTCAGTTTACCATTTTTTATATCCTTCGTCTGATTATGATGGTGGCTTAGTCTTGTCACGTATGTTGCCACGTATGTAGAAGATTTTGTCTCTTTCAGTAACCTCGGCGGTCATGGATAGTGCATGCAGCGAGCTGGTGCTCAGTGCAGTGGTGGTTCATAACAGAGATAGACCTCAGCACAGCGGCTGGGGGCTCTCAAACGGGTTAGCAGCAGCGGTGCGATGGAATTCTCAGAATGGTGCAGCAGTGCGCGTTGGTGGCAGTGATGGAGCTCTCGGACGGGTGCAGCGGTCGTTGACAATGGCGGGCGAGAGCTCTGGTGTTTCGATGCTCTCAGACTGGTGCCTCGAGAGGAGATCGGTGGGTTCGGCTGGTCGATGTGTTCGAATGGTGCAACGGTGCTCGATGGCGGTGGGCGAGAGCTCTGGGTTTGGCTGCCCGATATGAGTCCGGTTGAAAGAGGAACTCGAGCACAAAATCGAGTTGGAAGTAACTGAGCACAAAATCTGGTACTGGGTTTTTTCCTTTTTTTTTTCCCGGGTATTTTTGCTCAAGCTTGAACAAATATATATATATATATATATGGTTTTGTTTTGCTGGAAATTTAAATCGGCTCTTGTACTATGTAAATTTGATGAATGCTTGTTTTTCATTCATAGATTGTATTGAATAAGTACAAGGTATATATAGGAGAGTTTGGTTCAGCCTACAAATGTTCTCTCAAACTAAGGAGAAACAAGTTCCCTAGAAACAGGAAAAAAGACAGGAAAAGAAACATGGACATTACATTTTCTTGTCTATTCAACATTTAACGCTCAAGTAATTAGTAAAATTATGTGTATATCTTATACATATTAGAGAACACAAATTTTAGGAAATTCTTAGAATAAAGCCAACTAATAATCAAATCAAGCAGCTATTCAAAAAATATTAATCAATATCAGAAGCTTCCAAATGGTATTTGGGATAAGTACTTGACTTTCAACAGTAATTTCACTTTTTTTTTTTTTTTCAAAACTAACTGGAGTAAATAGATCATTCGGATGAATCAATCATAGAAGTCCAAGTTACTGTTAGTGAAGTGATTAGACAATTATTAGATAATAAGTGAAAGATTATTGAATAAAATATGATAACCAAAATGAAAATCTTTTAGATTAGAGATCAGAAGTTCCAAATATAGGGAAAAAAAGAAAAGAAAAAGAGCCAAAAAAAAATACAAAAGAAAATAACTAGGGAAATTATTACTAAAATGCCCTTATTTTAAATAAATATGGAAAAAAAACCTTATGTTTTTTTAAATTCAAAATAATTACCTTCTATTTAAGGGAAATTATCATTAAAAATTTAAAATATCCTCTATTTTAAAAAAAGTGTGAAAAAAATCCTTGTATTGTTAAAATTTCAAAATAAATAACTCTATTTGAATTATTATTTCATTTGCTATATTTGACTAGTTAAATACTTCAAAAAAATTAGTTAAGTTAATATTTTACCCCTTATTATATTATTTTAAGGCACATAACACACTTGAGAATGAATAGAAAGAGAATACATATGGTCTAAAATCTCTTTAAAAAATTATAAAAAAATTCTTCTTTCCATAATTGCTACCTTTGATAGAAAAGAAAATTTTGTCACCCTCAAAATTTTCGAAAATTTTAGATTTATTTTTTCTTTTTTGGATTTATACTGCAACTATAGAAGGAAAAGTTTTTTTTTTTCTTTTTCCATTATGTCACTTTCAAAATTTCTGAAAATTATATATATTTTTTTCTTTTCTTGATTTGTATTGCAACTATGAAGGGAAGAGTTTTTTTTAATTAAAAAAAAATAAGTTTTTGACAATATGTATTCTCTCTCCATTTATTTTTAAGTGTGGTGTATGCCTTAAAATAATATAATAAAGGGTAAAATATTAATTTTACTAATTTTTTTAAGTTTTGATCAGTCAAAGATAATAAATGATATGATAATTCAAATAGAAAATATTTATGTTGAATTTTCAATAATACAAGGATCTTTTTCATACTTCTTTAAAACAAAGAATATTTTAGCGATAATTTTCCTTAAATAGAAGATACTTATTTTGAATTTTAAAAAGCACAAGATTTTTTTCACACTTTTTTAAAACTGGAGGTACTTTAGTGATAATTTTCTAAATAACTAAACAAAACACACATTTCTAGAACCGACTAGGGAAAACATCCGCAAATATAATAGTTTAAATCTACCGTATATATAAAAACATATATAGAGAATGATTATTAAAAAAGGAAAGTAATTGTATGGGAAGATTGTTATGATCCCTCTCCAGGCCGGCTCAAGCTCTTCTAAGGCCCTAGGTAAAATCTCTAAAATTAGCCTTTTTCCAAGAAAAAAAAAAATGAAAAAAGAATTCGAGAGAATTTTGAGAATTTTTTAAGGTCTCTTTAGTGATTGAACCAAATTTTTTGAGATCTCCCTGGTGATCTCTTTGGCCTCTTTTCTTTTCTTTTTTTTTTTTAAAATTTTTTTTCATACCTAGTACATGTTTTGTATTAGACATATTCAAGAAATAAATGAAGACAAGTACACAACACACAAGTAACAGAAAGTAGTTTAACTAATATAAAATTCAAAAAATAATAATCAAGAAATTAACAAAAAAAAAGAGTATGAAAGATATAACTTGGAGATCTTTAAACTTTTTCTATAGTTTAATCTTTTTTTCTCCCTGTTTTATTGCTTGTAGAAAAACTTATCAGGAGCATTTTTTTTAGATTCAATCAATTTTTCTACTTTCTTTTTTCTTTAAGTTTCTCATAGATGGATTCATATTTTTTATTAGATATTCTAATTATTATTGATAATTAAACTATATCGAAGATAAATACCCTAATAAAAAAAATATAATATCTTACAAAGAACAACCACAATGAAAACTGAACAATGTAATTACTAATTTAAATTTCACAAATAAAATTTACAATACACTTAATTTAAATTTTATAAATCACAAATAAAATAAACAATAATAATTGAATATTAAAACTGTAACTAGAAGTAAAAGAGTTGGACTCGGTTGATCCTCGTTTGTACTTGAAAAATGATGATACAATTTAAGAGGGATTTTGAGAGAATCCAAGAAAGAGAGAGATGAGTAATAGAGGGAGTTTGAATAAAGGGCTGGTTAACTAAAGCCTAAATATGACGGAAGCCCTGATGCCATACTCACCCTTGTTTTTGGTGGGTTCTGTATGGGCTGTATGTCTTGAAGACATACTTTGTTTTTTCTTTTTTTTTTGAGACTGTCATTTTGTTTTGTTTTTTGTTTTTTTAATGTTAGACACAGGGGATATAGCTAACAAAATTGTTGTGAGTGGATGGAGTTGTAGACTCATAGGCTTCAAAAAATAAAAGGGTGAGTATTGTATAAGTTGGCTCACATTGGCTGATTTTTTTTATTTAAAAAAAAATAGTTTAGACCTTTCATTAGTCAAATTAGGTCTTCTTCATGTGTTTTTTCTACTAATGGGCATTAATTCTCATGAGGCCATAGGCTTTGGCTTTAGTTGCCTAGTCTTGGAGCCGACCATGTCCCTCTCAGTCAGAGTGGAATCTAGATAGTAAGAATTGATTAGAGAGAGAACATCAAATGAAGAAGAATTCTTTCAAGAAAGAGGGGATTGACTGATGCTTACTTAGAATATTAGACTTATCTCCTTTAAGTTAAAAATGGGGTACATAAATTTGCCATTTTTTTGGAAAATTCATCACTTTAACTAATTTTCTTATTTTTTCTTTCTAAATATCCATTTACTGCACCATAATATATATAAGCTCATAGGAGGATTCAAATATTATTTGATAGTACTACTATTATCTTAAAATAGGAAGAGAGATTATGTTAAAGGCAATGATATTTAGCATAAATACTCGATCTTAGATACGACCTTTGTATTCTTTTTATTATTGGAACTTATATACAACCTCATAACAAATTAGCTTTGATTATTAACCTAGCCATAGTACACTTGGTAGACTAGGGATACATGCACTAGGCCACAGATGTAGTTCCTTCGAGGGAATCAGTTCTGTTTATATTTTGATCAATACAAGTCATATTTTAACGATCTGTGTTAGTTAAAATATGATATATATCAATCAAAATATGAACGAAACTGGTCCCATCGGCAAGACTACATTCTTGCATGTACTATATATATAGGTTCACAATCTAATAGATATTTTTTTTAAACTTATTTATGGGTATTTTTTCTAGCCGTTAATCTAACGACTATCATAATTTGAATAGTTGAAAAAAAATAATAAAAATAACTATCAATTATTTAATATTTTTCTCTCTCCAAATTTTACCATAAAAAACGTGCGTAATGAATTTTAATTAAGTAAAATAATACTATTATGGATAGGTAAAGAAAAATACCTATTAGTTTGGGCCATAAATATATATATATATATATATATATATAGATATCCATATAGTCATAAGTAATCCACATGACGATCGATTGAGACATTTTGGGATTATATTTCAATATCCAATTTAATAGCCTTGACAAAGGTCCCATATTGTGTTTGACTACTTAGATCATGCTATGATATGTTTCATAATGCAAATGACATTTTTTCAATGTGTTTTTTCTTCTACAATTTTATGGCCCTTTGAATTTGATATTTATATGTACCACTACTCCTTAAGCCATCTAGCTTTGTTGGTTGGTGAGTCTCTTTTAATTCACATTATGCCGATTGACATGACACATGCATGTAAGTATGTATATATATATATACACTAGTTTGTAACGTTAATTATTATTATATTTTGTTATTGTTTTTTTGTTTAATTGTTGAAAAATAAATAAATAAATAAAAGGAAAGCCACCCTTAGGGAAAAAAAAAAAGAACGTGGCAAATAGGAGATGCATTAAGGATTTAAGTATATATCTATGCCCATCCCATTCTATATTAAATTTTATAGTAAAAATAAAAAATAGAAAGTGAATCAAATAGCTCAGACAGTGGACAACTCAATTCTCAAAATTATCTATGTTTCTATAATATTATTAATAGAATATGCGACTTCTGTGTATATGTACACATACATAATAAGAACGCTTATTCAACTTCAACTTCGATGTCCTATTTTCACATGCATCCACCTAAATTTATATGCCTTGAATGCACATTAATTTATGGGTCCATTATATAAAGAAATTGTTAGATTTAACATTATGGCAAGGCAATTTGAGTCTTTGACTATGACACTCCTTAATAGTGAAGGCACAGTGCGGACCTAGCTAAGGGGACCAGGGGAGTACTAATCATAGTAGATAAGATGCAGCCTCTCTTCCATGCCCCGCTGTGGGGTTCCGGTTAGGAATTTCTGTTTGCCTGCTAGGCATTTTCAGAGCCAATATATAATTAAAGAAAAATCTATAATAGGCACCGAAAATATGGGTCCCTAGGATAGACGCTTCTATTAATTAATAGTCTTTTAAAAGAAAAACAATATAATTAATAATAGTTGGAAACTAAAGAAAGTTACACAAAGACAAAGTAGCAATATTTAACTTACACAAATTAAATGCCGATTCAGTAACATATCAACTAGTTCTGTCTTGTCTAATTACTATGTGGTATTGCTAGCTAGCTGTATATATGTGGTACTAATGTATGGACGTGGACCTCACACAGATAAGAGATAACACACTGCATTAGATTACAGCATGTGTTATTAAGTAACTTAGAGTTATTCCACGACTCCTGAAAGACTTAAAAAAAAAAAAAAAAAAAAGAATAAGAAGAGTGTGTTGGTGCTGAACTGCTGATGTGTTGTGATAAATATATCAAAGAGTTCATCTACCACCAAGACCTGGAAAAAAAAAAAAAGGCGAAACTGAGAGTTTTTCGATGTTGATGTGTGTGACTTGGGAATCTTGTGATGAAGGTTTTAATAAAACTACAAACGGGTTTGACTCTTAGGTAAAACTAAACGAAGGAAAATTAACACTCAAGGGTCAAAGACTCAAAATTACAGTGACCTCTCGTAGAGAAAGATAATTACTTGACATTAAAAGGTCTACAAATCAATAAAATTTTCACCAATTGGTTATTTATTCTTTTAAATTTTAGTTAAATTTAACTAGAGATAGTGTACCATGTTTGTGTACATTTTTCATTTTTTAGGTGTTAGTGTAAGATCTTCTAATCCGGAACGTCACTTTAATTTTTCAATATAAATGAGTGACAGTCTAATTTTTCCTTCTAATTAAAAAAAAAAAGGTGCACAACTAATTGTTGAAATAGTGGAAAACACTATTTTGAAATGCCATTTTTGAGTCATTAACATGAGTGTGACCTACTTCATAATTTTCTATGAGTTATGGTGAATTTTTGTTCTCATTTGCTCATTGAAATCGCATACTCATATGCTTAAAATCGAGCCTGATGAATAAAAAATTAAGGGAAAAGCTCATAAATACCCATTTTTAAGACCATATTTCTATAAATACTCGTTTTTATACTTTTTTGTGGAGAAATGTAGACCATTGCATTAAATGTATACCATGGTCTACATTTTATGAATAAAAATTATACTAAAAATTAGCATATATTTTAAAATGTATATTGTTCACGGGGACCATTCATATTTTGCATATGAGATGTGACTATAAAAACGGGTATTTTTGAAAGAAAAATTAAAAACGGGTATTTATGGAAAAAGTTTTGAAAAATGGGTACTAGGCATAAATTTCACAAAAATTAATGTTCAAAGTACAGCCTTGTGGCTGGAAAAATACAAAGGAAAACTTAGAAAGTTTATCTCATGTTGGAAAAATATAAAGACTAAGCTTGCAAAATCTTATTTATAAGATTGTATGACATAGAGCCTAGGGGCTTATAGAAATATGACCAAATTTTGGGCCCAATTTCAATAAATATCCCTTTGTCAAATATTATAGCAAAATATCCGGTATATATGCACATATACCAAATGTAAAATTTTATATACCAAGTATAAAAAATTATATACTCAGTGCATTTCAGTATAGTAACTAAAATTGGTAGATAAGTGTATCTACTAAGTGTAAAAATATATATACCTGAATATTTAGCTATAAAATTTTAAAAATGAATATCTACTTAATCAAATTTAAAATTTTGGTCATCCACCTAAATTTCTCTAGAGCCTATATCACATTCGGGTGCAACTCCCAGACTCGTTGAGAGCCCGTGGGCTTGTACTTGTGTGGGAGCTTATCTTGCTGGCACAAATACCAGGATTGGACATTTACTCTATAATGGACTTATTTTTGTACCAAGTCTTATATATTTTCTAACTTGGAAACTCTCTCTCTCTCTCTCTCTCTCTCTCTCTCTCTCTCTCTCTCTCTCTCTCTCTCTCTCTCTCTCTCGGCATTAAGCCTATATAATTGCTGCTGAAGTTGCGAAATAAAAAATATTTGTAACAACAATGTTAATGGCAAAAGCGTTTTGTTTTAATGTAAAAAAACTTTTTGAACATTTACCCCTTTGGAATCAGTAAAAGGTTCTCTCATCTCTTCACACTTTCAGAACTTTTCTCTCCTTTTCTTTCAAATTCTCTTTTGTAGTCTTGTTATATTTTTTGGGTTCTAGTGCTTCGGAGAGTTCTAGTTCTAGTGATTGGTTTAATTCTAGTTCTAATCTTTTGAGTTTCTTGATAGAGTTTAGATGAAAATTCAATTCGCCAAAGTATTAACTTCATAGTGCAATAATCGGTACTATCAACCGTTATATCATAGGAAATGGATGTTTAACGATTTCAAATACTAACTGAGTCGTCACATGTCTTGGTTATTTTTTCTATGATTACTTTGTTAGGCTTAGTCAAAAACTTTTGACCTCTTTAGACCATTTTTGGTTTTTTGTTTTTCTTTTAAAAAAAATGAAAAAAAAAAAGAGAAAAGGTCAAATTTTTTTTATTAGTTATAAAAAGTCATTATAGAAAATATTCATAAAAAAAGTCATTTTCGACAAAATTCATATTAGTCAAGTCCATTTTCGCCTTTTTTAAGTAATCTAAAGATTTGACCAAAACTGTTAAGGCTTCTTACAAAATTCCCGCCTTAAAGTACAAAAAATGAAAAAAAATCCTAGATGGACTTTTTTTTTTTGAAAATCCCAGATTGATTTAGAAAAATATCATTTTTAAATTTTTTTAGAATAATATATTTTTGATAAATATTTAGAAAAATACGATTTTTTCTTCAAATTTAGTATTTTTCAATGGTACTCGAAATAATCAATACGGTTACTAGGGGGAACCAATATAGACACTTTTTTTTGTTGAAACTAATATAGATACTTGAGGTAACCGGTCAAGTTACCTACCTCGGGTAACTTAATTATTACTTCAAGTATCTCATCAAATAATAAAAAAATATTTTTCTAAATACTTTTAAAAGTAGTATTTTCTAATTCGAATCCGAGATTTTTCAATTTATTTGGAAAATTACCATAAAAAATCAAATTGCTTCAATCTATTATTAAAAAAGGGATAAAGTTCATAAATACTCGTTTTATTAAGCAAATTTTCATGATTTTTATTTCACAAATACCTATTTTTACATTCGTNTTCATATCTGAATCGAAAGAAGAGCTGATATAAGTTAATGATGGATATTATCGTCCTTTTAGTATTAAAATTAATTAATTCGATATCACATGCTATAGATTTGCGGAGATCTTAAATATTAAGCTATTATTTTGCAGAATTTAAAAATTAGACTAATTTTGAAAAAAAAAAAGGTTAAAAGTAAAAGTATTTTTGTGTCATTATTCTAATTTTTTTTAGCCATTCCAAAGTTTTATAACTTTGATTTGTGACACATTTTTAGTAGATCTTCAAGGTCATAAAATTTTGACCAATGGATATTATCGTAAAAAAGAAACGACGACTACATGTCAAAAATTTATAACACTCATAAAAATATCATTTTCAAAAAAAAAAAGAAGTCGTAAAAAATCATTTTAGTGCAAATTGCATCTATCCATGCCATAAACGTTAAGGTTTACTGGCACAAATGGTCCATGGACTATCGAAAAAGTATATTTGAAAGATAATATAGAAATTTAAAGCATAAAAATAACAATAGCTCCAAAAGTCCTAAGAAAATATAAATAATGCAATTTTCTTTCGCTACAAATCATTTTGTTCAGTTTTATTTCATGTAAATACACTTTCAGACGTTCCATCAGCGCCTCACCTCACATGTGTTTTTTTTTTTTTTTCCCCTAATAAAAATTTAAAAATTAATTACAATTTAGATAATTCGTATACCAATTGCTTCAAATCAAGAACTCACACACGCCGTAATAAGTTATAGTTCATGGACTATGGACTGTTTTAATTTGCGCCATAAACACGCATGCAACAAACCAGCGGGCTAAAATGGCCCATCAGACTAAAACTCGGAGGATATGTTTGTAATTGTGCCTTTATCAAAGGCTCCTTGTCCCAAGCTACACGTACTTGTTTCCCATCTTTTCCGCTCTCAACGACGATGCGTATGTCCGTATGTTGGTGGTCGACTGAGAAAAGAGACGCCTAAAAATTCTTCCAATTCCTTCCGATCCTAAACTCAGGAGGCTACGCAGAGGAAAATGGAGGTGGGGTCCACTGCTGCTCCGGACTCCGTGATTGAAACCCTAATAAGAAGCCGAGGATGGTGTTTCAGGGACTTGGACCAACTGAGCGCCATCATCATGATTCAATCTGCCTTGGCCGATGACCTCACGACGACTTCCCTGGTCGACTCAGTTGAATCGGAGCTCGCCAACATGGACCTCAAATCCATCGGAGGCAAGTCCTTGCCCGACCCCTCACTTCTTCGAAAGTCCTCTCATCTTCTCGGCCCCAAACTTCTTCAGGCACTTCTATCTTCTTCTTTTTTTTCCTCTCTTTCTTTCCTTTTTTTTTTTATTTTTTATTTTTTATTTTTGTATTTGGTTTGATTTGTTTTTTCCTTGTTTGGTTGGTGAGAAAGCGCAGGAAAATCACGCTTTGTTGTTTTTTGTGTTCTTTTATCAGATATCTTCTGCGAGAGACATATCTAGAAGCAGCATAGAGGATTTGTCGAGAAGTTCTGGTGGAAGACGTCTTTTGAGACTTACTCTCACAGATGGGTTTACGGAGATTACAGCTATTGAGTACTTACATGTCCCCTCCATACCTGATGATGTCGTTCCCGGTACTAAGGTATAACCCCTGTACATATAGATGTGTGTATATATATATATATGTTTGCATTTATTTATAGTAAAAACTATTGATATTGTCTTTGATAGGATGAAATATTGTGTAATTGGCTTTTTTTTTTTTTTTTTGATAATGCATTATTGGGATACGATAGGTTGGCTTATCAGAAAATATTGTATCGAACTTTTGATGTTTGGGTCAAAAGAAAAAGGTTTCAAGGATTTTTTTGAAATGTGGATGGAGAGAGTGATTTTGAGGGAAGAACAACGAATTTGTTTCGCTTTGGTGTTAATGGGTGAAGATTTGAATTTAGGAACTACTGAAACGTGATTCAAATCCTTACTACTGGGGACAAGGCCTAATGTAGTCTGCCGTATATTAGGCATTAGAATAAGGTTAAATCTTCTTGAAGACTGGCGTGAGGCTTCCTTTTCAGCTTATGCTTGAATTAATACCAATAGAATGTTTGAAAAATGAAATGGTAAATTGATAGAGTTGGAAAATGAAGTCACTCCACTGGTAGTTTAGAATCAAGGCTCCATATCGAATGTGGGTTTGATTGGATTGAAATGATTGTCAATTTTGGATCTGGACCGTCTACCGTCTTTTAAAGCTAGCAGTACATCGTGCTTAGGATTGAATTTAATGAGAGCATTTTTATGCCAAATCTTCAACATGAATTTTTCTTAGCAGGTTCTGCATAATGCATGTTTGAGGTTTTATAATTGTTCTCCAGAGACCTCTATTCCAGAAATTTACTTATGCAGAAGTCCTCATTTTTTATGTGTGATTTGCTCGGCAGGTCTGTTTAAAAAATAAAGCTGCCATACATAGCGGCATAGTCTGTTTGAATCCCAAAGTATTAACTGTGATTGGAGGGGTTGTTCCATCACTTTACGAGGAATGGCAGATGAATAAAAAGTATTCAGGATTCTCACGTTCTTCTTTAAGGCTGTCCAAAGAAAGTGATGGTACTGGTCCCCCTTCGTTTGAGAAGTTGCAAATTGGGGTGTCACGACATCCAGTGGTGAGGCAAGGCAAGTATTTTTATCATGTGTCAAGAGCTTTTATGCACTTAGTGATCATTTTCTTAAAATCCTTTTACATAACGGGTACGTGTTCCCATATTTGCGTCCTTTATGAGTGCCTCTTGACAGACTCATCCCAACATGTTTCGGTTTAGTGCCATCAAGAGGTTAATGCATGACAATATAGAAAAAGCGAAAATTCTGTGGTCGGACTCCTGTTCCCTCCCCAACCCCCCCCTCCCCCCTGTTAGTATGGAAATTGAATGATTAATGATTTGTTATGTTTATGATAAGTTATATTGCACCTATCAGAAGCACAAATCAAGGTACAATGAAAAGTATTAATTCCTTGATCATTTAACTGGCATATTATGAGATATTTCTGAGCTTTATTTAATCAAAATCAACTAAGATGTGAATTATTTTCATTGTTGTTAATTTAATTAATTGCTTATTGTTTTTGGGTTTGGGAGCACTAAGATGTGAATGCATCTTTTGTAGGTGATTCATCACTGTTGGACCATTTTCATTCATTAGAGCATGATTTGTAGGACGTAGAAGTGGAAGGAAAGAGAGGGATGGGAAGATTCTTGGGTGGATTTGGGATATGATAATTGTTTGGTAGGAAAAGTTTTAAGAGGGAATGGATTATACAATGGATGTCAAATCCTTAGTTTGAGCCAATTTTTGATCCCTCCAAATTGGAAAGATTTTAGGAATTTGGAGGGATTTAGGGGAGAAATGTCCACTCAGGTGGACTTTGATTGACATTTACAAAATTATTCTTAATACTATATCATAAAATTAAAAATCAATGATAGAGTGGTAATTGTACAAATAAAATCTTCCCTTCCACTTCTCCGTCCTATCTAACAAGGGAGAAAAATTTGGTATTCTCTCCTTCCTCTTCCTCTTCCTCTTCCTCTTCCTCTCCCTTTTTTTTCTCTAGGTAATTTACCTCTCCTTTCTTCCTGTATTCCCTCCCTCATACCAAACATAGCCATAAGTTTGGTATCTATAAGTAACTGTGTGGTTCTAATTTAAAATAAGCAGAAATCTGTGAACTATGCTAAAGAAAAAGGAAGCTCTATGAGTTGCAGTCAAAAAGTTTTCAGCATGTGTTGATATAATCCTTGTGGGTAGTTGTGGCCTACTTATTATGCAATTCTTAGATGACCAGGCAAAACGATGATGATATTAAATGCAATTTCAGTGTCAAATGCACGCTATAGTTACTCATTGAAACAAAGCGTGATTATATGCAGATTATGCCGGCTTGAACTCCAAGAATGGTGGACCTGCTGCAGTTAAAAGATATCCTGAGATTAGGCCAACGGGAGGAAATGATAATCTTCACTTGAAAGCAAATGGCATGGATAACCATAAGAAATCAGCTTCCCTTGCCGAAAGACCTGAAGAGAAACCAAGCAGCTCAGAAACAAGGCCAAAAGAAGGTTCAACTTCAAACCTATATTATTATCATATGCTTCATCTTGAATCATTGAGTTCAGTTTCAAATTTTGTCCTGGCATGTATGGCATACAATGATTTGTAGGAGATGAGTCGATTTTCTAAGGGGTGCGTCATTTATAAAATTGATCTGATTTTGCCAGTGTATAATAACAGCAAGGAGTCCAAAATTGTGCTATTCATAAATATACATGAGCAGCAGTGTATACAAAAGTTATAGAGCTAGAAAAACAGTCATTGTTTCTTAGAAGAGAAGTTGCGATCTTTGTTTTATTTTATGCTAGTGAAAAAAAGCCCTGTACATTTTTTATACTTATTGTTTAACAATCATATCAATATTTTTCTGCAGTAGTTGAATGTGTTCCAGTTCAAAATCAAGCAGCTGCTCAAAAGCTCCTCCAAAAATTGAATAACCAAAACCCAAATGATCGGCATTATAAAGGCAGACAATATAAGTGGAAGGAGAAACGAGAAGAGCCTTTGACACTCACTCTTGATGAATGGGAAAAGAGAAAAGCTGGGGCAAAACCTCTAATAGGATATGAGCATCAAAATATCAGTCATGATGAGGACCTTGCTTGGCAGCTTCAGAACCAATTTGATTTGGAAGACACTAATGTCAGCATCCTTGCATCTTGAGTCTTAATTGACAATTAACACTGCTACCGCCGTGATTATTGTAGGTCTAACATCATTTAGTTGCAACTTTATTAGGTACCAAGCGGTTCTCATAATGTGGAGGCCGAAGATATAAGAATGAGCATGTTCAGCTACAGAAGAGATGACAACTGGGGTAGTGGGACGGAGCATGAAGGCAGCAGAAGGGGAAGGGGAAGAGGAAGAGGAAGAGGAAGAGGGAGAGGGAGGGGTAGATAAAGATTTTGTTGACTTTTCCCGATCTCCTTTCCGTTATTCTCATTTCTCTTATCGTCTTGAGGTAATTTTATGGTCCGAATGTGTATATTGTTGCAAGGAAGCCTCAAATTTTTTGCATCTATAAAATTTTGTTCACCCTGTTGGTTATTTTTTTTCTCCTGCATAGATTTGACAACTTCTAGAGTCTATATGCTTTTGTTTCGCTGGTATCATTTTTTTTTAATATAAATTTTCTTCATCTTCCTTTTCTAGTCTTCTAAACTCTCATTTGTAAACCCGGTGCAGACTTCATTTTGTTACTTTCTGGTGCACTAATTGGTTTTGAGGGAGATATGGCATTCAAGTAGATATATGATACGTAGGCAAGAGAATCCCAGTAAACTATGAAGAGAGATTATAGTCCTGGGACCTAGATCAGCCACTAGGCAGTGTCAAATTTCATAAATATCACGAAGAACTATTGAGACTCATCATCTGGCTACATCTAGCAAACATCGAATTGGTATTCGTCTCTTTTTGCTATTGTTATGTTGGATTTTTTTTTTTCTTTTTTTTTTATTTATATTTATGATTTTCTCTTTGCTACAATTACGCTGGAAGTTGAATTGTGATAGTTTCACATTTATTAGGTGCTATTTGTAGAAACAAAATCAAAGACTTTCCGTGAGCGCCAAGCCGCCAACCATTAGACAAGCTTATAGAAACCCCAATCTACGTGATATTATGTTAATAGGGTTTGTCTTTGTCGGATCTGTGGCTGCCATTTAATTCTGGCTGAGCTATTTAGGGATGGCTGCCGGGTGCTCAGGTTGAAGACTTAGGCTACGTTTGGTAGAGAGAAAAGAAAATAGGAAGGAAGGAAAAAATAAGAGGGAAAGAAAATGTGTAAGATGGAAAGGAAAGTGTTATTTCTTCATAGTTGTTTGGTATGTATGGAGAAAAGAAAGTAAGCTTAATTTAAAATGATTATTTTACTCCTTTATAATTATTATTTAAAGTTAAGTATTCGAGGCTATTTTGGTAATTTGACTTACTCATACACCACAAAACTTTTTCTTTCCTATTTTCTCTTCATTTTTGGGGGGAAAAAAAATTTGTGCGAGTCCCATCACTTTTTTCTTTCTATTTTTCTCTCTATTTTTCTCTTCCCTCCCTTTTTCCCTCTTACCAAAACAATCCAATTTTTCAATTTCCCTTTATGTTTTCCTCAAATCTTTTCATTCCTTGTCTTTTTCCTTCCTACCAAATATAGCCTTAGTATTAGTGAAAGTTATGCCTTGTACGGCATTTTTAGGGAAAAAAAAATTAGAAAAATAAGTGGGCTCTGTTTTTTCAGATTTGGTACAATCATTTTTTTAAAAATATTTACAATTATATCATTTTAAAATAATTAAAATAGTAACTAGTAACCTAATTAGTAACCGGTAACCAATTTTTGAGTACTAGTAAATAGTGACTAAAGGTATTTATAATTGGTATATAACCGGTAACTAATTATCGGTAATCAGTTTTCAGAAATTGGTAATTGATAACCATTTTAAAATTGTTATTTTTCTAAAAAACTTTTAAAAAGTGATAATTTTCTAATAATAACGGTTTGAGAATTAGAAAAGAAATTGACCTTCGTATTTTTGAAATTTTTTTTAGTTTTTATGGGTAAAAGTGTTAGAAACACTTGGTATTATTATGTTAAATGGAAAGTCCAAAACTACGGTCCAAAACGGAAAGGAAGAAAGTATCCGTATTTTTTAAATTCTTTTTAGTTTTTATAGGTAAAAGTGTTAGAAACGCTTGGTATTATTATGGGTTTTGGACACTTTTACCTATTTTTCAAAACATATTACTAAATTTACGACCTTTCAAAAATAATAAAAATTTCATACGACTTTTTTAGGGTATTTTTCTAAATATTTTGGGAGCTAGAAAACGCGGTGACATTTTAGTAAATAAGCCATCTTTTTTTAAGCCATCTCTCCCAGACCTCAATTGCCATTGCCGCCAATTTCTCCATTCTTTGATTTTCAGGTGGCATTTTAGTAAATAAGCCACCTTTCAAACACCAATATTTTGGGAGTTAGAAAACGTGGTGGCATTTTAGTAAATAAGCCATTTCTCCATTCTTTGATTTTCACATCGATAATTGGGTTCAAATTAAGTGGGTTGGGGAAATGGGCGACAATGGCAATTGAGGTCTGGGAGAGAGCGATTAAGAGCTAAATGAAAAGGGAAGAGAGAAAGAGAGCTTGCAGGTCGTACTCTTTTGAGAAAGATCATATGAAAATATGTAAGATACGGTGGAATCGTATTTTTGGTATTATTATTTTAAAGTTCGTACTGGGTGTCTTTTTTTCTATTATTATGTTAAATCGAAAGCCCAAAACTACGGTCCAAAACCGAAAGGAAGAAAGTAGAAGACAGACTTTTTATTTTTTGTGTTTTTTAATTTTATTTTAAGTTTTCGTTTTTGAGGTACTACATGGAGTCATGGGCCATAGCGAATTTTTTTTAATATAAAAAAGGAAATTAAATTAGTTACGGTTTTTTTGAAAATTTTGATTTTTAGAGTTGGGGTGACCACGAGCCACGTAACTGATTAATATTGTGAGACAAACACCAAATGATTATCAAGTTATTTGATCAGGAGTGATTATTAGGTTGTCAATGGCAAAGAGTATATGGAAGTTGTTTCTTTTCCTCGTCGATTCATGGGTTTACTTACACATTTAGAGCATGTATACTAATTTGTAATAAAGAGCAAAACGAATAAAGAAAGAGAAAGTATTTTCTTTTCATTTATACACTAATTAAAATAAAGAAAGAGAATCATAATATTTTCCATTTATTGTTTCTTATTCTCACTTCTTTTTATGAATTAATAAACGTGGCATTAAGAAACAAATTTTGGTCAATCATTTAGATTGTTAAATTGGGAATGGATTACTATAGTTTTGATTTTTTTCTCGTTCCTCTTCGAACTTGTTCTTTTTACAATTCTTTTCATTATAAATTAGTAAATATGTTATGAATGTAGGTATTCATAAGGTGATCTATTGAGTAATTCATACTAATTATTGACTATTTTGAAAAACTGAAAACGTTCATATTTTTATCTCATTTTTTTTTTCACTCTCCTAAATTTCTGTGAGGAATAAAAATTAAAAAAAAATTTCCATTACAAATATCTTTTTATTTAGCCAGTGTTTGACATTATGAAAATTTTTTTTATGAGAAGTTGAGTCGAATTTTTGCAAGTCACATTTAGTTGTTAAAAAAAGAAAAGCCTGCTCTGTAAATAGAAGTTCCAAAAAAAAGGAGAGTGCTATTAAGTTTCCTTTTTTCACTCTTACATTGAATCATGACATGTGTCTTTTTTTTTTGGTGAATTCTAATAATAATTTGTAACATATCAAAAGGCTATAGTGAAAAATGTAAGAGAGTGTGAGAGATTAAATAATAATAATAAAACGGTGGTTGATGAGAAAGCATTGGAAGGAGAGGTTTATGCAAATAGGAGTGGGACCCGCTTAAGTAGTCGAGTTACCCATTGGGCACCGGCTGCAACAATATAGCCTCCCCAGAGTAGAGGAGGAGCCCACGACCCCGTTCGGAGATTCATTTTTCAGGTCAAACCGTTTTCGTTTCGTTCTATTAAGGTTACTAATAATAATAATCACAACCAACAATAATCATTCCGCTAATCAAAATTTTGGCCAGAATCGCACTGTACCATTCCATTCCATTCTATTCTATTCTAGTATCTGTTCCGAATTCGGAAACCTCGTCGACTTTTTTGAGTATTAATTATAAAAAATAAAAATAAAAAATAAAATGGAAGGGGCGATAATCCAACCTTTAATCGCAGTCCTAATCTCATCCTTAATCGCCATCAGAGCGTACCGGAGAAAGTCCCTTGACCTCTCCGGAGCTCTCTCTGGCTTTATCGTCATGACCATTCATATCGCTGTTGGATACAGGTACACCATTTTTCATAGTCTTATTTAATTTTTTATTTATTTATTTATTTATTTTTTTGTGGGGGCAAGGTTTTGACTGATTCTTTTTTTGGGTCTTGATATACAAGGTTTGGGGCACTGATACTCGTCTTCTTTTTCACTTCTTCTAAGCTTACAAAAGTTGGGGAAGAGAAGAAGCGCCGGGTTGATGCTGATTTCAAGGAAGGTGGACAAAGAAATTGGTAATTCAGGCAAAATCTCTGAATTGCTCAAAGAATGTTCGCTTGTGTTTGTTGATTGTTGACATGGGTTTCTGTCCCTTTTTTTTTTTTCCCCTTCTTCTCTCTTCCTGTCTGGTTTTTTCAGGGTACAAGTTCTTTCCAACAGCGGCATTGCCACGATTTTGGTGTTGATTATATGGAGAGTGACGGAGTGGGAAGACAAGTGCTTGGATTCGAAGAGCTCGGTTCTGGTTACGGCGCTGATTGGCGGGGTTATCGGTCATTATGCGTGCTGCAATGGAGATACATGGTCTTCTGAGCTTGGGGTACTTAGTGATGCTCAACCTCGCTTGATCACAACCTTCAAGGTCCAATTTTTCCCCCTATTTTTATCCAGATTTTTTCAATACATTTAGTTCACGTTTACTGATCTGTAATAGACCGAAAAGAAAGTGAAAATTAGGAAACTGATTCTTTTTTCCTTCCATTCATGTGTTTACTAATCTATTTGGAGGACACTATTTTGTGCAATCTTTCGCACAGTTAGTTAAATTTTGGAAGGATGACTCAATTTTTGATTCATTCCCGTTCCTCTTTAAACCCTTTCCCATTCCTTCTCTTTTTATTACGGACTAATGAACATGCCCTTAAATTACTAGTCAAATTCCTGAATATGCTTTTGCCAATGTTTTAGATACCTTAGCTATAGCTCCATGTAGTTTCCCAATACCCTTTTGTGCTTCTGCTATTTGGTTCTGGGGCTTTAAATGCTCCTCCTTTTGATTATTATAAGCACAACCTATACCTTGTTCTTAGAAATTTGAAAATGCTTGTATTCCAATTGCTTTGTTCTGTTGGCTTTTCGGACACCTGAAAAATTACACTCAATTCTAACAATTAACCTTTGATATCGTTTCAAGTGCTGATTGAATTTCATATCCCTTGCAAAACTGTAATCTTGAAATCTTTCCACGCGCTAATAAGCTATCTATGATATGTCCTTTCCTGTTTTCCTATAGCTTTAACTGTTATATATCAATAGCCTTGTATCCCCATATTACCTTTCCTTCTCATAAGAGGAGTTTTGAATTTACTTTTATTACTGGTTGGGATTGTTGGGAAGTAGAAAGAAAACTTTATGAGAATTTGGGAAAATTGACTGACTACAAATTTGTAGAATGAGTGTAGTAACTTGGTTTCGTCATGGCTGGCAGCCTGTTCGGAAGGGTACTAATGGCGGGGTCACAAAAACTGGACTCCTGGCTGCCGCAGCTGCTGGTGGTGTCATTGGGCTGACGTTCGTAGTCTTTGGATTTTTCACGTCAAAATGCTCATATAATGTAGCTTTGAAGCAGCTATTGGTAATTCCTCTTTCGGCTTTAGCTGGATTAAGCGGTAGTATGATTGATTCCCTTTTAGGGGCAACACTACAATTCAGTGGATTCTGCACTGTTCGTAATAAGGTATGTGATATATTTTGAGGTCTTTACGGCCAACTCCACTGTACCTTTAAACTTATGGCATTATAATTCGAAAATTGCAAAATGTTACTAGTTATCATTGCATATAGAACTGTTGTACTCTCTGAGATCATGTTCTAGTTATGAAATTGATAGGTTAATATATGATTAGTTCAAAATTAATGGTAATCACCGTAATATATAGCATTACTCTTATGGTTTTGGACCTTTGCTTAAAGTTTTTTTAACTTCCCATTGTAGGTTGTCGGAAAACCAGGACCAACAGTCGAGAAGATTTCAGGGCTTAACTTCCTTGACAACAATGCCGTAAATGCCGTCTCGATACTGCTGACCACAGTTCTGACTTCCATTGCATGCATGTACATTTTCTGATAATGACCGGTTCAGATTAAGGTAATAAGCTCAGATGATTCTGAAGAATTTTGCAAGACTGATTCATGTTAGCGCTATAACTGACACATGTACTAATAGTGCTAACATGTATCCTCCTATGTCCTAAACCGTGAATGACAAAAATAAAATTTATGTTTTCTGGTAGATGGGGTTGAAATTATACTGAATCACATGTACTATTGTAATATGAACCCCTGTTGTAATAATAGAAGTTGAAGAGTGTTTACCTGTATTTACGTTTCTTCAAGACTAGTTTGTTCTGTAACTGTTTTTTTTTTTTTTATCCATTGCACAGTTGAAGTGAACGAATGAATACCCCAAACTCGTTCGGATTCTGGTCACAGATTTAGCGTAATCAGTAATTTCACCTACATCTAATATTGAGGATTAAGATTTAAATCGCCACCTCTTGTACTTAAAAAACTCCTTCTCATTGATAGAATGTAGAAAGAACTGAAGAAAGAAAAAATTTGATGCTTTGAACAAATGTTCACTAATTCGTAATAAAAACAATTGTTAAAAAAAACACGAGTTTGAAGAGTAATAGGAAGAAATAAAACATTTAGAGTGTCTTTGGTAGGAAAGAGAAATAGAAGGAAAGAAAGAAAAGGGTAGGCAGTTTAATTGATGGATTTGGATTAGAGCGATTTAGTTAGTATGAAAGATTTTAGGAAAGGATTATGTAATAGATTTCAAATCCTCAATTTAACTCATTTACTTGACTCTTTAAATTAGAGAGATTTGAGAAGAGAATTTCACTCAAGTAGTAGAGGAGTTCTCACTGATACAATATTCTCCCTCCTATTTCTGTCTTCTATGAAACATTGGAGATGACTTTTCCTGAGACAAGGGAGAGGTATTTAGTATTCTATCCTTCACCTCGTATCAAACACAACAAGAGAAGAGAAGAGAGTGCTTTACTTTCTCTCTTGTCTCCTTCCCTTGGTAATGTAGCTCTTATTCTTTCCTATACTCTCATGTCCTCCAAACGTAGCCAAAGTCATCTCTTCTCAGTTTCATAAATTTTGCCAATTAAGAAACTAAAGCAGAGAAACAAAAAGCAGGATTGGACTGTAGTTTTAAAATATCTGTGTAAGCTGAGTACAACGTGATATGATCTGTATCTACCTGGTGTTTAATGTGTATTTCATAATTTCTTAGCAGATACAAATCACATATGTGCCAATAGTTAATCCCCTGAGGTGAGTTTTGACTCATTTGAGCTTATACTAATATCTCCCAAGAAACTTATACTCTGTTGTGTAAACTTTCGGCTAGCTGTATTTTTTTTTTTTTTTAAAAATAATAGTTGAATTAAGAAAATTTAATCATATTTGGTATAAAATTCGAATCTTATTCTATAAATCCGAAAATAATTTTTTATATAGAAAGTAAATAGAATATAATAATTTATCATTTCAACTTTCTAAACCCTAAAGATTAGAATCTTATATAAAAATCTCTCCATCTTTTTATATTCCTAAAAATATAAAACAAAAGGTGTTACTGAGCCAGTCATATGATATAGAAGGCGACAACGTATACTGTATATACAACTATATAAAGATGTCTTGTTTTGGTTATTCTCTTCATCTTTGTCTCATTCAAACTCAAGAATAATTCTGTGTGGTTGGATATGAACCCTTCTAAAGGGTCATGTCAGTGATATCATAAAATTTACAGTTGTGAAACGCAAATTAAGGCTAAGAGGGGGTGAGAAGGACAGTAATAAGGTTAACTACTCATGATTTAATAACTGTAGAGACTATGATTGTCCTCAGATTGCTGGTAAAAGAAGGGATATCATTATTAAAAGCAGAATATCATCATATTCCTTTTATTCAGCAACAAAGTTCTTTTCTTTTTTTTTTTTTTTTTCCCAATTAAGAGAAGATAAAGGATAGTGTTACCTCCAACACAGTAAATTTTTTTTTTTTTCCTTTTTAAACAAAAGATGAGAAATTATTGCAGAAAATCATGGAGTCCCCCTTTTTTATTTCTTATTATTATATTCTCCATAATGCTTCATGAAAAGAAGTGGGTGATCTTGATCAAGTGCAGCCACAGCAAAGAACATCTAAACAACATTCGCAAGTCTCGAAGCAGCAGAAACAGCAACACAGCGCGAACAGACTATGAAAGTACTCACAAAAATACATTAACAAATAATCATTATAAAAATATTTGAAAATCAGATTAACTCAAATGAATTTATTATATAATTAAACTCCAAATTATAACGAATTATAGAAGGAAAGTAAAAATAGATAAATAAATCAGTGAACATATTATTTACCAAGCATAAACAAAGCCTTTCTCCTCATGGCGCCTTCGAACATGACCAAGGTAGGATTCTTCTCCGTCCATTTTTCTCTTCTTCTTAGCTCAGAATTTTCCGAGAAAATACAGAATTTTCAGAGAAAAGGTTGGAAATCTGAAAAATGGCTTATAAGTTTGATAATGTTTTATGGACATTTATCACATGAATGAGTGAGCTGCTACAAAATGGTCTTCAATTGTGGGTCTGACGTTCATTTATTAACTTTTAATAATACAAGTACGAAAAGTGTCACCATTTAATGTTATCGTGGCCCATTTTCGTTAATTGTTACAGGAAACTTGTATCAATAACATCATACAGCTCTTATCTTCGACAACTATTATTATTATTATTATTATTATTATTATTATTATTATTATTATTATTATTATTATTTCTTCAAGTATAAGTTACTTTAATTTATTATTTGTAGTGGTAGCAGGTGGTTGACCCTTTTTAGAAAACCTTCCCAGGCAACAATTAAATTAGGGATAGTATTAAAAACAAAACCCTACTATTTTTAGTGTTTTATTAAAAAAAAAAATTCACACATTTTTATTTTTATCAAATTAAATCTTTGATTTACATTTTTCTATCAACTAAGACTGCACCCACACATTTAGTAAAAATTAGAACTTTAGTTTGTTTAAAAAGATAATTTTGCCTTTTAAACTATAAAACATATATTATATAATTGAAACCAATTATTATTGTCTTTCTTTTTAGAAAATTTTTTAATTGAAAATAATAATTACTAAAAATAATAAGAGTTTCAAGTATTCAAGACAATTTTAAAACAAGAATGATAAAAGTATAAAAAAATTCTCATTTTATTCTTCTTTTTTTTTTCCAAGTGTTTTAATTATTCAAAACAACTAAAATTAACAAAAAAAGAGAGAGAATGACAAAATTTTAAAAATTTCTCATTTTTTTCTTTCTTTCTTTAATAATTTTAAGTTAAAATAATAAATATTGAAACTAAAATGAGTTTAAATTATCCAAAACGATTAAATGCTAAAAAGTAAAAGTATGACAAAAGTTTTTATTATTAATAATTATTATCTTTATTAATTTTTTTTAAAAAAAGAAAGACAAGAATAATCAGTTTCAATATTTATTATTTGTAATATATGTTTTATAATTTTAAAAAGGTAAAATTGTCCTTTTCAACAAACTAAACATCCAATTTTGACTAAGTATGTGGGCCAGTTCTATTTGATAAGAAAATATAAATAAAAGGTTTAATTTGTTATAAATAAAAAATGTGTAGTTTTTTTTTTTTTTTTTGATAAAACACTAAAGGTAGTGGGTTTTTTTTTTTTTTTTGAGGTTATCTCATAACAAATTATAAGGAAGGGGGCATTTACATTTTGGAGAACGACCGTTTTTTTTTAAGTCATAATAAAAAATGTCATTATTATTATTATTATTATATAAGTTTATATCAGTATATATCAATTAAAATTATGATATATAAACTAATTTACTAGAGATTTCGTAAATGAATTGTTGTACCAATTAACTTAGGGACACTATCTTTTTTTTACCCTATTTTTGTGTTAATGGTGAAAAAGGGTTGAATTTTAACTCATTTATAATAACTAATAATAATTAAGAACTCAATTTAACAAAAAAAAAAAAAGAAAAGGAAAGGCCATAAATGCTCACTTTTTCCACACGCGATACGTATTGATGAAATTTGTCATACATTTGGGTTCATAATTATACAGAAAAAATAAAAAAAATAAAAAATTTTGACCTTAGTGGAAATTGCAAATGAAATTGCAAATAAAATATGAGGTTCAATATCATACCTCGACCATGGTCGAGCCTATTATTGGAAGTGAGCACTTGTATGTTTTTATAGTAATATTAAGGATATCAAAAACTTACACAGCATGAAAAATAATTTCTTTTATGGTGTAGTTCTACTTTAAGATAAAGTATAATTAGAAATAATGCCACATCATCTAATATAGGTCTTTTGGCATAAATTTTGGTATCCTTAGCATTATTGATGTTTTTATACTCAACCATGGTCGAATTTTCTATTTTGAAAAATAATTGTCCTATCAACAAATTTTGTACGACTTTTTTTATTTTTGGAAGAAGAACATTTTTAATTTGATTTTGAACTAGGTTTATATTTAGGGTATTAAGTAATTGTGTATATATATATGGGAAAATAAGTATTTTTAATTTTTCTTTTTTACTTACCTATAGGTATTTTTTAGATATTGACTGCTACAATGATTTGAGTAGTTTGACAAAAAATAATAATAATGAATATAGACTATTTAATACTATTTTTTTCTCTACATTTTTACCGTGAAAAGACCAATAAAATGAATTAAGCTGACATGTCAATTTTAATTAGATAAATAATATAGGGGATGGCTACGGTAGGGGCGTTCCTACGTAGGATCATGCCTTAATTATCGTTGGATGGGAATCTGTGGAGAATAACGGGAATCTGTGGAGAATCTATTTATATACAGATTCCCATCCAACGGTGAATAGACAGGACCCTACGTAGGGGCGCCCCTACTGTAGACGCGCCCAATAATATATATAGATAGGTTTACAAAAATTAACTATTGGACCATATATATATATATATAAGTGACATGAAAATAAAATCCTTTCTTTTTTCAATGAAATAATTAGGGGAATGCCTTCTTTCACTTAAGAGTCAGTACTTGGCTGATTAGGTGTAAACCACCTGTTAGTTTATATACACGATACAAACAAACAAACAAAAAAAAAAAAAAGACAACTTTTTCAAAAGATAATTTTTTTTTTTTATTTAAAAAGTGTGTCCAAAACAGACACCTACCGAAAATTGCCTAAACTACTAAAAAATACGAGTTAACAATTATTTGTTATTAAATCTAATTCACATGTTTTTGGGAAAAAAAATGATTCACATTATTATAAATAGAAAAAAAAAAGTTCACATGTGAATATGTTATGGAGGAATAAGTCCACCACGTATTCACGCATAGTCGTATCTTGGCCTTATCTTGCTTTGGAATATTCAATCGATACTTTTTAACTTGTTTTTTTCTCCAATTATTTTTTTGTGGTTTGGAAATGAAGTTGGGAAGGATTTGATAATCAAATAACTCTAATGAGTAATGAACTCCACTCTTTAAACAAAAAGGCATGATTTTCTGTCAAACTTGTATATATAAGATAGGTATAAGATATTAAATGAGACATAAACAGATAGATAATAGTACCATATACCGGATAAAAGTAGAAGGTACTTTTTTTTTTGATAAATGGTACCGAGAGGGGGACCCTCTGGTATTTATTAATAAATTAAAATAAAAAGAGTTACAGAGGTGTAAAAGTTACACATCACAAGCAAAGGAGGAAATGAAGAACTAACAAACAATACTGCTAAATCCCAGGAGAAATCAAATAGTACTGTCGAAACAATACTACTGATACAACCTCCCAACAATGCCTCATTAAAAACCTTTTTGTGTAAAACCCAGTGGGAAAAAGCACAAAAAGGAAAAAAGAGCACATTGTTTTACACAAGGGACGATTAACAAAAACGGAAATTACAAAGGCCCATCCTATCCTTATTAAGTGCTTCATGAAGAAATAGGGGAGCAGAATGCCACCAAGTTGGTGATTGGACACTCGTAGCCCTAGACGCCATAAGATCAGCCACCACATTTCCTTCCCGAAAGATATGTGACACATGAAAAGTCATTTGGGGAATCAGCTTGAGACAACGAAGCCAAGCAGGTTTCCAGCGCCAAGGAACACACAAAGAACGAGACTTCAAAATCGAAACCAAATAAGCTGAATCACTCTCAAGCCATATTCTTTTCCACCCTAAATCCCAAGCATAGAAAATAGCATGAATGGCCGCCGCTAGTTCCGCTTCAAAAGCGTAAGCTATACCCAGAGGAATGACAAAACCGCCTCTATAGAAACCTCTCGAAGTGCGGAAAACACCTGCACAACCCGCTGGTCCTGGAGAACCGAAAGCTGAACCATCCGTATTAACTTTCAACCAACCTGCCGGAGGAAGACGCCATGAAACTTCAATAATCTTGGGAGCTTTTGGCGGTTTTAAATCAACATGAAAGTAGAAGGTACTTTGTGGCTTTGTGATACACAAAGTTAAGAACAGATTATAAAACATATATTTCTTTTAAGAAGCTACACTCTTTAACCTCACAAGGATCTTATAACTTTGATACAACTCATACCTCATCATTTTATTATTTAGTATGTTATTTTAGTTCTTCGAGTCATTATAGTTATCATTTTATAAGTTATCTATAGAGTAAAACTGGTATATTCAGTTATTTACTTAAAAGGCATACAATACTTAATATTTATTAGGGAAAAAAAAGGAATATTATCATTTTTATATCATGTATTTTAACATGTTATTTAAATCATACCTTGTATTTTGGTTATTATCGACATTGACTTTTAGATTTGAAATCTGTTATAAATTTTTACCCCAATTTAGTACAATTAATTTACTAAGTTATCATTTAATCGAAAATAAGTTTATTAAATTATCTTGATAAATTAACCGCTCTAAATTAGTGTCAGGGTATAAATTTAAAATAAATATAAAATCTAAATATCAATATTGATAATAACCAAAACAAAATGTATAAAACGAACGAAGTACATAGTATAAAAAAGATATTACCCAAAAAAAAAATATATATTTACCACGATATACACTTAACTTGAGGGCGAGTGGGGCCCCCACTCAACTTTGTGCAGTTTTATTTTTGCCATATAAATTTTTATTGTTTTCAATTTGTTCCCACTTAATTTTTACTTTTTTAAGTTAGTTTTTCATTATTTATCTTATGCCCCTACTCAAATTTCGTTGTTCTGATACCACCTATACATATATTTTCCTCTCACTTTTCCCATATTTAGTATATTACTTTTTTGGTCAATTTTTTCTTTCTTTCTCAAACCTAGCTTCTATTAGATTTCTTTTCTCAAGTTTTTTTCCCCGACTTTTTTTCATTATTTTACAATTTTAAAAAATTGACTGTGATTTAGTTTTTTTCCCAAGAGACTATTGATTCATATTGGAAAAAAATTTATTAACAAACACTTAGGCTCCGTTTGGGAACTGTAATCTAGAGGAAAAAAATTATAGGAAAAAGGTTGAGGAAAAAGAAAAAGGAAAATATTTTTCCTAAAATTTTATAGAACTTTATTTTGAAACTTTTGGTTTTACTAATTAAAGTGTCAAAATTCTACATACTAAAACATGATATCAAACAGAACCCTCGCTTTTCTTAAAAAAAAAAAAATTATTATTTTTTGTTTGGATTAGAAATAGATTCCTCTGGATTTTTTTTTCTTTTCCTCAAAAAATTCAGGTTCTAAACGGAGCTTAAAAAAACTTTCATTAAACCTTACTGAAACAAAATCTTGAGTCCTGTTCTAACTATAATTACTCTTTAACTTATCCGAAACTTGGAAAACTATGCATATCAAGTCTCTCAAGTGCCTTTTCGTCATTTTGTTTGTTCGTTTTCTCATTATCGATTGGATTTACTCCTATCTTTTTACCCTTTTGTGTTATTAACATGTTTTGTACATGTTCAAGTTTTTGGCAAGAGCTTAGTTTGTCCTAGAGATGTCAATATAGGCCGGGCTTTGTGAGTCGATCCACATTCTAAAGAAAAAATACAGTACCAGCCTAGGCCCATATTATGCGAGCTTGCGCCAGCCCGTCACATATAGTAGGGGCTGGACTTGGCCTTAGTCATAGGCTCACAAGCTCGGCTCGACTCATATTTCTATCGGCCCATATTAGACCCACAATTATTAAAATTTTAAAAAATCGTAATTAAATATTTTCATTTATATGCTTTTAATGTTATTTATTTACTTATTTTTGTTTATTTTCAATTTATTCAAATTTTAAAAGAATATGAATAAGTTTTAGGCCAATATTTGATATTTTAAAGTATAGAACAATAACAAATTTAGGTCCATATTCGGCCCGTATAGTCACGGCCCATTTAGGCACGCATAAAATATAGGCTAGGCCTATGGGCCCTGTTGGACCCTTTATTAAGAATATAGGTCTGCCCATATTTTAGGCAAGTTGGACCTAAACCCGGTACAAAACTCGTATAGGCTTATCAAATGTGGCCCGACCCACTTTACATCTCTAGTTTGTCCCCTCTAAAAAAGTAGAAATAATAAATAAAAGAAAGAAAAAGTTTTTGGCAAGGGCAAGAGGGAAAATGAAGCCTTAAAAGACTTTCTACACTTAAAATATACTAGCAGATATCACAGTATAGATTAATGTATCGATCCCATAGAGAAGTAAATCAACAATAAAAAGATAATGAAAAATTGAAAATAAAAATTTACTCAGTAATAAATTAAAATAATCACAGAAATACAAATAAAAATTCTAATATGAGAAAACAAGGCTTCAAGATCGTTTAGCTATTACTAGCTTTGACTCCTATTTATTACTCAATTATCTGTTTCACATCCTAAATATATAACCGGAAAATAAAATATTTAAGAACAAATATTAATCTAAAGTATTTAATATGAAAAATTCTTCCAATTAAACCAAAAATAATATATCTTATTAGTTATCTAAGATCGACAATATGTCACAGAGAAAATACTGCAGTAAAAAATTAACTAATAAAACAAATATAATTATAATCGAAACATGACTGAATTTATATGAAAAACTAAAAAATAATATATAGAAACTAAAAATATTGAAGATTTTAACAAACTAAATATAAAAGAGTTGAAGCACTTTCAGGAATCAAAGCTAGAAAACACAAAAACTACACAGCTAAGATCATCTCTCAAGCCTATCTAAAAACTAGCCTAACCTTGAACTCATATCACACACTTTCTCTAGAAAAAGTAAAATTTTCTCTCTCAAAATTGGCGTGTAGTTTTCTCTTCACGTTTTGGCTATTTATAGCTGAGTTTGAAGTGTTATACAAGTCTCCGCGTTTCCAAAGATGGCTTTTGATTGGTTAAGTAATGCATCAGTTTCTCACGATTCCCTCTTTCTTCTCTTTTTTCTCTCTTCCTCTTTCTTCACGTTTCTGAACCTTAGGGTGTAATGGCGGAATTAGGTGAACGCAGTATGAAACTCGTGCTTGATTGGCGGCATGGAAAGTCAAAGTCTATGGGATAAAGTAGCGGCTTGTAAAAGGCTGTAGACCTGGTTGCACATAAGCTAAGAAGGACAGGAATGGACACTCCATGAGAGCTGCTTCACAGCTGACAACCGCAGGCCCTAGCTATCCCCCTACTTTCCACTCGCCAGCTCCTCCGTGTGGGACGCACGTGCGCATCTGATGGATAGGATGATTGATCCGACTAAATAAAATCATATTTATCTAAATCAAATTCAAATTAAACCTAAATCATAATCTAAATCAAATAAAAATATAATCCGAATTTAATTAAATAAAACTAAATTATCCTAAACTAAATTAAATTAAATACCTAAAATTAAATAAAATTTAAGTAAACTAAATCTAAATACTTAAAAATAATATAACTTGAATTCTTTTAAAAACTACACTAAAAATACTCAAAAACACACAAAATTTATAAGTAAAAGAACACAAATAACTCTATTTTTATAGAGTTATCACATTCTCAAACTTAAACTTTGCTTGTCCCTAGCAAAAGAAAAGAAAAACCTAAAAGAAAATCTAAACACCTAAATATAACTCAGTTCAATTCTCAAAAATTTGCTTCAAAGATTTCTAATAATATAAAGCTTAAAGAAAAACTCTGAACATTGTAAATGGTCTAGAATTTCAATTCAAATGCCAATTTAATCTTACTTAAAATTTTTTAGTATGTGTGTGAATAATTACATTTAATTATTCGCAACCCAGATTAGTTTATACAAACAAGTGATATATTTACGATTTTTAGAGGATAAATAAACTTCATAAGCTTTTTTTTTTATATCATTCTCTACTAATGTAGACCAATACTATACTAAAATTAATTAGAACTTTATTTAAGTTTGTAATGTATGGCTAGGGTAAAAGTAGGATAATAGTCATTTTTATGGCTCAAATCACCCTAAACACATAACTTATTTTTGGATCTTCATAAAATTTTATCTCAAACACTTTATTGATATAACCCCCAAACTTATCTTCCACTTTTTTCTGCACTCAATTTATCTTCCTTTTTTTTTATTCTTTTTTTTCACTTTTTTTTTTATGAGATACTATACCCCTAAACTTATGATTTTTACTATTTCTTCTTTTTTTTTCACACAAGGGTATAGTACAATGTTTTTGTGCCTCAAAATGATATTTCAAAATACCATCCTTCTTCCCATAATATCACATAACTTAAAAATGTACTCAACAAAGATCATATGTGCTCATTAGTGTAGGGTAAGACGTAGGAAATTATTATAAGTTTTCGGCTAAAAATGTGGATTTCAAAGAAAATGATAAAATTAGGCTCAAAGGGGTATACTAATGACAATCAAGTATCTAAGGTAGGCTTGAAAGGCTCAAACAATCCAAAAATAGCCTAAATCATATTTCTAATACAGTGTAATTTAGGATTTTGCTTCAAGTGATAATTAAACAGGTTCTAGAGTTTACTGATAAAATTTCAAAAATTCACTTAATCATATAAACTTTTTCTAAGTAAACAAAATAAATAAAATGCAATTGAGTGCTCAAAATGTTCAAGAATCATAAGCAAAATTAAACTAACATAGGAATCAAGCACACAAACAAAAATAACATTCATTATTTTCCTAAGAACTTTATTAAGTAAAATCAAATCTTATCATCGACATTCGATCATCAAACTGAATTATCACTAAAAAAAACTTTTTTTCTATTTTTTATTTTTAAAATTTTTTTTCAGAAAAATTTTGTATATGCATGAAAAATATGTGCAATAAAAATGTGCATGCATATGCCATCACCTCTAGCCTGAATTGGACAGTGTCCTCACTGTCGCAAAAAGATAGAGAAGAAAAGAGTAAAAGGATAGCACACCTGAGTAATGGATTAGACTGAATTCGAGATATTGTAATGATTAAGCTAGAGAAGAGGATATAAACAAAGAAACGTAACAAAAACTAAAACTAAAACAAAAACTAAAAAAATAGAAGAAACAAAAACAATGGTACAGAAAGATAAAACCTAATTAATTATAGTAGACAGAAGCCAACAAAATGATCTCCTCAGGTTGGTCTACCCTCTCCACAAAATTCTTCAACCTTTACCAAACACAAGTCTGGGACCCTCAAATTGTAGAGCTGAGTTGTCTCTCATAGTCTTCACATCGAACGGTTTCAGCTTATCTCTTTCAGGAGGTAACTTCTCAAAGTATGGGTGAAAAAATTTCTTTTGTTTATCCTGTGTCTTAAAATCAGCAAAAACGTTAACACTATCAGGATAAAACAAACTTTTCACTATCAACATTACGAAGGATATAATTCAAATGATCAAACTTTGGGTTCTTGTCAATCTCCTCTGTTACCAGTGTATCTATCATATCAGTATGATAACACTCATCATCATCATGTAGTTGCTTTCTAATGTGGAAAATATTTAACCTCTAGAGTTAGGTTCCCAAATGATAACTTCATTAGACCATTCCTATAACTTATGAGGGCGTTTGTTGTAGCAAGAAAATGTCTTCCTAATATTAATAGGATCTTGGACTCTATATTAAGCACAGATTGTGTATCTAAGATTAGAAAATCAATAGGATAATAGAATTTATCAATTTGAAGCAGAACATCTTCTACTATCCCTCTCGGTCTTCGCACAGAACGGTCGGCTACTTGCAGTGCCATAGATGTGGGCTTGATTTCTCCAAGGCCTAGTCGCAGATATATAGGATATGGTATGAGATTTACACTTGCTACCATGTCTAAAAGAGCTTGGCCAAACTCGTGTATCCCTATGTGACAGGTGATTGTGGGACATCCTGGATCCTTGTACTTGGGCGGTGTTTTTTGCTCAATTACCGTACTTACCTACTCAGTCAAGAGTGCAGTCTTCTTGATGTGGTGGCTCTTTTTCATTGTGTAAAGATTTTTGATCATCTTAGTGCATGATGGCACCTGCTTGATCATATATAACAGAGGTAGATTAATTATAACTTGCTTAAGGTATTCAAGGATCTCACCTTAATTTTTCGGTATTTTCCACGTCTTAAGAGCTTGAGCAAAAGGTACTTTAACCGGAAATTTTTTTTTCAGCTTCTTGTAGAAGGGTATCTTGAGTACTACCTAAAATGGTAGTATCACTTGGTAAAGTTGAGCCATCTAAAGTCTTACCACCTCGAGTAGTAATGGAATTGACCTCTTTAATATTCTGCGTATTAGCGTCAGAGGTTTGTACCAAGTATTGTCCTTTTGGATTGGACTGAGATTGAACAGAAAATCTTCCATACTCTTGTACAATAAGAGCGCTAATCAGCTTAGTTATCTGACTCTTAATCTGTTTATTCTCTTCCACCACCTAATAAAATAATACTGCAGTAAAAGATCAACTAATAAAATAAATATAATTATAATCTAGTTTAAATCACCACATAAAGAAAACATGACTGAATTTATATGAGAAACTAAAAAATAATATATAGAAACTAAAAATATTGAAGAATTTAACAAACAAAATATATAAGCGTTGAGGCACTCTCATGAATCAAAGCTGGAAAACAGAAAAACTACACAACTAAGATAATCTCTCTAGCCTTTCTAAAAACTAGCTTTACTTTGAACTCATCTCACACTCTCTCTCTAAAAAAAATGGAATTTTCTCTCTTAAAATTGGTGTTTATTTTTCTTATCAAGTTCTGGCTATTTATAGCTGAGTTTGGAGTGTTGTACAAGTCTTCACATTTCCAAAGATGGCTTCTGATTTGTTGAGTGATATGTCAATCTCTTAAAATTCTCTTTTTTTTTTTCTCTTTTTTCTCTTTTTCTCTTCCTTCACGTTTCTGAACCTTGGGGTGTAATGACAGAATCAGGTAAGCGTGATACGAAACTTGTGCTTGATTGGCGGCATGGAAAGTCAAAGTCTATGGAATGAAGTGGCAGCTTGTAAATGGCTGTAGACTCAGTTGCATGTAGGCAGAGAAGCACAGGAAGAGCTGCTTCACGACTGACAACCGCGGGCCCCAATTGTCCCCCTGCCTTCTACTCGCCAGCTCCTCCGCGTGGGACGCATGTGCACATATGATGGATAAGATGATTGATCCGATGGCTGAAAATGCACCTTGATTCCTCTTCACATGCACGAATTTGGGCTCTTATTTTTCCCATTTTTTTATTTTACCTAAATAAAATCAAATTTATCTAAATCAAATTCAAATTAAACCTAAATCATAATCTAAATCAAATAAAAATATAATATG
This sequence comes from Trema orientale, assembly GCA_002914845.1. NCBI lineage: Eukaryota > Viridiplantae > Streptophyta > Magnoliopsida > Rosales > Cannabaceae > Trema > Trema orientale. The sequence continues at coordinate 22,959 of JXTC01000507.1, read as the reverse complement.
AATTTAATTAAATAAAACTAAATTATCCTAAACTAAATTAAATTAACTAAATTAAATTAAATACCTAAAATGAGATAAATTCTAAGTAAACTAAATCTAAATACTTAAAAATAACATAACTTGAATTACTTTAAAAACTACACTTAAAATACTCAAAAACATACAAAATTTATAAGTAAAAAAACATAAATAACTCTATTTTTATAGAGTTATCAGATACATTTATACCTTCGAAGTGAGAATGCAATATAATAAATGGGACTATGATAGTGAGAATATTTGTAGAGATCCTTTAAAATGATGAAAAGAATGCGTCCCCCCCTCACCCACCCTCTGCGAAGAGTTAATCTAATGGAAAATATGAGGTCAAAAAAGGTTCTACAAAAATTTTACGATTTTACATTCCTTTATAATCTTTTACCACACATGTCCGAAACGTGTCACATTTTATGTTAATCATGGCCCATTATTGAGACAGGAAAATTCTATCAACAACATCACCCAGCTCATATCTGACAATTTTGATATCATTTTTGTTTTATTACAATACTACCTCAAATATAACTTACTATGTTTTGCTGAATCTTAACTATAAGTTACTTGAATTGATTATATTGTAGTGGTAGCAGGTGGTTGACCCCTTTAGAAAACTTGGACACACCATAATAAATATTAGAAAACTTCAATACAAAACGAGTTTTTGTTTTCCTCCTTTTTTTTTTCCAATTAGTTTTTCGTTCAAAAATATGGTTGGGAAGGATGTACCTTTCAAGCAAAAAAGCATGATTTTGTGTCAATTATTATTTTTTGATGTTAAATGAGATGTATGCTATATATATAATACATAAATAAAGTCGGATGTTCTAGTATACTAAACATATTAAAATGTACCTTACGATACACAAAGTAATAGTACTAAAACGATTATATTTCTTTTTAAGAAGCTACACTTTTCAATCCCCGGATCTTATAACTTTGATACAACTCATACCCTTTTGATTCTTTTATTTTTTAGTATATTTTTTGGATCTTTTGTTATTATTTTAGAAGTCACTTAAATTGGTTTCAAAATGATATAGTGTCACAATTTGTAGTGGCAGGTGGGGATGGCTGATTTTTAATCGGTCAATCATGGCTGTGGAACATGTGTAAAATAAATAATTGCAAGACAAGACAGGGCAGGTCATATCAATTCGGGTGTGGGTCTCATCCTTTCATTCTCTCTCTCTCTCTTTTTTTTTTTTCCACCCGTTTTTTTTTCCACCGTCTCATACTTAACTGCCAAAATAAAAATAAAATAGAACAGAAATAAATCTGCTACAATACAATAAAACTAGACCGACACCATTTTTCAAAAAACAAAAAAATCTTGACACCATCTTTAACATATTATTTTTTTTAGAGATTTCTCAGCTTTTCTTTTTATATTCTTTTTCTTTTCCCCCTATTTTATGGTTTTAAAAGAATATACTCATTAACACTTAATTTAGCACATCCTTGTTAAATTTTCAATTAACAAACTAGTCTTCATCAGTGTTTCGCCGTGCCAATTGGAATTTTCATAAAATTCACTGCTTGCTTTTTGCATAGTACCTTTACCTAGAAACACCATAATTATGAAAAAGACAGCCCACAATATTTGTTATACACTTTTCTGATATAGAAAATAATTAAAGAAAGCCTTAAAAAAAAAAAAAAAAAAACACTTACAACTATGATAACCGTTATTTTAACAAAGAGTATAAAAAAAAATTGCAACTTCTGAAAAAATATATTAAGCTAAACGCAAACAGCACTTGTGGAAAATATACAACAGACGTCCATTAACATAATATTGCAAGCAAAAGGGCCTCTTGCGATTTCAAGGGCAGGGGAGGGGATCTTTAATACAATTTTAACACAACATCCAAAGCACTAATACACACCCAATTTTTTTTTTCTTTTTAATCCCAAACTCAGATCTTTCAAGAACCAACATCTCATACTGCAACTAGAGCTATCACGTTTATGATCGAGTTTGTTCACGGCACAAATTAGCAGGCAACAGAGCATGTAGCAGGCTTTACGGGAACTAGAAAGTTACCAGCGGCAGCGGTAGCGGGGGCTGGGGCTGAGAGACCAGCTGCTGTTTCAAGCAATTCCCATGTTAATCTTCGCTTCTCGGCTGCAGCCTTTAACCTTAAACATTCCTCCTCCAAATCACATTGACAGGCTAGGACAAGTTCCTCATCTATCTCATTGAATATCTTCTTCACATTCAGTGTCAAGTTGAGGACTGCTTGGTTCCAGTGATTCAGGGTATTCCGCTCTAAAGCTGGGATGACGAGCGGCAGAATCACCTGGCGGTTTTGTGTGATGAGATTGAGAACGCTCTCATTGTTCCACAACAAGTGGGCTCGCTCGGCCACCTGAAAAGAGAGGGGTGAGAAAAGAACAAAAGCCGGGAACCAACAATTTCACAATTAAATAATCACCATAACAAATCAGGTACTAGTTACAGTCATCATTTAGTTGTTAAGAAAAAAGAAAAAGGAAAAGAAAATCCTCCCAACCAGGGAATACAAAGGAACAAAGATGTGTTGATATCTATCAAATTGGATTTTCCTTGGTGACAATATTTGTAGTATAGAAATAACAGCAGTGCAACAGGACATATACCTGGTAATGTGAGCTATTGAGACAGCAAGCTATTCGTCGAAATAGAGGGATCATAATCTTTTGGAACTCAAACATGTTAATCATCTCCAAAATCTCTTCCAACTCACCTAAAAACATCAGCTCCTTCTGGCTATTTGTTACAGGCCAGTACTTCAATAGGCCTTTTATCACATTACTGGCCAACTTTTGATCTTTGTCTATGAACTGTACAACACAATATGTTAACTGCTGGTGATAAATACCCACTGATTTTGGTTTGTGTAAAGGAATCAGAGCCCTCCACAAAAAAATTTTGTGCTCCTCCTTCAATGGCATGGCAAAGCCACTAATTACGCTGCCAAAAATCTCCAACAGCTCAGCAATTCCATTATGCCGTTCAGTTTCAAAGACAAAACGATAGATGATATTGCTGACAGCTTTTCGGATAAAAGGCCTATGTACCATGAATTTTCCATAGATCCTGTGCAGAATTGTTTTCAAACAATCTCTTTCTCTTGGATCCTCAGAGTCAAAGAGGTCAAGTAATCTTAAAATAAAAGAATGATCGATATATTTCTTCGCCATCTTTGCGTCAAGTGAATTACTACTGGAAAACCGAAGAAGCAGATCATAAACAAGTTGTAGATGAGACCAAGCAGGATCGAACATTGGTTCATCATCTTCTGTCTCACCTCCAGTGGAATTAGAGCGATACTTAGGTGGGAAAACTCTAAAGAGGTTGGCCGCACACATTTTACACATTGCTGAAGTTGCTGGTTCTGTAAATTTTGCTGATCCAGAAGAAACAAAATCAACAAGCTCTATCAATGTTTCCCGTTTAACATCTTGCTTGACTGTATCATTCAAATCAATGACCTCACAACAGAGGTTCAATTTACTGACAAAGAGATTCTGCTTCTGTTGATTTGAGACATCTTTAAATGATAGATGAGGTTCCACTGCCTCTGCTCCAGCTGCCATGCTTGCTGGGAATACTGCAGAAGACACTCGTTTAACAACACTTAACTTGCTGGAAAGAGAACTCCCACTAATTGTACACGGGAATCCATTACCCAACTTGGCACTGCTGCCTGAATCACTTCCCGCAGCGTCTATTGTGTCTGATTTTGGCAACTTACGAGGGAGTTTGCTCAGAATTTGTTTCAGCATGGTCGCAATGCTGCTTCCTGGGTTAATGATTTCATAGTTATTCCATAGTCAATCCGCTAAAATGTCAACTAAAATCGGTGAGAAAGGAGAGACATCTGAAGAAGTAGATGTTTATACTCTTATACTGCTTTATAAACCTCTTTTAAAGGGGTTTTTGCTCTATACCAAAAAAAGAATCCTTCAAGTGATCATCATCACCCAATTGCAGGTAAGGAATTATGTGAATTTTTTAACAATCGTTTGAACGTTGATAAAAATCAAGCGAAAGGAATATACTAGAGTTCATTAACAGCAATATGTGACTTTTCGTACTGAAAAAGGAAACACAACAAACAACATTTAACAGGTAAACATTCAAGAATACGAGTGCCTTAGACTAACAGGCAAATTGTGACTCAATTATCAAAATAAAAGAAGGCGAATTGTGTGGAAAAAAAAAAATGTTATAAATTAATATAAAGGAGAAGACAATGACAAAGATATTGACAAGAGGATGAAGAAACAAGATCAACAATCCATTGGCATTTTAGACATATAGATTCACAAGTAGAAAATTCCAGCAATCAACTGTTTGAATTGCCAGTAACATTTTGCAACTATCATATGCAACCAGAATATACATATACACATATACCAAAAGCCTCTCTCCATTACAAAATCGTGGTGCTTGAGTTGCCAATAGCATTGTAAACCCAGATCAAAATTCCGGCATAACCATTCATTCAGTAAAATTCAGAGCAAAAAACAAAAGAACCAACAACAAAAATCCAATAAAATTAGAACACTTCAATTCGAGATTATAAAAAAAGTCAATGAGCTACTATAATCACTTAGCTAAAACAAACAGACCTAGATTTCAGTCCTAACAGTCAAATTGGTCAATGAAAGCCCAGATCTGGGAGACTGGGACTAAAATCCAAGAACCACATAGAACAAACACCAAGGATCTACTCATAAACAAAACCCCACATAAAAGTTTCCACAAGCACAGACTTTGAGAAGAAAACTAACCCATGATCTTCACAATGCATACGTGTATGTATATATATAGAAATATATACATAAAGATTGAGCTCTTTTAAGTTGAGAACCAGAGAAAGCAAATCTATGCAAGTTATAGAGCTAAAGTGACCATTCATAGACAGAGAAAGAAGAGAGAGAGAGAGAGAGAGAAGTGAAAATACCTGATTTAGAGCAACTGGGTATTGAGTGAATCACACGGAGAAAGCTTTTAGCAAAGGAGAAAGGCAAAGAGAAGAGAAGAAGCAGCACCTCATCATAACCTCAAAAACTCCATAATGTTTTTCCTTTTTGAAAAACAAATAAAAAGAATCATTTTTTTCCCTTTCTTTTTTTTTTTTTTCTATTTTTTAACTTTATTAAAATCAGAAAAAAAAACACACAGTTACAACTGTGGCTTAACTAGAAATCAAAGGCCGTGTTTGGGACAATTGTGTATGAAGGTTCCTCTCTTTTGATCTCTATTTTGAGTCCATGGAAGAAGAAGATCAATAAGAGGTCCTCGATTGAAGAGAATAAGCGGTGTGGCATTTTCTGAGAATTGCAGGTACTACCAGTCTCCACCACCATAACATAACCCCAACCTTTTTTTTTTTTTAAATAAAAAGTACTAATTATTTATTGGAAATATAATTATTAATTATATCTAAAGCTTAAGATCCTTTCTTTGAAAGAAAAAAAGAACTAATCATTCTTATTCCCACACTATGTTTGGCTGGTTCAATTTTTAGATCCAAATTAGACTTAACTTTGGTTAATTTTGTTATTTAATATATATATATATATATATGTTTTTTGGTTTTTTATTGTAATTGTAGTTGTGGGGTGTGGGGTATATAAAGCAGCTGAGCTGAGCAGTACTAAGTACCAACCTTGTATGTATGTTATCGGTATTGAGCGTATGCACCAGTTGTGTCGTTTGGTGTGGCCCCATTTTTTGTTGTTAGGTTAAGAAAACAAAAACAAAAGTTAAATAGTACCCAAAAAGCCTCAAATTTCAAACCAAAAAACATAACTTGAGCCCTCAGTTGGTCCCAATTGAATAATTCAAAGGAACCCAAAAAAAAGAAAAAAAAAAAGGGTTTGCATCAATATCAAGTTTTAGTAAAGTACAATATAGCTTTAGGTTCCAAGTTGTTTTCTCAACTTCTGAAATTATGTACTTAATTTGCTCAAAGTATTATGGTCTAAGATTAAGACATTCTTATAGAAATATTTGCATTCAAGAGTGAATATGATGTGAGATATTTTTGCAAAAGGAGTGGAATATCTAACAGTAGAATAAGTTGTATTGTACCATATATATATATATGACTTAAAAAAGCTTGTGTATTGGCGCAATTCTTTGAATTTCAAATCAAAGCTTATGTACGATATGTTGTTTCACTTCTTTATAGCATATATATTTGGCCGGATGGTCTACTTTTTATGGGAATCTAATCAGCATTTCGATAAAAGCAACTTTGAAAAAAAATATGAAATATATGCTTGAATAGATTATAGATGATACATGACTACCTAATAAACTCAGAGGTGTTTTAAGGTTGGAAATTTATTAAATTATATGATAAGGCTTAATTCAAGCCTTCAAGGAGTTTCTTATGATAAAATAACACAATTGAGCATTCCAGCTTCATTTAACAGATGTTCAAATATATATAGTGTGTTGGCTTTCAAGGTATATATATATATATATATATGTGAATGCAATTATTTGGGAAAAAAAAAAAACTGTCGAAATAGCGTGTAACACCTCAAAATTCTAATATATGTAAATAACCCTTTATCAGCCAATAATGCTAGTGTATGACTTTTGGTACTATAGCTTAGAGTCAGAGAGGACGACCTCTTATGTGATAATTTAGCTGTGTTCAGACAATTTATGACCAAAGTCAGCTGCGAAAAATTCTCTCTCCCAGATAAATATGTATGCCATATGACATTTTAATTATAAAAGGTTGATCTGTTCACAATCGTCAATGGACAAGGGGTTAATTTGTTCAATATATGTATACATACATACATTTTGTTGAAATTAATGAGTCCCTCTTACAAATGGTAGTACTATATAGTATATAATTCTTACGTTAACTAATATATATATGGTTGTGAATCTAATAGGTATTTCTTTTTATATGTGTATGTATTTTTTCTTAGTCATTGGATTACCATTATTTATGTGTATGTATTTTTTTTTAGCCATTGGATCATCATTTAATGGTGATCCAACGCTATAATGAGATGCATAAAAAGACGTATATCGTCAATGTTATTTCTCTTTTACTTTTTATTATAAAAAAATATATATGATAAAATTTTATTAGTCAAAATGATATATATGTACAGGTAAAAAAAAAAATACCTAGGATTGGTGTCCTATATATACACACATATAATTCGATAAAAATATAATATTAGTGGTGGCAAATATGTTCACAATCTAGATGAATTTTCCTCAAAAGGTAATAATTAGAGCTATAATTTTGTCAAGGAGCAAATTAATAGTACCACTAATTTTTTTCGTGAGCATATGAAAAACAAAAATGAAAATTGAGCAAGATTAATTAATTAATACGGGGCGAAAATTAAAAAAGGAATGATGTAACTGAAATACAACCATCTATAAATATGGTCTCTCTTATTATTAATTAATCCAATGATCTCCTGGTCGATTGTACTAATCAACTCAGAAAATGTTGTTTCATCGATTTATATATGTACATTCATACATTGATATATTGATCATGAAGCGTAGTACAGTACTCTGTCTCTAGCTCTCCTTTTTTTGGCTAATTATTTGCGGTCCTCATTTGGACATTCCAGGACTCGTTCTCGCAGCTGCACAAAAGGTCAAATTGTTGAACTTTTATTAGTAAACGAAAATCCGTATTAGGTGAAGAAAAACAGACGATCGACTCTATTTTGGAAGTAGGTACTTCTCTTATATATTTGTATATGTATTCGTGTATTACCTAACCCAACAGCCTCTGAACTTTTCATTAGTCTGATACGCTTGCATGATTCTGTGAACATTCTGCTATTCAAAAAGGAAAAAAAAAAGAAAAAAAAAAAGAGAAATTAATTAAGATCAATTAAATTTTGATATCTAATTTATTCTTTCCATTGGCTTCAAGCAAAAAAAAACCTTAATTTGGTATATTATACTCCGTGATTATCACAAACAATATTTAATTTCCAAATTAACCAACTAAAAATATAGAATATAAATTACTCACACCATATATGTGGCTACATACATATATTTATATTTATAAATTTTAGTATATTTAAGAATTTTTTATTTTATTTCTTTTTCAGAATTTTCAGGGAAGGAAATGGAAAATGTGACATGCTAGCTGAAAATACATGTCAAATAATAACGATAATAATATATTGAATTGCTACATAGTTGTCATTTGATCATTTAAGAACTAGCTTGTCATTTTCTTGTGTTCTTTTCATATTGAATGCTCACAAAGAAGTGTAAATATATATATTAATATCATGAGATTATGAAACTAAGAATAGTTTGTTGAATGGAAAAGCTTACTTCCAAGGAACGTCTCCAACTAACATCAAGTCGCCATCCTTGTCCTCATAAGTTGGCACATATTCAATTCCTTTCACTGCTTTAAAAAGCTTATTGCTTTGATCGTCTCCAATATTAATACAAGTAGAGTTCATTCCTAATAATTATAAACCACCATTAATTACCCAATTAATTGGCTAAAAGGGAATATAAAATAAAAGATATATATATATATATATATGAAGCAAACCCAACTGACAAAAAAAGCAAAAATATAGTGCAAGATCTTAATTTATTTATGTACATATATATATATATAGTAGTAATTAATTACCTGATCGGATGATGAAGTAATTAGTGCTAAACATTTCCTCTAAGGCAGTCAAGAGCTGGTTATAAGTGTGGTAGATTTCTAGGTCGATTTTACGTAGGTAAGGTGCTCCATCTGCAGCCACTTTTACGTACTTATTGCAGCTCTCCAAAGCCTTCTTTCGGAATGATCTAACCGGTGGCCATCCAATTACTTGAGCCCTATATATATAATTCAAAATTATAAGTAGAGATCGAAGATCAACCACGCTTTCCTCATTCGATTAGTATATATTACATATGTTATTTAGTTATCGTTAATTAAAGCGTTCTTTGTTTCAAGTGCTGCTGAATAATTGTTATACTACATATTTAATCATAATAGGAAAATACTAGACAATACATACTTAGAATTACATATTGTTAGTGGTGAGACCCACCATAAAACTTATGTATAACTCTTACATTTTTATTAGTTATAGTGCTACCATAGCATTACACGTGACGCTGTGGTATATTCACACTATCATAGAGTACGCAAGGCTGCTTATTAACATTGGTAAAGTAATAACTAGAAATAAGAGTACTATAATAATTCCCCTTATTAAAACTAATTTTCTTGATCGATCAATTATTTTCTACTTCATCGTTGTATATTTCTTTGGAGATGAACGGTACAACAACTGTATATCTGGTTCTATTATTATATATATCAACAATTGAATCTTTCATTTTTCCTCTCAAAAGAAAGAAAAAAAAAACACACACACACACACTTGAATCTTTTATTAATAACGTACACGGCCTAGCTAATTTTCTATTTTACGAATGATATGAAGTTCTCAGAATCTAAAGAGTACCAGAACAAACACAAAAAAAACTAAAAATTAAATATCAGAAATTGAACTTATAGTACTGCTAATTGTCAAAACAAATTAAAGCTGCATATTAAGAATTATAAAATTAAATATTGGCTTACTTTGCAGGTGGGGCTTCCGCCACAATACGAGAAGTTGCTTCAGCCTCAAACGACTTGTCGTTCACACTGCCAGTACTTTTAGTACCACCAGAGGCAGCAGCAGCCTCGCCAGTAGTAGAGCTGAGCAGGTCATCATGAACATCAACACAATCATCCGTCTCCACAAACCCACGTTTGGAAGTAGTACAACTCTTACAAGTACTACTAAACTCATGACCGGAATTAACAACCGCCGCCGCCGAGCCACCAACTATCTCGCCGCCGGGCGGTGCTAAAGTCAGTTCAGTACTCATGTCCTTGAAAGCCATATAGGTGTCAGGTGGCATGGCATAGATATATACCACTCTCTACAACTATTCCTTGGAACACAAAACAAGAAGAAATTAAATGATCTATATGTGTATTGTGTTATCTGTGTCTTGCATGCATATATGCTATATATATACATATAAGGTGGACCAATGGGGGGAGATGCCACGTGTGCAAGCGTGGAACCACGGGTTCCGATTGACTTGCATGCTTTGACGGCGGCAGCATTTAAATTTGGGCCTCTAAGCTGTCGGTACATCTAATTCAAACCATTTTCTGTCGTCTGATCTGGTTAGTGTATTGTATTTATGTATATTATATCCGAATTTGTAACATGTAATAGCGGTTTATAATCTGTTATGGTTTATATATTAATCAACATTAGCTCTTTGCTATATAGAATTCTATAAATGATCTGGATATAATTCTTAATTAGACTAACATTTTGTTTGTGATATATATGACTATTGTACACATAAATATATATACATATAGGTATAGGGCTACAGAAATTTTTTTTTACCTATCCATATGTATTGTTTTGTCTAATTAAAATTTATTATGTACGTCTTTTTATAGTAAAATGTAAAGAAAGAAAATAATTTAAATAATGTGTATTTTTTTTATTATTTATTTTTTGACTATTCAAATCATGATAACTATTTTTGATTGTTGAAGCATGAAGAAGAAAAAAAAAGTGGATATGAAATCTTATAATTTATTTATTAATTTAGCTTTNAAAAAAAAAAAAAAAAAGCACGAAAAAATTCATACAGTATTAATGTCTTCAAATTATTTATTGTTGTTTAGGTCTATTTACCAAAATAGCCTTGATTTAAAGCAAATATAAGTAATGAGTGATAACTTAACGGCAAAATAAATGAAAAGTGTTAAAAAGGACCAAAATGCTCCTCATGGTAAGGTTGAGGATTTGAATACCAAGAAAAAAAGGTCGAGAACTAATATGCCAAAATACCTAAAGATTAGGGACCAATGGTGCCATCAACCCTAAAAAAAAGGGCCATATAAAAATATGACCAAAATTTGGACTCAATTTAAGTAAATATCCTTTTGTCAAATGTTATAGCAAAATGTCCAGTATATATGCTTATATACCAAGTATAAAACTTTATATACCAAGTATAAAAAAGTATATACCTAATATATTTCAGCACAGTAACTAAAATTAGTAGATATGTTTATCTACCAAGTGTAAAAATATATACACCTGGACATTTAGCTATAAAATTTTGAAAAATAGACATCTACTTAATCAAATTTAAAATATTGGTCATCCACCTAAATTTCTAAAAAAAAAATACCTATTGAATTACACGTTTTTACCAGATAGAAAAAGTCACTCATATGATAATTTCATCTAGCTATTTAACTATATACCCCAACAATTAATAATTATTAATAACTCTTTAACATATACAAAGTAACAACTAACTAACAATATCACTGATAATGGCTTCGATAGCTGTATTAAATCATGATCTTTCCATGAAGTCCTTACACCAAACAAAAATTGTATGCAAATACATGTTACCAATATGTATGATTTTATATATACACGTTCAAACTAGTAAATTAGTGAAGATATTTATAAGGTGAATGTGTAATAAAGTAGTTTGTATGACATTTTATTTGGGACAGGGTGAGTGACATCTATTCCTAGATGATCTTCAATTTATATTTTTTTGTACTATATATGTAGCTACTTGCTTCACCCTTCCACCCTCCAACAAATTGATTTTCGACTAATCAATCTTAAAATTTAAAGGGATGCTTGACTGTGTCCTTTAAAAGATGACAATAGTTATTTAGAAGCCAGCCTCTAGTGTATACAAATTAAGCATATTATAGTTACTGTTGCTAAATTCTGTTCCTTTATTTTTTTCAATATTATTTGTGCTGTGTGCATATTTACATATGTGTACATAACACCTAGACAGAGCAATTCCACATGGCTTGCCTACTCATAATTTGAGACATTCATAATAGTTTCAGACACTATCATCTTTCTTGAATTATATAGAGAATAATAAATATGATATATAGTTGCAAATCTTGAATGACATAACTTCATTTCGCTTATTTGGTTCATATTTAACATATGAAATTTTAGATATATATATATATATATAAATATAGAATAGCATCATACTAAACAGGAAATTATATTGATGGGACATTATTATAAAGTATGCTTAGCTTATTAATGACATTGTATATAAATCAAACTCCTACAATGGACACACCCCTGAGGCAATGTCTGAAAATGTCATCATGATTTAAAGGTAATGCCAAAGTAATTAATGAGAGGTTATGAATTTCAAAGTGAAAAGATTAAAAGGGAAGAAGTCGAATATGGTAATTAGTATAACAAAACGCCACAAAAGCATGTGACCATGTTGGAATGTCGGCAAAGTGTCGTTTTTCTATTCAAAGAATCTTATTCTAAAAGTCAAAAAAGAAATTTTAAAGTCTGGACTGTGGAGGATGCATCAAGTATTGATACTATAATAGTACTCCACTCAAAATATATACCTTCTGCTCTATGCAAAACCAGTAGCCGCACGAAGCTTTTAGGAGGGCTTTGGTACGTGGGTTCTAACAAATTTGATACCTCGTGCGGTTAAATTAGATATTATAGCAAATTCATACACGTAGTTCCTTTTTTAAGAGCAACTATATTTGTTTTAATTTTTTAATTATATAATGCATTTGAATTAAGACAAATTTATTTCTTTCTTTCTGTCTTTCTTCTTCTTTTCTTCTCCCTCCACACCTCCCCCCCAACCTCTTTTCCTTTTGTCGTTATTGGAATATTACAAAAGTATCTTCTGGCTGAAGCTAAATGTTGGTTTTGCCCTCGTGTTTCCAGTAAAGCATATCAAGATACTAGTAAATTAATTTTTGAGCTTCTTACAAAATTTCAGGCCCAAAGTACCAAAAATTGAAAAATTCTAAATGACCTGAATTTTTAAAAAATTTTAGATTAATTTGAAAAAATATTACTTTTTAAATTTTTTTATAAAAATATTACTTTTAATAAATATGTAGAAAATATTACATTTTTTTTTTAAATTTGTATTTTTCAAAGATATTTGAGGTAACTAGTTGGGTTACTTGGGATAATCAATCTAGTTACTTTACGTCACCTGTCAAATTACCTCTCTTGATTGGTTACTTCAGGCATCTCATCTAAAAAAACAGTATTTTTTTAAATACTTTTAAAAGTGTTATTTTTCTAATTAAAATTCAGAATTTTTCAAACATTTTCAAAATCCAGGATTTTTCATTTTTGAAAAATTACCATAAAAAATCAAATTTCCTCTTAAAATTTTTAAATGTTTTATCTTTTGACTGGTTTTGGTTCACCAAATTTTATTTATTATGACTTATTTGTCCTTTTGGTGGTGTGAATTTCACTTAGAGAGAGTCGATGTAGAGAAGGGATAACATATGGACATGCCAAATATAAGGTTAATATGGCCTTTGAAAAGTCCATTTTGACCAAAATGCACCAACGTTAGATGTGAAGCAATGCTATGGACACTAAAACTCTATAATAACGTGTCAATCTATTATTGAGTGATTTTAATTAATAAATTGAGTCATATATTAAAAGTTTAATTATAATTAACTAGTAATAGACTAACACATCATTTGAACACCACCATATTACTCAATCACAGCACTGACAATTCGAGGGGATAGTTTGTAATATCATTTAGCCTGTAGCTAGGAATAATTTTGGGGCATATTCTGTTTGAACTTTGAAGAAATAGATTTTGGATCAGCATGGTCAGTTTAACAAAAAGGCCCATTTCATTATTTACATTTTTGACAAAAGAATCACCATCAATAATGAAATTATTATCATTTCTTCCCATCATCTAAGAAATAAGTAATAATTGATCTAAATTATAAAGTCAAACTTTGAAAAACCCAACTTTTCAATGTTTCGTCATACTAGATGATCCGAGAGTAGGGTAATTTTATGAAAACAATATTTAATTCCTTGATTTCGAATTTCAACCAAATAAAAGGATAACATTTTTACATTTCTTTTCCAATTTAATTCCATCACAATTCACATTACTATTATAATATTTTCATTATTTCTAAACCGAAAAGACCACCTTCTAGTTATACCTTCTTCTTTGCAAAGATTTTCTACTCCTTTTTTTATTCATATGATATGATGATATACTATCTTATTGTGCCACATAGGAATATGAGTTTCTCATTCCTATATTTCTATATAATACCAACGACAGCTGATTGGATGAAATTTGTCAAGAGACTATACTAGCTGAATTATTGACAACCTAACTTGTTACAAGCTGGTAATTATTGGTCTAATCCTTTATCTGGCCAGACCTGTTTTCCGACTAAAGACGAAGAGTATAAGAGTGTCATATAATAAAACAATTCATTCGCATATAATATATATATATATATATAGACGAAATATATGGTATGGATTATTAATTATTTGGCATAGGACAAATTTACAGATTGGTAGTTTACATAGTTCCAGTTGACTGACAACTAGGTATATCGTTGCCTAATGAATCATGTGATCTCTGAAGCTTGGGGGATTGTTCATGTGCATGGATGAGTTTTATATTTATCTCTACACGCATATAAATTATAATATATATATATGGGTTTGGTTTAAATGGTTACAACAATAATTACCTATGGATGGTTACAATGGTTTAAGCCCTTAGATCTAATATCCTACGGTCGTGATTAGTTTGGTGGTTGGCCAAAAAAATTTAATGCTAACCAAAAAAATTTAATGCTATCACTATTTTTTTAAGTACCCATCTATGGTCACAAAAAAATTGTAACCATTGAGAAGTCTTCCATATATATATATATAAAAGAATGGACTAATGCATTTGTGTATGACTTATGGGCATTATATACAACTAATATCCTTATTCACATTTCTTCAATTCTTTTTATGAAGTAACGCAATCAAGTGCAATGCACCTTACATTTTCTTAAATCGGAGTATCGACTTAAGTTATTGCTCGTTCATGCACTTATACGACTGATAACATTTGCATATACATGAACTGAATTAATGACAATTAATACTCTCTCTCTCTATATATATATATTTCGAATAATATGGTCTTTCCTATATATTTCTTGTTTTTTGAGCCTTGGAAAGCTCTACTGGGGTCTGAAGTTGTAGTTTATATATATTTCATAGTTGTCATAATTTGGAGGAGAAAAATCCCATGGATATATACATAATGCGACAATTTTTTGACACCTTATTTCTATTATCTAATAATAACCGCAACATTTAATAATTAATAGTCACCTGATAAATTTGTAATGGGGTGAAACCTATAATTATACAAACTAGAGGTATATAGGCGAACAGTACTTTCATCACTCGAGTAATAGTTAATTAGCATATATAATCCCAGATACAATTCCTTTTATTCCGTTAGGCAATACTAGAAACAACAAAGAATTCAACTTAGTGGAATAAAGAAATTTCATTTTTGAGAAAGGAATTCATCGGCTTGTAAAAGCTTTCTCAAACGACTATATCATAAAACAATATTTGTTAAAGTAGAATATTGCAGAATAATGTGACCAAAAAGAAAAAAAAAAGAATATTTCAGAATAAAGTATATATATATATATATTCTTTTTAATTTTCCAGTCGATTAGCACGTTGACTCTAATAAAGAGAGGACTCAATCACAGAAAGAAAATAAATCATTTTCTAGGAAAATGGTTTTCTTTTACGTTTCTTCCGTCTTAGGTACTCGCTAAATCGATCTAAGAAAGGAAATTAAGATCTGATCAACCTATTACCTCAAAAAAAGATATGATCAACTTTTAAATGTTATAAAAAAAGAGGTGGTTATAACATTTTTAATTTTGTACTCTTATTTATCGTTTTGACGAAGTCATTTAAAAAGTAAAAGAGTTCTACCAAATAATGCTTGATGAATTTGGATTTGAATTTTCTAGTTTTATAAACAACAAATACAGAACATACCATTACCAGTTAAGACCAAGTCTCCTACTCCTATTAGTAAGCATTAAGCAACATCAAATTAGAGAGATTTTCATCAATGAAACACGAAACATTATTAGCTACTTGGCACTTTCAATTTGAGAGATTTTCAACTGAGACAAGAAGACATAGTTAGCTATCATCTGTCAACACTTTCTTGTTTGACTTAAAAATAAATAAGAACCCATAATAGAGAGATTTTGTGTTAGAAATATGAGAAATTTCTTATCATTATATCGAATAATAAAAATCTTGTTATCAAATTCCATTTCTCTTTTTATTTTTTAAAATATAGGCAATTCATTTATAAACCAATCATACAAACTCAAGATCTCCACTATAAAGTGGCAGTACTGCTTAGCCACCATGTGTCCCCAAAAGGGAGGCCCTGTGGTTCAGTTCTACACACCTTGCTTGTTAGGCATAGTTGGGCGTAATTTGGCATACTTTTGAAGATTTTGTCCCAACTCTTATATGCACAATATCAGGCAAAAGTCTATCACATTATCTGATCTCAGAATTAGGTCAAAAGCAGTTCGGATATGCCACACTCTCAAATCCCTATTTAGACCAAAAATCTCGAACTTGGGCTATTTCAATCCAAGAGACAGTTGTATATATGCAACCTGAAAAGCCATTATGGAGATTGGAGGAAGTATTTGATTCAACTAGCACAAACAAACTCTCAACAAGATAACACTAATCAAGAGCTGTTCTTAAGAAAGCTGTTCCCCAACATTTGTGTCCTTTTCCTGATTTTTAATTAGTGTATGGGGCCATCGATAATCATTACGCAATCAATCGTTTGACTACTAATTGGTGTTGATTATCAATCATCATAACGCAATCGACCTTTTCTAACCATTAATCAATACATAAACCTACATTGATTAATGGTGGATGACGTACAAACGTGAATAAAACTAACCAACCTGAACAGTCCACCTTAGTTTTCAAGTATTTGCTTGCTGCTTTGGGTTTGCACGTTGAGCACTCAATTATAAGCATGCCATTGGCTACAAGACTCGGGCCATTTCCTATTTATGAACACGTTGTGAATATAAGCGTGTGTATTGCTTTAGGTCTATCTGGTTTGTTGCCTTCCGTAAATAGATTAAAAGAACCAAAAAAAAAAAATCTCGTTTGTTGCAACACCCTTTGAATAGGTATAGAAATGATCCAGTGATCCACAACTCCAACCAATAAAAAATTTTCTTTCCATTTCTAAGACGGAAAAAAAAATTGCAAAACAAAAATAACAAATAAATAAATAAATACATGTCTTGCCCAGTTAACTAAGGGCCTATGAAAAATAAACCTGTACCATCCCAGACAGCTATTGTTCCAAACAACAAGGATTGAGTACACTCCCTTCATAATGCCCCACCAACCGATCAGGCTAACCAAGCATGAGAGTATTTAGAGAGACATAATAAGGGTGAGAGCAGAGCTAATTACAATGAGATTTCTTTTCTTGTTTTCTATTTTTCTTTTTCCGAGGATAACATATTAGAGGGACAATATATAATTATATATATATGCATTAACGAACAAAAGCAGGATTCTACACAAGCGAACAAACATCAGAGAGACTAATGTTGTTCCAGCTACGAAGAAGAAAGAACTTTTGAGACTTAAGCGCTTTCTGCTGGAAGCTCATCCACAGTCCCGAGATTGTTGGCGTACTTGGGCCTCCACTCAGTCCTTCCCCTCACAATCTCAGCTCCATTCTCGAGTCGGAGCAAGTGCTGGCACTCAACGCCACCAGCAGTTCCCAAATCTCCTATGCCAGCATTGGAGACTGCAGTCAGGGACTGCAGCACGCTGTCCCTCCCGCACTCCCTCCTGTACTCCAGCGTCAGAGAGGAAAGCTCATGACTCTCCAAGATTGGGAGTGGAGCACTCTGTTAATGACATAATCAAATTCAGGCATTATGTTTCAGACAAAACTGACAAATAGACATGTCCTATTAAAGAGAGAATGTACTCATTTCCTCCTCTTTTTTTTCTTCAAACACCTCCATTGTATAAAATTCAGCAAAAAGCTTCAAATAACTTTAAAATGTATTCCATGCACTTCTACTTCAGTCGAAGATTGATGAGAGTGACTACTACAAACTACTATTTTAGAGTAGACCAGACAGTACAATCATTTCAAAATATTTAGACTTAAAACTAAGTAAAGGTTATTGTTGGCCGAAATAAACCTTTGTTGGGGTTTAACTCAGATCCAGATCAGCAGCCATAAACCCATTAAACGAGAAAACACTCGCTCACTGTATTACCGCCTTAATAGCTAAGACGCATCATGATCAAGGGAGACAAAGAAACTAAGAATAAAATGAAATTTGCCAGGAAGAAAGTCATACATACCTCTAGGATCCAGCCAATGTATTTGACATTATTAACATGCTGGTTGATATCTAAATCACTCCATCTAGGCTGCACAAGAAATAATACCCATCACAATGAGGAAGCAACATATAAGAGCAGAAAGTTCTAAGAAACGGATAACAAGGTTGAAAAAACAATTTAACTTACAGTTAAACCAGAACGAACAATATCTGCAGTCTTGTCATCAAGTTTTGTCAGCTTTCTACCATCCTCTTCAACAACAGGATCATAATTCATAAAATAAGGTTCTATTTCTCCTCTAACTTCTTCAGGAATTTTCGATAACCTCCTCGTCAGCTTATTCATCATAACCCAGACACTGAAAATTCATCAGAAGCAACACCATGTCAACCAAAAGTTGATCAATTTATAATACAAGGACGCATTGTAATATACTGCTAGTTTATTAGTCAAAATTCATAGATACACCCCACAGAAAAACATTTCTTTGTGCTATGGAATCAGAGATATTAGATAAAACTGATACTGACAATGCAAATAATTGTGCTTCAAAGAAAAAGTACACAGAGAAAAACTCAAGCTTGGTAAAACTTAATACAAACAGAAACATCCTTGTCCAATATTAGTGCCCATAACTAACTATAAAACTGTCTGCCCCAACTTGCCAGGACAATTAAAAAATAATGAGTGGAAAGAGAAAGAAACACCCCCAAAACAAATTTGACAGAAAATTACCTAGACGCTCTTGTTAAGATTGCACCAGTTCCAGAATCACAGATAATCCAATCACGACGCATGCCATTTTTTCCAGATGCACTCACCCAAGTGTCCACTTGAACAACATCACCCCTGCAAGACAGAGATTTGATATAAACATCAGTCTCTACACATTCTTAGCATATAACTAAAATAAATTTCTGATAGAATATATTCAAAAGAAAATAAAATATCTCATCCCCATTCTCACAGCCTTATACTTCTATCTGAAATTTCAACAGTAATCAAGTCTGTATCAAGCATCTTGTCCTTCTAGACAATAACATCAACAAACTGCTTGGACGGCCCCATGAACTTTGAATTTGTATAATAATGTATAAAAAGCGACGTTGAACCACCCAAGTGTCAATAATTATAAAAATAAAGAATTATGCCTTCAAAGAAATTTTCACTTACCAAGTCGGATAGCGATCTACCACAACTTGCATTTTGGTGACTACCCATATCAGGTTCTTCTTTGACATCTCCGGCGTTGAACCAAAGCCATCGCCAAGAAGCCCAGCAGTCTTTACGTGATTAAGCGCTGTTTCCTAAAGAAAATAATAGAAAAGAAACAGTGAAGTGCGGGAAGAACAAACAAAGCATACCAGTGTTTGTAAAACTAGTCAATAAAATTTGTCTAATCTGCGCACCAAACTTTCTTGTTAAGAAAACTATAAATTAAGATAGGAATGCATCTCCAAACAATATTTACGAAAAAATAGATAGATAAATGAAATTGTATGTATATCATGTAAATTGTAATACCTGTAAATGATTCATTAACGTCTCTATGGAAGCTGTTCGATCAGCCCCTATTTCATATGATCTAATTGAAAAGTTTTGTCGGAAAACAAGACCATCCTGAACAATTCTCCCTATACCAAATGGGTCAATGAGCATGTCAGGCCGTTTGGGTTTCCAATCAAGCATCATCCACTGCTTCTCTGCTGCTAAGAAAATTGTCGTAATAGCAGCAAGAAGCATACTCCAATCAGGCAATTGGTTAATGAAAGTCCGTGCAGGAGCAGGAGCCGACGGCATGTCGTCCCCACTCTTCACTCCTTCCACAGAACTAGCCAAACCAACAGAAGTGCCATTGATTTTTGGTGGGGCTTGGGCATTTGCCTTGACTTGCAAAGAACCCGAACCAGATTTCGACTTGGGTAGTCCCAAACTTGTAGTTCCACTCTTGGAACTCTTCGAACCAGAGTCAGGAGAAGGTGAAGCAGCTGGAAAGAATGCCGAAGTAGCAGCAGTGGCAACCATGATGAGCTTTACAAACCCGAGATTCCGTCAGAACAAGACACCAACTAAAGAACTGTCACCAAGAAATTTGTTTGGTGCCTCATCAATGTAAAATAACAAGAATGAAGTGCAAATATTGGAATTTTCAGAAGAAAAAAAAAGTGCACACAAGGACAAGGCCAATGTATACTTCCGGCGTTACAACTGATACCCAATCAACAGCTCTTATGCTAGATGCACTTTCATAAAGAAAACAACAATTTCAACAAAGCTCAGAATATTCGACACCATAAACCAATTACCACAAAGGCAAAAGGACAATACTCAGATTTTCAAACACAGAGAGTAAATATGTTTGTCGTGCACCGCTCATAAACACTTGTCCACAAAATTCTCATAATACAGCCCATTTCCAGGACCGAAAAGAGGCTTCCCATGCTTTCAATGAGCCAAAAAGTGTTCTTTTTTGTTTTTCTTCCCTCCTTTTTTTTGTTTCCAAAATTATCAGAATATATTCTTCAAAAGAAAAATTGCCCATGAACCCAAATGGATTTGGCCCTTAAAACTTTGGCCTTTTTCTTCTCCAACAAATAAAAATTTAAGGTCATACACAGAAACGAGAAACTTAACTAGAGAGAATCCAGCAGAAAAAAATAATTTTTTTTTTCTAAATTACAAAATCATCAAAAATTTCGGAAAAGCACGATTAATATCAAAGTGAAGACCTTGAAATAAGAAATGCCCTATTCATAAAAATTGGAAAGAAAATCTGGGCAGATCTGAGCTGAAACCTACAAGTATCTAAAACCAGAAAAATATGATAACGTTTCGTTTTATAGAGAGAAACCAAAATTCGTAAACGTTTCATAACACAACGAAAACTATACCGACTTGTTCTACAGCTGGTACCCATTTTGGTGCGCCCCCATTATCACCCAAAAATTTCAACAAACACCAAAAAGAAAACGTCAAACTCAAAAATCTCTGTACTGCATTTGATTCCCGAGAAAATATAAAAATAAAAATAAAAACAAATCAAAATTTTCACATTTCTGAAAACAGATCTCTAAATTAAGAACCAACGGGTCGAAAACTTTCGCCAAAACCCGGCGTAACAAAGCCATTTCAACCACTCAAAACGCGAGCTTTTCCATCTTCGAAAAATGACAAAAACCAAACAAAACCAGAGCTATCTTCATTCCTCCTCTATACCTCAAAAACTTTCTCGGCAACCAAACAGATTCCCCAGATCAGACCTCAAAACTAGAAAAACCAAAACCAAAAAAGTAAAAAATAAAAAATAAAAATCCGACGTCCTTACCCGAATAAGCGAGCTAGCGAGGAAAGAGAAAACCCGAAAAAGCAGGAGAGAGTAAAGAGTAGAATGCAGGAAGGAGGAGGGCTAATGCGTCATTTCGGATCTAATCTAGAAGAAGCTTCTTCCTTCTCTTCTCTGGTTTGCGATCTCTTTTCGTTCTTCGTTTAAGGCCTTATGGTTTCGTTAAGCTTCCTTCTTCGAGAAAAGAAAGAGAGAGAGAGAGAGAGAGAGAGAGAGGAGAGAATGGGAAATATATTAGGGCCAGCGATTTTGTGGGTGGTGAGGAAATGGCGTCCACCCCAGCTTATTATATACTGTCCACCTGGCGATCCCGCCTCTCTTTTTTCAAAAACCGAAGTCCCAATTTCCAAGCACTGTTTCTCTGTTATTTACTTGTTTGCCCCTCTTCCCCGCCCTCCTCCCTTCTCTTCCCTTTTTTCAGTTTTTTCTTTTGTTTTGTTTTCTTTTTTTTTTTTTTTTCTTCCTCTTAGACGAAATTGCCTTTTTTGTTTTTATTCCCCCTATTTTAGACTCTTTTTGTTGGACCTGCTATGTTTTAATTTTCAAAGCAAAAATAAATAGAAACCCTAGAAACATTACCTATTGTGATTGTTTGTGGTTAGTTTTTCAACAAATTAAGAATTGTCACGTAATCGGGGTAAGAATACATTTTTAGGATTGATCTACTAATACTCTCCTATTATAATGGTTGTACTATTTTGATCTCTAAAATTTTCAGATAATAGAATGATCACCACGAAATTTTGCTAGTTTTGAACTTTTTGGACATCTTTTAGAATACAATCAAACAAGAACGAAGCCAGAAATTTTGTTTAATAGAGGTTAGAATTATATTTTATCTATTTGTAGAGCTATTCTATAATTTTTCTATTTTTCAGTTAGATTTTGCATATAACTTAAGCTAAAAAACTATGACTACATATAAATTTTTTTGGCCTCTTCAAAGGAAATAAATAAATGAGTGGGGCCTTAAGCCCACAAGGCAAAAAGTGCCTCCGTGCCCTGTAATCAAATTTAAAAAGCATAATGATCAACACATGAATGAATAAAAACCGAGTCATTGCTGAAATTAACCAAGTTTTTAATGATGAAAATTATAATTATATTTTGACATTATGACAATAGTTAATATAGTGGCTCCTAAATTATGATTTTTATACTACTTTATAGATGAATTTTTATTTCAGTATTCATAAATCATGAATTGATCAATACACCGTTTTAGTATTGCGATTTTTTTTTTT
>JXTC01000506.1:143340-217533 GCA_002914845.1 Trema orientale | reverse complement strand
TGGCTTGCATGTGAAGAGCATAGCTATCCAATGGCATGTAGTCCGAGCTCCTAAACGACGTGTTGTTTAATTGTCGTTTCTCCATATTACTTGTAATCTTGAGTAAGCTGGCTTAGGTCTTGCTAATCCCGTACTTAATTAGCATGATATCATACTTAAAGGTTAATTCCAAAAATCGGGAAAACCCCAAAACATCGATAAATGTTAAATATTATTTACAAACACATTTATCAATTTTAGTTAAGTTTTAAATTTGAACTTCTTTTAAAATATATATTTTAAATATTAAATGATACTTCGGTAAACATAATAATCAAAATTGATGTTTGACTCAGATAGGATATAAATTTGTTATAAATTATATATCTGATGGTCAGTGTTGATAATAATCAAAACGCAAAATATAAACTTAAGACAACCAAAATATGCAAGATATAAAAATATAATTACCGTTTAAAAGAATGTCATCATCATTATGTCGTAACTAAAATATTAATGATTAAATACAATTTGTTGCGATTATATACTTTTGTCAGAATTAATTTTATTACTATAGATAAAATATTGTGACTAAAACTACATTATTGATAACTTGAAAGCAAATGCTTTTTAGTTGTAACTAAATGCTACTTTTTTAATATTTTTAGTTGTGGATAAATGCTACATAATTTTTTTCTCACTAAATGGTAACCTTTTTTTTTCCTGTGCTAGTACGATTCTTTTCGGTGTATAGGTGATTTTATGACTCAACATTTCTCACTTAATGATGATTTTTTTTTTCTATGCTAGTACAATTTTTGGGCAAAAAGTTTGTGTTTTTTTAGGTTATATTTGGTAGGAAGAAAAAGGGAGAGAAAGGAAAAAATTTGATGGAAAAGTGAAGAGAAATTGAAAAATTGGGTTGTTTGATAAGAGAGAAAAGGGAAGAGAAAAGAAGAAGGAAAAAAATGGTGAGGTCCACATAAATTTTTTCTCTTCAAAACGGAGAGAAAATAGGAATAAAAATATTTTGTTAGTATATTGATAAGTTAAATTATAAAATTACCCTTATACTTAACTTAATATTAGGGATAAAATTATCATTTTAAATTAAACTAACTTTCTATCCTCTTACATACCAAATAACTATGAGGAAAAATATTTTTTTTTCTATCTTACACATTTTCTTTCCCTCCTATTTTTTTCTTCTCTCCTATTTTTTTTCTTCTTATACCAAACATAGCCGTGTACGTGATTTTTTGTAACGTTCCAAGTCCCGCATCGGGTATGGGTATACTCTGGAAAGATCACGGGTATTTAAATAGTAGTCCATAAGCCCAAAAGTATCTTCAAGCTATACCTTTTGGGTGAGACCCAATGGTGTCGCATTTGGTATTCAGAGCCGACCCAATCCATACCTATGTAGGCCTTGGAAGGCTGCCACGGGCTAGAATCATGGTGAATATGGACCCCGCCTATAGGGATTATATGTGGACTATTGAATGTGGATCCCCTAGCGAGGATGCTAGGCCCTTAGCGGGGAAGATTGTGACGTCTCAAGTCCACATCGAGTATACTCTGGAAAGATCATGGTATTTAAGTGGTGGTCCATAAGCCCAAAAGTACCTTAAAGCTAGCACTTTTGGGTGAGGCCAGTGGTGTTATACTTTTCATGTATGGAAAAAAAAATTTATTTTTACGCTGTCAGCACGTTAGTGTTTTTTTGTGAGTAAAAAGTGTTGTCAGCACGTTGACAGCACGCGTTTTCTTTTTATCTTTTATTATTATTATTTTGTAATATTATTTATTAGTTATTTTTGGCATTATTATTTTTGTATTGTTGGGAAATTTTGAAATTTAATCCATTAGTTATATATCTTTTTTGCCATTGGTATATCCGTATTTTCAAAATATTGTATTATAATTGTGAATTGATTCCAGAATTTCAAAATATTATTCTTTTGTCAAAAGGTGGTGGAAGTACGACATTGAGCATAGGAGAAAACGGAAAGAGGCGCTACGATAACTATACGGAGAGAAAAAAGTAGAAAATATTAGAGAATATAATTGTAATTGGTATAGGTTGGCTAAGAACGATTTCATATTTTCGATTATATATGTTTGATTCATAAAGATAATGGCTTTTGTACATATGCATGCAATCTAGATTTTGGAAAAAATATTTGGAATTTCATATTTTCTATTGTTGGTTTATCAGTTTTTAGTTATATATTTTTTTTCTCCTCTTATGCGATCTATATAATTGTTTGACTTACAAAAAATAGGTTATTGATTATTAAATAAATAGACATATCAACACTATATATCTAGTAAAAGTACTGGTATATTTTAGAATAAACCATGTCAATATATCAATATACTGACAAAAAAATAAAGTAAATAAAGAATCAAAATAACCATGTAGTTTAAATGGGTTTAGTAAAATTTGAGTATGTTTTGATATACAGTGTCAATATCGCCATGTACCAATTGGAGGGTGGGAAAAAAAAAAAGTACCAAAACTTAAAAATTATATAACAACGAAGCTTGAATCTAATATAGTAAAATTAGAAAATCTTAAGATATACCATATTATTAGAGCATACTCGAACATAGTAGAGCACAAACGTTATAGCACAGTCTAACACACAGTCAAAAATTGTCAAGTAGGGTCGAACACGGACGAAAATTGTCGAGCACACATGGTCAAACACGGTCGAGCATGGTTGAGAACGGTCAAACAAACTGTGGGGGCTCTACCGGTTGAACCACATTAATCAAACCTAATGACTTTGT
Source organism: Trema orientale (assembly GCA_002914845.1). Lineage (NCBI taxonomy): Eukaryota > Viridiplantae > Streptophyta > Magnoliopsida > Rosales > Cannabaceae > Trema > Trema orientale. Next base: position 214,758 of record JXTC01000506.1, on the reverse strand, counting down.
AATAAAACTCGCGCATTGTTTAAGACAATCTTCGTTCTTTTGACTTTCCAAAAACGAAAGACAACAAATATGAATACAGGTAAAGAAGATGAGGGAGAAGTATGGAAAGTTGAACAAAGTGGAAATAAGTATATGGGAATGCTGTGAACTCCTTCGCAAGTTTTTGGATGACGGTGATCATGATTAATTTTTATGAACCTGAAATAGACTTCCACAACTTCTACAGATCGTGATAGAGCCATAAGAGGTATTGTTCCTTTCTCACGCTTTCTTATGCTTAATTATTTGGGTGTCTTGGGACACTGCTCCATGAAAATGTGATTCCAGGTCTGAAAAGTGGAGAACCTGTTTTGAATCATGCATGCTAATTAAACCTGGTCAATATTTTGTCCATGTAAGCAGTTTGCGATAGAGGTATATTTTTATTCATCTAAGTGTCTATAATTTGATATCAAGAACTGTTTATAATGCCCCTACAGTTAGCAGATTATTGGTCGTCTAGTGTTGTGTATATATTGATCATCATAATCACACACATATTATATGTATGTGTGTGTGTGTACGTATCTGTTACTCCTACATGAATTAACTCTCACAATCTATTAGATAATGTATTAATTCTCCAATCTAACAAAAGTATATCGAAAACTTTTCGAGCAAATTAAGAGTACGAGGTGATTGTTGCTGACAAAGATGGACTGATGATATCAAGAGACAAACAATGTGACAGATACATCTGGACACTTAACAATGACAATTATTCAGTAACACAATATCTTTAGAGTATGAGTAGTAACAACAAAAAAATAAAATTTAAAAAGAGGAGTAAATGAGAATCATAGCCTATTAAACACAGACCCACAATTTGCCAAAACTGAATATAATTAATAGAGAAAAGTCAAAACAAAGATCAAGATAACGAAAGAACTGAACCGTTCTTTAGTTGCCTACTATGAAAAATAATTACAAAAAGAGAGAACTTGAACGAAAATTGAGCACTAAGTACCAAAACATATACAGAACAATGAGAAACTACACCCACTAAAAAAAATAAAATAAAAATGACACAATCATGTATAAGTATAAAAAAAGAGTGCACCACCACCACTGACACAATCATGCTGTAAACAATTGTTAACAGAAGAAAAGCAACGTTGCCAAAGCACCAAATATTATCCAGCTTAAACAAACATGGAGATGTGATATGAATGTGATCCTTAATGAATGCAAACATGCTATCTGCATGCACAAGACCAATAAACAGGACCACTATTTTTCTAGTTCTTCGTTTGTGTTAAAGGTATTAGAACACTTAACAATCCTCAAAAATACTAGTTTCATTAGTAACACATAAATTGACCATTACTCTCAAAAATTGACCATTACTCTCACTAAATTCCACACACACACACACACAAAAAACACTATTTTCATTTATAACACAAAGAAATGATCATTACTTTCTGTTTAAATCTGAATTCTTATATTTCGTATCAGTGCGCTTGAATTTTATAGCATCTACTATAGGCGCTTAGTAGCCAAGTGTTCCTTTCTTGGTGAAAATCCAACCATTAAAAGATAAATCACCAATAGTCTCCACAGGAGCAAAACCCATCTCTAAAATGATGGAACCTGCTTGAATCCCTGACAGTAATCTCCCTCTCAACAATCTTAGAGATGAACTTAATTGCAGTATGGCAGTCTGTGCATGCTCTTAAGTTCTTCATCACCACAATGGGGATCCCCGCTGGCGTACTAATCAGCGCATAAGCAAATGCTAGGCATTTGCTGTGATACTTAAGGGACTCTGCTTTGATTTCCTCTTCTTCGTTGTGTAGAGTTCAGCTAGTGTCAGGTTTATATCCTCCCTTTCCCATTTGATTAGCCAAAACATCAATCTTTCTTCTAATCTTACCAATCTGTGGGTGGTAAAGACATGAATTTTATGTTTAGTTTCAACCCAACTGTGTGCTGTAATCTTTCTGACCCCTCTCTCCCCATGGCTTTCTTCACTTTCCCAACATTGTCCCACTCACCTGCAGCCGCATAAATATTTGACATGCTTACATAAGGAGCAGCGACTCCACCATACTGAAGAGTTGGTTCGCTGCTTTAGTTGCCAATTCTTGATTCTTATGATTTCGGCATGCATTTAGAATTGATGACCAGATGATCTCATCAGGCTGGAAAGGCATTTGAGCCATCAACTTTTCTGCTTCATCAAACCGTCCGCTTCGACACAACACATCAATCATTGATGCATAGTGTTCTCTCTTTGGAACAAGTTTATATAAACCAGTCATGGAGTCAAAATATTTCAATTCTTCTTCTACAAGCCCGCAGTGGCTGCAGGCAGTTAGAACACTAAGAAAGCTGACTGAGTCTGGTACAAAACCTGATTGGACCGTCTGTTCAAACGATCTAAAAGTGCCCTCACCATCCCCATTTTATGCATAAGCATCAAAGCATTCCAAGAGATTGGATTCCTCTTGGGCATCTCTTGAAATGTTTGAAGCGCATCTTTCATGGATCCACATTTTGCATACACGTCTAGAAGGGCGCTTCCAGAGAATACATTCGACATGAATTCTCATTTGAGTAAAGATGAGTGTAACTGTCTTCCAAGCGAGAATGATGCCAAATTTGCAGTGGCTCCTAAGATACTAGCAAAAGTGGCCTGGTCAGCACTAATATTTGCTCTTCGCAAGTCATTAAACATTTCTAGGCCTTCTTCATGCAGCCCATTTTGAATGTAAGCTGAGATCAAGGCAGTCCATGGAATTTGACTTCTGTGGCTCAAATCAGAAAATATCGTTTTGGCCTCCTTAAACCTGTTACATTTAGCATACATGTCAACCAAAGCATTCGCAACCGAAATTTCTGGATCAGCTGTTGTCACAATGGTCTGAGAATGGATTTGCTTGCCCATTTCAAAGTTTGAAGTAACTGCTGCCATGCTCAACATGGTTGCAAAAGGAAACTGCCTTCTATTAAATTTGGAAAATTGTAACACATGGAATAGGTCAAGATATTCTTTAAACTGCCTTTTCCATGCATGCCCCGTGAGCATTTATGTTATAAGAAACACTATCCAGCTTTGGCATTTCATCGAAAAGTTTCCTCGTTTCAATCGGACAATCATTTTTGGAGTAAAAGTTGGGCAACGCATTGCCCACAAAGACATTTCACACAAAATTAGTCTTAACTACACAACCATGAACTAGTTGCCCAAATTTTAAATCATCCAAAACAATACCAGCACATAACACTGCTGCAAAAGTGAAATCCGAAGGCTTGTAACCCAAATTTTGCATTTCCAAAAAGAGCTGAATTGCTTCTTCACTTTGCCTATCTTTGGAGTAGGCTGTTATTAATGCATTGAATGTCATGTATCTCTCTATCAACGAGCCAAGTCAAGGTAATGAGTTTTGCAGTATGAGTCAATCAAGGAATTGCAAACCATAAGTACCGAATCATATCCTAGTTTAACAATACAGGCATGAACTTGAACAACTTGGCAGCATCCAACTCAGTGCATCTAGATAAGAGTCGCAAAAGTCACATAATCGGGTTGCATTCCCAGCCTCTGCATCTCAGCAAAAACCTTAAAGCCTTCCGAAAATTCATTACGGTGCGAGTATCCACCAACAAGTATTGTCCACGTAACAACCGTTCGTTGGAGCATAGTATCAAACAAGTGTCTGGCAATATAAATATCCGATTGTTTCACGTAACCGGAAATAATAAGGTTTGTGGTGATGGTATTCTTGAGAGGCATTTGATCAAACAGGTTACATGCACGAGATAAATCACCTTTGCGGAGAGAATCCATGACTTTGAAGTTCTAGCGGGATGTGTTGGGATCAAACCCCGTTTTGACTATACAAGCATTGACGAGGCTGTCATACTTTAAGATAGTTTTTGGAGAAGATTGGATTTGGAATGGTCTCAAGAGTAATAGCAAGCTTTTGAAACGCATAGGTAGTTCTATGTGGACTGACCATTGTATCAAATGGTAAAATGCAAAGCCAGACCAAAGTCACAACGATACTCCCCCATTGAGAGGAATGCCCAAAATGTCAGAGTTTTGATCGTCTCTGATTTTTTTTTTTTTTTTTAACGGAGGATCAAGTTTCTGAGTTTGAAGAATTTTCATTATTATTATTTTTTTTTTTTCTTTTTTTTTGCCCTTGGAACATCAGTCCACGTGAGAAGACACAAAATAGCAACTCAATTGCGTTTATGTCATCAACTACAGAGAAGAAGCAAAACAACCTACCAAGTAAATATAAGAGAAACAGAGATAAACAGGAAAAAAGGATATCCAAAGATCGAAAGGGTGATTCAATTTCAAACTACTTTCTTACCTTTGCAGTTAAAGCTTGGACTTTCCTCCGTACCACATCTATTCCATCTTTCATTTCTTTCAACAAAGTAGCCGACTGTGGAGCTTCTCTAAAACAATGCAACAATCATACAGGAGAAAATTTAGGTTTAGTTGACATATATAGCCTATTGTTGACAATCATACAGCCTATTGAAATTAAGTTCCTGAAAGAGGAATATGAAGGAGAAAATTTAGGTTTCTAAGTATAATAGGTGGTCCTTTTGTTCGGGATATTATTCTCCCCCATTAGGTTAAAATTTCAGGTAATTTGTTACCAAAGCCAATAACGCCTATTGAAATTAAGTTCCTGAAAGAAGAATATGAAGAGGAAAATTTAGGTTTCTAAGTACAATAGGTGGTCCTGTAAAACGTCTTAATATCCCCAAAAAAAGTAGCCTAGAACAATCTTGCTGTTACATATAAACAGCATTTCATGGAAAAATTAACAAGAATTAATGACCCAAATGAAATATAAAGTTTAAAAAAAAAAAAATTTCTTACAGAATTCAGTAAAGACATACTAATCAACTAAATTTAAAAAAGGTCAAATCTTTGGTTGGTTTGAATATGGAGTATTCATATGGAAAAATAAAATTAAAGAATAACATGGACAAAGCTTCATTCTTAACCCCCAAGCAGATACAAGTCAATTCAGACTGTATCATTCGCTTTTAGGTTTTTCTTATTTGTTCTTCCCAAACCTAAGTGGTCAAACATGGACAGGTCCAATTTCCTTATCCCAAAATTTTCCCAGAAGTGAGAAAGGCAAGAAATAAAGAACAATAGCCTGACATACTCAGCTCAAAAAATCTACTCCAAACAAAGTTATAAAACAGAGTTTTGAATAAGTAATTCTCTAAGCATCCAAATTGAGAATCATGACTTTAACACACCAAAGTACTCTTCGATTATATTCCTAAGAGAGAAATGCCTACAATTGAATGCCTATCTGATAGAGAAATAAGATTAAAATTTTTTCCACTTTTGGACCCCATAAGCATGCATCATCAAGTTTAATAACCTCATTCGCCATATTCCAAAGTCTAGCGCCTAAACTTTCTAAAACTCAATATTTCAACAAACAAATTAAAACAATAATATCCTTGAAGTAACAAGATACAAAAAATAGAGAAAAGGATTCATGAATTGATACGGCATCGTCAAGGATTCATGAATTGGCCAAACGAAAAAGGGGGGAAGAAGAATTTTTACCTATGATTATCTTGACGAAGCATACTTGTACAATGGCCTTTCCTTACAAAGAAAGAGATTCATATTAAAAGGTACCAAATCCTTGACGTTAATGAAAGTCCTCTTTCAAACAAAAAAGACGAATAAATAAATAAAAACTTACAAGAATAATACCTCAGAGAGCAAAGCAACAACAACAGCAGAAATACAAGGGATCTCTTCAGCAGAGAAAGCAATTATATTGGATCCCCACAGTAGGGCAAAAGCTGGTCCCTTTTCTCCAAGTCCCAAACCTGCCAATCATGTGAACATCCCCTATTAATTGATCAATATGTCAGTGAAGGGAAAGTAATAACAAGATAACAAAGGCCGTTAGCACAATAAAAGTCCATAACACAGCATTGTAGTTCTCTAAATACGTAGTCAGCGGCACCCTTTAGCTAGAGCCAAACATTAAAAATGCCGAACATGCAATACTCTTCATAATAAGTAAAACAGCACAAAAGTTATCAAACAGTCCAGAAACACGCACAACACTTGCATAATCATATACAATAAAAACAAGTAATCACCAATTGAATGTCCCATTATAAATTGAATATAAACACGGTTATCATAGATTAACATATGAATGCATCATATAGATAACTCAGTGGAATAAAATATCACAAACATTTCTTTTAATTCTAGTCCTTGTTCCATATATAAACTCCAATAGCATATACCTAATTTGAACCACTTTCAATTATTACTTGTTCTTATTTTTTGTACTGGGTCAATCCACGGATAAATTTTTAGGACTTAAGCAACCCCTAAAGCATATTTTAAAAAAAAAAGACTTCTTTGAACCTTATATGACAGAAATTACTTTTTTTTTTTTTTTTATCCATATGCAAGTAACAAATAGCAAATTACTAGTGCTAAAAATCCAACTGAACAAATATCCAGAATTAACACAATAAAATTCCAAAACAGTAGCCAATTATTGGTACTAAACTTTGCTAAGAAGGGCACATTCATCAAAACAAACCCAAACCAAAACTGCACTAATGGGCATCATATTTCTGAGGGAAAAGAAAATTAAAATTAGTATGAAGTAGTCGTAATGCAAAATCAACAATAGTTTCTCAGCAACCAAACAGAAAATTTCAGACAAACGAGCTGAGGAAGAGGCCGACAGTGGTGACGCCGTTGGAGAAAGAGAGATATCCGACAAGCTGAGGAAGAGATCGACGGAGATGACGCCGTTGGATACGTGGCCGACGAAGCTGAGGACGGCGGAGTTGTAGAACAAGAGATCTCTACTATTTTCTCAGTGTTCTGTTCTTTTCCTAAAAACAAATGAAAACATCCAAATGGTGTTAGGTCCCGTTTGTTTCGCCTATTTGAATATGTGTATTTGAATGGAAATTGTGGAATGGGTTATAATTGGAATGGAAGATATTTGAATAGAAAAAATAGTGGAATAGGTTATAATTAGAATGGGAGTATTAGAATGGACTATTCAAAAATACCTCTTCCCCTCCATTCTTATCCAAGACACAAAAATCCATTCAAATGGTTGATGTGACTGATAAACCATTTGAATGGAAAAACTAAATTGTTGAAACAAACATTCATTCCAAAAGATCATTTGAATGGAAAATTTAGAGTTGTTGAAACAAACACCCATTCAAATGGATTTTCCATTCCAATGGAATGGAATGGGCGAACCAAACGGCCCCGTTGTGTTTCTAAATTCTCTGCTTTTTTCATAACTTTGCTTTCAAAAAATTGTTTCACCAGGAATTTCACTTCATTCATACACACATACTCAACGCTTTCTTTTGGATTAAAAAAAAAAAATAGTACTTTCAAAAATTGTTTTATTTCTAGACTAGTCTATATATAAAAACGAAGGAATGCTAGCAACACTCACTTTTGTCCTTCTTTTATTTCTTAATCTCACTATTTGACACGTAAATTCTACTATAATTTATTACATTATTAAAATATTATTTATTGTATTATTAAAATATTAAATTAGATAGTAAAATCCATATGTTAGACAACAAAACTGAAAAGTGTAAAATAGAGTGAGAAAGAGATGCATTTAGCGATATATATTGTTTTATTTTACAACTAATTTAGCTGATATACTATTTTTCCCGACTAGGTTTTTTGCATTAAGTTTTGCCTGGTTAAGTTTTGTAAAGATAAATATTAACAAAATGATATCAATCAATATTAGATCTGATATTAATACTTCTTTGTATTCATTCTAAGTGATCTTTATAAATACTATTAGATATGATATTTCAAAGATTTTTAGAGCTGAGAAGGACAATATAATACAAATCTTAGAGCAAAACAAAAGTTAATTAGCTATCACTACTGATATGTAGATGGCTAATAATCAGAAGATAGGATACATGATCGTGACAGCTCATTTTATTGATAATTCTTGGAATTTACAAAATAGATAAATTATAAGATTCAAGTATGTACCATATCCACATTATACTGCAACACTTTTTGATATACTAAGTAGGTGTTTGATGGATTGGAATATTGATAATAAGATAAGTACAGTAACTGTGGATAATTATGCTACTAATGATGTAAAACTTTTGAAGGACAAGCTACATTCTAGTTTTTTATTAGGTGGGAGGTTACTTCACATGTGTTGTTATGCTCATATTTTAGATTTGATAGTGAAATATATCTTATGTGTGATTGGTAGTGTTGTAGACAGAATTCGTGATAGTATTGCTTATTGGATAACATCAGAAAAAAAGATACGAATAGTTTGAGGAAACTACTCGTATGATTCATGTACAATGTATAAAAAATGTTAGCTTTTGATTGTGTGAATACGTGGAACTCTACCTACTTGATATTGAGTACAACTTTATTGTACAAGAATGTCTTCACTCGTTGTAAGTAACGTGATTCAAGGTATAAAGGTACACTTTCGAAGGATGATTAGTTTTAGCTCAAAGTATATGTGATAAGTTGATTTTGTTTTATGAAGTAACCGTGTTATTTTCAGGAACAAAATATCTTAAAATCAACCTCTTTTTCGCAAAAATTTGTGATATTAAAATGATCATTGAATCTTGGATGACATCAAAAGAACCATTTATAAAAGATATGCCTACTTAGATAATGACCAAGTTCTGAAAATACTAAGAGGAAATTCATGGTGTTATGGCCATTGCGACTATTTTGGATCCAAGATATAAATTCAAATTGATTGAATATTTTTTTTTCCTCTCAAATATGGAGAACAATCTGATAATGAAGTTGAAAAGATTCGTAAGCTATATTATGATCTACTAAGTGAATACAAATCTAGTCATCCTATTGTGAACAAGAAAAGTCTATATTTGAGTGATTCATCAGTCTCTTCATCATAAGGTCCTGAATTAGCAACTTATAAAGACATTCTTTCCAGTTATGACAGATATGTTAATGCTAGAGCTCGTATTGTGAACGTGAAGTCAGAGATAAATCTTTATTTGAAGGAGCAAGTGTTACCCAGGGATAGTGATTATAACACCCGGGTCCAAGCCCAGTGGCCTGCTAGCCAGCCTTCGGCCCAACTAAACTGGTTCCAATTGATCTATTTACCAGCTAAGCTTGTACATCTATCTTAAAATGGAGGTCTTAGATTCAAGTAGTGTTGGAGACGCGCCCTGAGGCAGAATTATGCCAAATAGGATAAATCATGTCGTGGACCCTACACAGGACAATACAAGCTTAGTATAACACTCTAGGCCTACCAGGGAGTGGTGACTCAACTAAGAGTAGGCTGACAGGCCATTGGAGGTGGTGACTAGGCCGAAGGCTGGCTGGTAGGCCACTGGAACTAGACCGGGTGTTACAGTGATTACTTTGACATATATTATTATTGGAAGGTAACATGACCCAAGTATCTTACATTGAATAGGATTGCTAGAGACATTTTTGTCATTCTTATTAGCATTATTGCTTCAAAATCTACGTTTAGTATTGGATATAGACATGTGGGTCTACACTGAGTACGACTTCATCCATCTACATTAGAGGCATTGATTTATACTCAAAATTAGTTGTGGAATAATAGGCAAGATAGAAATTTATGGCCTTCAAATTTTTTAAATTTTTGTTAAAATTATCATGTTAGCTTATTCAAATCTTGTTTTGATTTGCTTTATAGTAATGGCTGAAATTCTCATATTGAATCACGAAGATACGGATGTAGATCCGTTATTGGTTGTTTTTTTTTTTTTTTACTTGTGAATAGTTGGTTAATTTATTTTTCTATAAGTTAATATTTATTCTATTCTCTTATCATAGTAGCTATATACAGTTGAGCTAGAAGATTAGAATCTATATGCAGTTGGACTGGAAGATTGAGAGAGAATTTTAATTGCGTTACGTAGGATTATTTTTTTATGTATTGGATTCCGTTAATCGTTATGTGTGATTTCTATTAATGTCTTTATGTTTTGGACCTAAAGAGACATACATTCTTTTGCTTTGGATTTGGATTTTGCTATCTATGTGCTCTTGCAATTAATCAATTTTCATACCGATTATGAATCTTTTTTTTTTTTTTTTTCCATTTTCTTAGTTGTTTTGTGGTCAGTTTTGCTTTGGTTTTCTTTATGTGTAATGTGTTACAGAATGTCAGTTTCAAGTTGCAGTATTTATTAGATTGAAATAGGCGATCTCCTGTACGTATTACTTAATAGTATTAAGGCACATCACTGTAGAATTAAAAGAAGCATTTCTTGTTTGCCCTCGAAAAATGAATTTTAATTAGTATCTGTCATAAATAATTTATAACCGCAACAAATTCTAATTTCCAAACTTATATGTACTTTTAAGTGATGGTATATATGAATATCTTAACATAGTGCTATAATTTCAAGAACTAAAACAATTAAAAGCACAAAACAAAATTGATTTCATCTATTTGTTTTGAAAGAAGAACAGATTTGGAACTAGAACAGATTTGTTTTGAAAGAAGAAGTAAATAATTGTTTTAAGGGCGGGAAAAATAAATTACCACGAAAACAATCTAATAGTTTATCTATTTGTTTTGATTAAAAAAAATTTTATCTATTTCTTTTGACACTTGCGTTTTCCTTTTAGAAAATATGAACATTGTTTTATTTTACTACTAATTTAGCTAATATACTATTTTTCCTAACTAGGATTTAAGTTTTGCCTGGTTAAGTTTTGTGTAAAGATAAATATTAACAAAAAGATATCAATCAGATCGAGGGACGAATCTGGACAAGTATGCCAATGTTCAACCAATTAAAGAACCTAATTTTCTGTATCATCACATTAAGAGTCGCCTTCCAATGACAAGAAGGATTCCCATAAGTATTAATGATTCTTACGGACACAACTCATTGTCCTCTAATGTATTTCCTTGTACAATTTGAATGCGCGTCGTGGTTAATATGTCAGTTTCCTTAATCAACTAACAAAAGAATCCAATGAGAGATTGGACATTTTCCTCGCCTTAGGCAACAAGATTAGCAGAAGAATTACTAAAACAAACGGTCAAATAACTACAATCTCACATAGCAATATCTTTAATTTAAAAAAAAAAAAAAAAAACACTCACGCGCGAAGATAATTTTGACATGACCTTTTATACATGCTCTAAGATAGGTAAAAATTACAAGAATATCATCTGATCAATGATGAATTCTCAAGAATAACAAAAATATGTACTTGGATTAAATCCTATACCATTTATTCTAATTTGGTCAAAGTATATTAATTGTTTTTAATATAATTACAAAGATACATTTTCTTGTAATACCCTTACCCAAAAAACAATCTATAAAAACTTTAGAAATTGTATTAAATGAGGAAAAGAATTTAACTTGTAACCAAATATCAATAATGAACTAAAAAAGAAAGGGGAAAAAAAACACATAAATACTTAAAAACATAGAAGTGTTAAACTTTTCAATTAAGCAAGAGTAATTTTGTCTGCCTATGCAAATCCGACGTAACCAAATTTACGGTGGAGAGATAGGATTTGACATAATTTGTTAATCCAATAGGATTTTGTTATCCCTGAAAATTTTCATCATAAAATTTGCATTTCACTCAAAATCCATGGTTTTTTTTTTTTTTTTTCATTTTCCCTTTTTAAACTTTTCCTACCTCCTGTCTGAAAGGCATGTATCTCAAAAATCTCAATTAGTTAAACGGTAGCTTTTCCACTCTTGGAAATGTACACTTTAATATATATTCTTGGTCAAAGATTTGCACTATTCCATTCTGACGAATTTTGTCCTGAGTTTTCGTACATAGCGGTGTCTTCTTAACAGCCACTCAATCATAGCAATTAACGAGGGCCACGTATACACTATCTTATTCTTTCTTCCCTCCATGCAATAACAAAACTATACTTTACAGAAAGACACAAATCAAGATTCCCCTTTTCTCTTCTTCCTCTTTCTCTTCACCCTTTTTGCTAATAATTACCTTATAATAAAGCACTTATATCATAATTCTGTTCGTGTATGTGACCATTAACTAATTAGGTCAAGGTTTTCTTATTCAAAATATCGATAAGCAACTAGCAATAATTAGTCTCATACTCAAAATTCAGCTAAAACAGGAATCATCAAATAGCTTTATATATATATATATATATATAGATATTAAAAAAAAAAAAAAACTTGTGATCAATGAAGCCAAAACTTGGAGTATCTTTTCCGAGAAAAATAATATATATATGCAAATATAATTGATCTTATGAAAGGAAAAAGCATACAAAAAATAACTAATTAAAGACTGTATATGTCATAGCAACAATGAAAAAAATAATTGTCATCTACAATTGTTTATCCAAGAGCCAAAATTGCAAGTCCTCCAATGGTGGCAAATCAAACAGCAACATTCTATCCAAATCCTTAAACGACATTCCTTTCGATAACAACGACGACGAAACCGCATTATCAGTGCCATAATCAATGGTACTAACATTATCAAGAGCTGCTTCCCCTCTCTTTCTCTTGTAACTGTTGCTTTTGCTGCCGTCTCTGCCGAATGAGCTCTTTTCGATATTCCACGAAGAAACGCAAGCATCCTTCCCGGTAAGCCTCTGAACAACAGATTTAAAACTTGTCATATCGGTTTTTACGTATTGAGTTTCGATCAACACCACCTTCACTGCTCCGCGGTTTGGACTACCCATTCCAGCTATATATCCAAATAATAAACTTTTGGGAAAAGAAAAAAAAAGGAAAAAGGAAAATAACGGGTCTTGATAATTGGTATCTTTTAGGTTTTGATACGAAGAAATATGTAGTTTTTTTATGTATGTGAGATTGAGAAGTGAGTGTGAGATTTCGGAAGCTGGGGTTCTGCATTTATAAATGGAGGAAATTAAGGTGGGGTGAGGATCTAGAGATACGTGGGGTATACTACTGAAAGGACAGTTTCTTTTGGGTTGGAAGTAGGGTTTAAGATATTTATAAATAATGTTGAAAAAATGAACGATCGATGAAAGGGTTATTTGTCCAAGTTGAAGATGTTAAGCAGTCTGGAAGGACCGAAGTCAAAGTCAAATCGCACGCATTCTACGAATTGGCGAGTCATTTTGGCTTCACGTGCCAGGAAGGAGGGCCCTTCAAGAGTAGAGATAGAGAGGGACATACCCATGTGGCTAACACAAATTTTTTACTTGAGAGTATTATTAGGGACAGTAACTTCATTTAGGAGAAATTAGGTGAAATGAACCTTATCTATATATATCTTTTAGCAAAAATGTGAAAACCCAGTGGTAATTTATATGTATGTATTTTTAACTCCTCAATTGTGAGTTCCGTGCAAGTTATATTAAGGAGAATATGCAAATTAAATTAAAAATATATATACCAATTAAGTGTGATAAGAACTAAAAGACTATTGTTATATATGTTGTTAATTACTCGCTTGATTCTTAGTATATATGTTGATACTTTATTTCACGGGTTTGGTATGCATGAGTGAGATTAGATTATTATATCCAATTAGATTGGGATAAACTTAATATACTGTTCTATATTTGGTGTGGTATTAATTCTATTATGATTATTATAATGCAGGACGCACTTTCATTAAATATGTTACATATTTATTTTAAATTATTAAAATCTTAAAAAAGGTAAAAAGTACTATTAATATTGGACCAACTAATTTTGAATTTGGAAATAAATATAGGCCCATTAGTATTGAGTTTCTAATTAGTAATATTCTCACGCTTTTGAATGAGATTAATTATCTCATTCATATAGAACTATTTTAGGATTATATATGATTTATCGTAATTCTAGGTTGACATCAAATATCATCTGTCTAAGATAAATAATCTCAAGCCTAGTCCCTTGTACCAAACAAAACTACCACGCAGGACATGGATTGGATTAACTTTCATGGAAAACATGCATACGTGTAGATATCTTTGATTGAGTTTATTATCTTTTGTCAATGAAATTAATATACCGAGAATTAATCTGCTGGATCATCTTTGAATGTGTACATTCTAGAGTACATCAAGATTAAGTAATTCCATATAGAGCATTTATTACTTCTTGACTTTTGTAGCACTCTACCATATATATTGTATATATACACAATGTCTGCATGACCCCGGCGGTATATAGATAGTTTCGGTTCGGAACCTTTGTCCGTACGCGATGGTCAATCTGTTTATGATCATATGCATGACGTATTATTCTTTTTAAAAAAAAAAGAAATTAGGATTAAAAAAAATATGCGTATATATAATATTTAGTTCCTACGTAACACAAGTGACTTTTTAATAATATACGTATGTATATTCTTTAAAAAAATAAAATAAAATAAAAAACACTAATGATTTTAAGCTTCTAGATAGTATCACGCTACAAACTTTGAGTAGTACGTAGTATTGCCTTAATCAGCACAATTTATAAATAATAATCTATGTTAGACACTGGATAGCATTTTGACTGAATAATATTGTAAAATCCCGAAATTTTAGAAGGGCATTTTGGTCCCTTTCCATTTTTAGAATTAAAAATAATTAAAATGATTAAATAAAATTATGGGTTTAAGTGAAATAAAACATTGAAATTCTAGGCTGTTTTGCAATTTTAAAGGACTAAATTGAGAGTTTTGAAAAATATTGTGGTAAAAATGAAATTTTAGAAAAATTGTTAATGCCCATTTAAAACCGGATACGTGGCCACTTCCACTCTTTCCCTCAGCTCACCCTCTCTCCTCCCTCAATTTCTCTCTAACAAAAAATGGCAAAAACACCGAAAATCAGCCCTTCACCGATGAGCCTCCTTCGGTGATCTTGGAGCAACGCCAACTGCCGGAGTCGAACGCCCGTCGCCAGACGAAGCTCCGCCACCAATCCCAGCCCCGTTGGAGCTAGCCACCCCCGAAAAAAGCTGCAAGAGGCCGCGGGTGTTTTTATTTGCCATCGTCAACTCCAGCCACCTCATGCCGTAAAACTAGTCCCATTCAATTTCTCTCGTCACGATCTTACACATGGTATATATATCTAAACTCAAATTTAATTTCATAATTTTTGACAGTTTTAAGTTATTTTAGTTTGTGTACTGATTCTCAATCGGACTGTTAGATCATCAAATAAACTTCATATTTGTGATGTACTCGTGAAAATATAAATTTTGAGATATATATTGACTATATTTCGTGACCGGTACAAAAAAAAGGAGATCTAACGGGACCAATTTTGTCTCGTTTTTCCGTGTCGTGGGCCCGAGCCCGATTTAGTCAAGTTATATATCTAACTTAGCTAATTTGGATGCTAAGAATTCATTGGAGATATCCGTTTCACCATTTGAGGTCCCATTGGAAAATCGAATTTTCAAACCAAGGGATCAAAGGTTCGAAAACGACGTCCGACCCTCTGAATAACACTCAAATGACATTAAACGCTCTCGATAATATTATGGCACTATCTAGTCACTTGATTGACGTAAGGATTCAATTACTTGATCTTTAAATTAGTTTAATTTTGATTTCACGTATTTTTAATAAATATGAAATTTTGTGAAATAATTGATTAAAATGTGATTTATACATATTTCGACATAATTTGATATTTAAACTGTCTGGGAGGCACGCCATACTGATTGGCTTACTAAATTATCTTGTTTTGAAATTATTTTGTGCAAGAACTGAATTTTATTGGTTTTGATGAAAACAGTTGTTATGCTAATTTTATAAAATCCGAATATAACGAGAATTTAGTTTTGAGAACTGAACTTGGTTGATTAAAAATATTACATGGTCTATTTTATGATTTTGTGGAAAATAGTATTTATTTTCATTTATGTCATACATATAGCACTGAATGCATTCATTGCACCTATGCGGCTGATGGACTTACGGTATCCCTTAAGGGTGCTCGGACTTACGGTACCCCTTCAGGGTGGTTGGACTTATGATGTCTTATCTAGATTGCTCGGACTACATATCACACTCACGGTCGCCAATTATAGTAATTCGAATATAGTACACATGTACAGTTACCCAGTTGGGTGACTCACACTATATTGCATACTTATGGTCACTAATTTTTGGTAGCTCAGACTTGTTATTAATTGTATTGTGTGTTATATTCTTGATATGTACTAGTTTTTATGTGACATTTTACAATGGTTTAGAATGTTTGAACCTTTGAACAATGAATTTGATTTGAGACTAAGATTTATAATGATTTGGAATATTTGAACCTTTGGATAATGAATATATTTTGAGACTAAGATTTACAATGATTTAGAATATTTGAACCTTTGGAAAATGATTTCTGTTTTGAGATGGTGTTTTATTAGGTTTTGGCAGATGTAAACCTTTGAACAATAATTTTTATTTGGACTTCAATAAAACTATTTGAGTATTTCACTGACCATGCAGGACCTTGAAAGTAAGTATTCATATTGGTTAAAAACTTGTAATTGAATTTCTACTAAGCATTCACGTGCTCACCCCCTATTTCCTCCCACTTTCAGGTATTGATTTATTTTTTGGGCAATTGTCATGGTGGCTTGACAAGCTTATTTGGCATATGTATGATGTTTCCTATTTTTTGGGCAATTGTCATGGTGGCTTGACAAATTTATTTGGCATATGTATGATGTTTCCTACCTCTTCATTTGTTGGTTCCTATTCTATATCATCTTTTTCTTTCTATGTCAAATTTATTTAGCCAATAGTAGTGTCTTTACTAAGTGGATGTATGAGGATAATTTTGCTATTAAATTGAATACTTAGAAACATTAATGATTTTATATAAATTATTTAGACATTGGACCCAAGATTTAAAACTGAAATCTATTTATCGAAATTTATGATTTATCAAAATATTTCTAAACAAATTAATTGAAATTCCTCTAATCTTTAAGTGAAGTATTTTCTTGAAAGACCTATACTAACTAAGGATTTCTTTAATTTAAATTTTACTTACTCTTGAGGATTAAAATTTATTTCATTTTCTGGAATTTTAGAAAAATTACTTTTTTTTTAGTGTTCCAAGATTTCCAGTCATGACAAATATAGTTCGTGAATCCGTTAAAATAAAAATAGATGAATAATAGTTTTTGGATCTAAAAAATTTGGTGAGGAAGATTCCAGAGACTGTCCAAAGTTATAGGTAGTCAAAACCAAAAGTCGTTGTAAAAACACGTGCTTTTGCTGACGTATAACTGCTTGGCACATGCAACTATAGTTGTGGTACATACGCATCCACAGACTTCTAATTATTACCTTAATTAGTTCTCGCATTGCACGTACGTTCGATTGAACATTCGAAGTTTCCATGCATGCAGTTTCGTATTGCGTGTTCAGAGTTCAGACCTAGGCATCATCTAATTTGACGATCTACTACTCGGGAGTCCCAGGAAGATTCTTGGAGAGGTACGAAACATAGGTACGAACATACGTACGTACGTGGACGTATATGGCCATAAGAAAGTCTGAAAAGTAAATGTTCAGACTTTTATAATTTTCTAACATACGAACCTAATTTGGTTCCATGTTAAAAAAGTGAGAGACCACATACAACACACCGGTATTCGTTTATATTGACCAGACCAAGCTTCTTATATGTCCATGTCTAGAATTTTCGTTGACTCTCGTGAAATCATTATAAAATTCTCAATTCAAATGTAAATAAGTAATAACGTATGTAAATTGATTTTATGCAGTGTAATAACTAGAGCGTAGAGATTAAATATACGAACTTTTTTAACATATACAAAAAGTCAAAAGCTACACACTCAACCTGGATTCATACGAAACAAGTGATCGATAGTTAAATACATCAATATTAGCAACGATAGATATTACCGCTTGAAAGTTCCATGACCTTGTCATTTTTTTTTTTCAATACCTTGTCATGTAATTTCGTAGCTAGCTACTAGAGCTGATTTCATATTTATTATTTCATTTAATTCTAAAACATTCATTAGAAATTTTCTCATTATCATTAAGTAAGTTTCTTTTCTTTTATTTTTCTCTCAACAAGATATTTTTTACATGGATAAAAAAAACCATAAACTACACAAATAAAAGATATATAAGAACGAAAATTTGTTGCAACTGAGCTATGTAATTTTAGCAATTTATTTACCACTACCTTGAATTACATACCCAATACATACCTGTTTAGCGAAAATAATAATAATAATAATAATAATAATAATAATAATAATAATATACCCCAATTCACTAGATAACAATAAACAAATATAACAAAAGTATTCCCCAGTACATCTAAATAAATGTCCCTAGTAGGACAGACGGAAATTAGTGGTTGTACTAGCTAGGCATACTCCCCCGTCTTTCATACCAGTTTGGATGAATGAGATATGGTCTTGTCGCCATATTAGCGTCTCAAGTAATATTTTAAAATCATGTCAGGACAATAAAAATATGAATTAATTAGTGACATTTCATTCACATTTGCTGAAAAAATATTATTGATTTATATGGATATTATGATATTTTAAATACATCCTTTTATTTTTGAAATCATTTTATATACATCTTTTAAAATTTAGATTTTAAAATATTTTTGCAGTTAAAAAAAAACAAGATTTACGTGTCATTAACATTTTAATTTAGTGGCATTTCTAGGTACCACCAGCTTAATTAGGACTTAGTATAGCATTTTAAAAACGCCACTATCACTTGGAATTTTTTCTAGTTTTAATAATGAGGTAGTTTTTGGGGGAAAAGGTCTTTAATTTGTTTAGGGTTTTGTCTTATTATTACAAAAATTTTCGATTTGAGACAATTTAGCTTTAGTATTCAATTTTGCGAAAATAAAACAACTATCAAGAAAGATTAAGAAATTTCTCAAGAGCCAGATTTTGTCAAGACAGAAGGAGGATGAAACATTTAATAACGAGTAACTTCGTATATGAGCTTCTTCTTTGGTGGATAGACAAAGAAGAAGGAGGAGACATAGAGAGTTGGAAGGCTCAGAGAGTTAAAATCTTGGACTTGTCAAGATTTTTTTTTTTTTTTGGGGAGAAAATTGTTGTAATTAAGGGAATTGCTATGTTGTAAAACCCCACATTTTTTATTATTTTTAATTAAAATAAGTGGTGAGACCCACATTTTTTTAATCAAAACTCACACACTCTCTCTCATCTCCTCTCTTTCTCTCATGTTCTTCAGCCGGACAGGAAAAAAAAAAAGAAAAAGACATATATATACACACACAAACATAACGTTCAAACAACGTCCCTCAGATCCAACGTCGATGAAGCAGCTCCGACCAGCTGCGACGGTCGCCGACCTTAGGGAAGAACTGCATTGCCGCTACCCCCGAGCCGCCAGACTACCTCTTTCATCAGAAAAACGCAATGAAAAACGACTATTATGCTGTCGAAATTTTTATAAAATCCAAATTGAGTGAAAATTTAGTTTTGAGAACTAAACTTGGTTGATTAAAAACAGTGCATGGTCTGTTTTATGACTTTGTGGAAAATGGTACGTATTCTCATTTCGATTCTGGCGACGTCAAGCCGTGATCCTGGGCTTCCAGATTTCGTCTCGACACGAGCTTTCTAGTGTAATACGAGGCAAAATTGGTGCCGTTGGATCTCGTAATCTGTGACAATTACCAAACATAGTTAATATATATCTCATTTTTTATTTTTTCACGAGTACATCATAAATATAAAATGTATTTGACGATTTAGTAGTCGGATTAAAATGTCAAATTCTAGTATAAATCACATTTTCACCGAATAGTTCATAAATTTCTATATTTATTCAAAATATATAAAAGTCATAACTAAACTAATTTTAGAATTTAATCTAATCCTTACCTCAAATGAGTGTCTAGACCACAATACGATGCTATAGAGCTCGTTTGGTGTTGTTTGGCGATCGTTCGGAGGGTCGGGATTCGTTTTTGAACTCTTGAGTAATTAAAATTAATGAGAGGATTCTTGGTTATAGAATTTATATGGTTTTGAGGATTAAAATGAAAGTTTCCTATTTAATTTCTCCTGAATTTTGTAAACTCAATATTTAATTATATTTTCACTTAAAATTTCTAAAAGTTACAACTTTAGATTTTCAATCATGACACATGTGATCTATTATAATTGTCGATAAATAAAACGATTGTTGCATGCTCAAGTGGACATAGGTCGTTTTGTGGTTGAACCACGTTAATGTTTGGGGTCTTAATTTATTGCTTTGTTGATGTTAATTTCTTAAATGTGTGTTATGTGAGATTGAAGCATTTGTTTTGATCTTTACTGAGTTATTTTCTTCGCAGTACTGTATTTGTTTCAACTTAATCTGAATTTTTTGTAGTATTTTCTTTCATTATGAATTGCTAGCTTTAGAGTTTATTGTACGTAAAGGATGTGATTTTAATTGGGTGGCAAATTAATTGGGATAGATAGATGCTTCTGTATATTCTTACCACATGCATCTATCTATCCCAAATACACTTCTAGTTTTGGTTTTATATTATGAAAAAAATAATAATAGTGGTTGTAGTAACACTTCGTGTTAGTTTTAAAACTATTTTCGCAGTGGAAGATTAGCCCAGGGACAATGAAAAATTTTCTCAAAATAATTGACTATATGAGTGCATAGTATTAATTCATAACAAATAGAAATATACAAAAAGAATAGATCTAATATCTCTTATAGCCTATCAGTGGATCCTAGCTTTTCTGTCTTCTAAACTATGATCTTCTAATACAAGCCTCACGTACAACTGGATGAACGTATGGGTGTTGTGTATAATTTCTTAAACTCACACTTTAGGTACATGCAATATTCTCAACACATGAGATTGCAAGAGTTTGTTATACAGAGAATAGGAAGACTTTCTTCTTCTTCTCTTTAGTTTATATAGATTCTGTAGAAAAATAAATGCGTAGTCGTTTTCACTTAGGGTTTCACCTTATATATATATATTTATTAAAATATTTAATAAATAATATATTAATCAAATTAATATATATATATATATATGAAAACCCTTTTTTAATTGAAAAACCGTACGTTTTTTTTTTTTAGTTTTCAAACGTAAAGTTTATATATATTTAACTTAATTAATCTAATTAATATATATATATATCAAAATAAGTAAACTTTTGTTAGTTTCCCAATTTATGTTTATCTAATTATCTGATAATTAGATATTTTTTAAATTCAAAATTTAAATAAATTAGGAAACTTATCCCTCGGTAAATTTAAATTAATTAATTCAAAATTAATTAATTAATTAATTAATTAATTAATAACAATTATTAATGATTGTAGACAAACAATTTATATAGACAAAATGTGCAATAACAGAAATAATATAATGTCCAGTATAGTATTTATAAGAGATCGAATTAGGGACCTATGGACTTACAACTCAAACTCTAATAAATTATGATAATTAATTAAATTTTTTAATTAATTTGTCTAATTTATTAATTCCAATATTGTTCCACTAAAGATCTGGTATTGCACTCTTGAAGTTACAAAATTAATTTACTCAGAAAACAGCGAGCAGTTCATTGATTTAATCATTACATGTAGTTCAATCCTCCAAAAATAATTCATAATTGGAGTTAGGCCATGTTCCATTTACCTCTCCAATTACATCTTTATCCAAGTATACCATTGATTCTCTAATGAACAATTAATTTATAAATCTATTATAAATTGAGTACTCAAACTATTCAAGTCCTGAATCAATACACAAGGGAATCATCTTTCTAGCTTCCTAATGGAAGGAATGGATTCTATATCTATAAGCTACATTTTCAGCTACTCATCACATTATGCTCCCAAGATACAAGTACCTCGATTTGTTTAGGAAACAAACCTTTAACAAGTATATTAAAGAATATAATATTATAAATAGGAGTCTATAACTACTCAGGATTAAGATTGATTTACATATGATCACCTAGTGACATCATTTGAACTCTCAACAATTAACGAATTTATGTGAGATTCAAATCATGTCTGGTCCAGTCCTATATAATCGAATTATATAAAGTACCGCTACTGTGATATCAATACATCAATTGTCCAAATAATACTATTACATTCTCAATGTTAATAGACCGTACTAATAATATTTAATTAAAGATCTCATACTTTAATTAATTATTACAGACTATGTTTAGTTTATTATCCATAAATTTAATCCTCATGTATATAACACTTATATACTAAATTTATAGTCACGTAAACTAGGGATTTTCTGATATTTAAAGACATACAAATTATGCACAAGTTCAAATAAAAAAATATCATTTTATTATTTCAGTAAATATCCAAAATATACATGCTTTTAAGGCACATACCCTAACAATCTCCCACTTGCCCTAAAGTAGGTGAGACGTGTTTCTCAATCCTAAACCCTCCAAGTGACTCTCAAAAGTCTTCACTGGAAGCGACTTTGTAAAAGAATCAGCAATGTTATTTTTAGATGCTATCTTCATAACTCTCACTTCTCCTCGATGTACAATCTCTCTAATCAGATGATACTTCCTCTCTATATGCTTTCCCTCTCGTGACTTCTTGGTTCTTTTGAATTCCCTACCACTCTACTATTATGGCAGTATAAAGTCAATTACTTATCTATATTTGGAACAACTTTCAAATCAGTAAAGAACTTTCTGAGCCAAATTACTTCTTTAGCTACTTCACAAGCTGCTATGTATTCTACTTCTATAGTAGAATCTGCAGTGCTGGATTATTTAACACTTCTCCAGACAACAGCTCCACTACCAAGAGTGAACACTGATCCAGACGTCGACTTTCGAGTATCTTTGTCTGATTGAAAATCAGAATCAATATAACTAGTAAGAATCAAGTCCTGACTTGAATAAACTAGCATATAATTTCTCGTTCTCCTAAAATACTTTAGAATGTGCTTTACTGCAACCTAATAATCTAATCTTGGATTTGATTGAAAACGACTGACTATCTCTATTGCATAGCATATGTCAAGCCTAGTACACAACATGACATACATAAGGCTCCCAACTACAGACGAATAAGGAACTTATCTCATATCCTCTTCCTCTTGAAGTGTCTTAGGATATTGCTCTTTGAAAAGGATAACTATATGTTGAGAAGATTTTTGTCCTTTTCTAGAGTTTTGCATCGAAAAATAAATGAGCACCTTATCAATATAAGATGCTTGAGATAGAGTCTGTTCTTGTAATTTTGAATAATCTGGATCCCAAGCATATAACTTGTTTCTTCCAAATCTTCATTTGGAATTGCTTGGCTAGCCACTTCTTTACATTAGATAATGTTTCCACATCATTCCTAATGAGCAAAATATCATCTGCATAAAGAACTAGGAAGACTACTTTCTTATCTTTGATATACTTATATATACAAGGTTCATCAATATTTTGATCGAAATTATAAGACTTGATCGTCTCATCAAATCTTAGATTACATGATCTTGAAGCTTGCTTAAGTTCATAAATAGACCTAAGTAGCTTGCAGACTTTTTGCTCTTGGCCCTTAGCTACAAAACTTTCTAGTTGCACTATATAGATGCTTTCTTCAAGATAGCTATTTAAAAAAGTTGTCTTGACGTCTATTTACCATATTTCATAGTCTAAACATGCAGCAATGGATAAGAGGGTATGTACGGATTTAAGCATGGCTACTAGCAAGAAAGTCTCTTCATAATTAACTCCTTCTTTTTGGGTATAACCCTTTGCTACTAACCTAGCCTTGAATATTTCAACTTTTTATCTGTACCTCTTTTTCTTTTATAGATCCATTTACATCCAATAGGCCTGACGTCTTCAGGTGGATCTACATGTTCCCAGACAGAATTGAATACATAGATTTCATTTCTTGTTTCATAGCCTCTTGCCATTTTTCTTTATCAGAATCTTCCATTACATGCTTATATGTCAATGGGTCATCTTGACTACTATCGAAAATAGCAAAATATGCTTCTCCAACTTCCTTGTAGCAAGTAGTCTAACAACCCTCCTACTACGTCGAATTGCCAAGGTATTCTGATCTAGAATAGTAGTCTCATAATTTTGTCGTTCAATAACTTTTATTGGTTGTGGTCTAATCTCATCAAAAAGTAATTCCTCTAGTATAATTTTTCATATAGTCATTTTCAAGAAAAGTGGCATTTGTCGATACAAATATTTTTTTTTTTCTTAAGGACTATAAAATAAACCTCCTCTTATGCCTTTTAGATAATCTACAAATAAATAAACCTTTGTGCATAGTTCTAGCTTCCCAATATTTCCTTTCAGTACATGTGATGGGCACCCCCATATGCGGATATGATATAAACTAGGTTTGCACTCATTCCACAACTCTAAATGTGTCTTTTGGATAGACTTGGAAGGTACTACATTCAAAATGTAAATAGCAGTTTGTAGTGCATAGCCCCAGAATGAGAGTGGTATAGAAGAGTAGCTCATCACTGATCTAACCATATCAAGCAACGTTCGGTTTTTCCTTTCTGCAGGACCATTCTATTGTAGTGTTCTAGGTACTGTGAGTTGGGATAGGCTGCCATTCTCTAGCAAGTGTTCTTTGAATTTATTTTCAAGGTATTTACCTCCTCGATCTGATTGAAGAGTTTTTACTGACTTACCTAATTACTTTTCAGTTTCTGCTGTGAATTCTTTGAACTTTTCAAAGATTTCAGATTTTTTTTTTGCATTAGGTACACGTATCCATATCGTGAATAATTATCAATAAATGTGATAAAGTATTTGTAACCGCCTCTTGCTTATATATCTAATGGACCATATACATCGCTACGTACAAGCTCAAGGAGTTCTTTGGCTCTTTTGCCCTTTACTGAGAAAAGTCTCTTAGTCATTTTCCCTTCTAGACAAGATTCATAAACCGGTAGGGTGTCAACTTTTAACTCTCTTAAAGGACTATCCTTTATAAGTCTGTTTATCCTATCTAGATTGACATACCCTAACCTAAGGTGCCAAAGATATGTAATATCATTACGAGAAACTTTTTGCTTTTTAGATTTGAGATATTCTACTTTAAACATTTCGATACTAAGCAATGATTATTCATCCGGTCTTAACATGTAAAGTTCATCCTTCATTTTTGCAGAACAAATATTTAAACTATTTCTAAAACTAATAATCTCATTACTAAGAAAAGAAATACCAAATATTTGTTCAAATAGTATTGAAATAGAAATTAAATTCCTACGAAAACTGGGAATAAAATAAATATTGTTCAAAAAAAAAATTTATTCTTAAAATGAAAACGGACGACTCCCACTACTTTTGTTAAAACTTTAGCTCCATTGCCTACTCTAATCGTGAATTTCCTGTCGGCAAGTTCTCTTGAAGAACTAAGCATCTGAAAAGAAGAACAAACATGATTAGTAGCTCCTAAATCAACTATCCAGAGAGATATATCAAATAAATCTTCTTCCACTAAACAAGATTCTAAAACAAGTAAATCATATTTACTTCTCTTCTTCTCTTTTAATTCGGAGAGATACTTGTTACAGCTTTTCTTCTAATGCTCTTCAACTCCACAGTGAAAATATTTTTCTTTAGGCTTTTTGACTTTAGAGTTCTTCTTCTTGGTACTTACGTTGCCCTTCTTGCTCTTTTTAGACTTAGACCTAAAGGCATCCCTTGCTCTTCCTCTTCTTATTTTTGTTAGAGGTAGAGAGATTTTCTACTGTAATATTTGCTTCAGCAATAGTTGCTGAACCATCTTTACCTTTATCTTTCGATATCGATTCGAAGATTTGTAGTTCGTTGAGCAGTTGAGTCAACGTATAATTCAACTCTTTCATAACATAGTTGCTCATGAACTGAATAAAATCAGGTGAGAGTAATTCCAGAATCATATTCACTTTGGTGCGATCATCGATTGTAATCCTGTGAATTTCAGCCTCTCCAAAGTAATTGATCATGTTCAAAACATGATCTCTCACTGGTGGTCCTCTCTTCATCTTCGCATTTATACCCTTTTTAATGGCATCATATCGAAATTGATCATATTGGTGCCCAAACATGGCCTGAAGAGACTCTATTATCTCATAAGCAGTCTCCATCTTTTCGCGCTTAGCTCTAAGCATGTCGGTCATGCCTGCTAACATGTAGCATGAGTCCATTTTTCATATCTTTCTCATGCAGTACGAGTAGCGTTAGTGACGGATTGTGGAGGATATTTCTCTGTAAGCACAAACTTGTAGTCTTTACTAATAAGCACGATATTCATATTACTTTTCTACTTGATAAAATTGTCTCCAATTAATTTTTCATTTGCGAGTAAAGCAATAATGAGATTCGAGGTTGACATATTTGCTAAAATTAAATAAATAAAACAACATTCAGCATATTTGAAAATAAATATCACAAAGAATTCAGAATAGTAAACGTGATGCATGATACAAGTAAGTAAACACATAAACTTAATTAATAATTCCACAGTAATTCAATGTTCTCTAACTAGGTGTCGTCGTAGGATAGGTCACATAATTATTAATTGAATTGAGACTCTCTCAATTAATACATAAAACATCAAAATATCTCATATTTTCTTTTATTTATTAACTACCATTTTATGGTCAAGATACTATTAAATATTTAATTGTATCCTCATGAGTGTGACCCATTATTTCAGATTCTAGCAACTTAACTCAAAATTGTTACCGAAGGGTAGTTTAATTTTGAAATA
This sequence comes from Trema orientale, assembly GCA_002914845.1. Lineage (NCBI taxonomy): Eukaryota > Viridiplantae > Streptophyta > Magnoliopsida > Rosales > Cannabaceae > Trema > Trema orientale. Next base: position 187,985 of record JXTC01000506.1, on the reverse strand, counting down.
CATTCTAAAATCCTATCTCTTAGAAATTAAGTCTTGCTATTAATTTAAATGGATACCCTCCATAGGGAGGACGAAATCTAAACGTCTCTAGGCACCAATTAAATCTCACGGTGCTTAACTAATAACGGAGACCGTGCGATATATTGTCATATACCCATCTCCCACTCATTATTTAAAAAATTTATGTATTTTTACTAATAAACATCTAATATTTTATTTAACCTAGTTGTTATATCTAATATTATAATCTAGGTTAAACTATTAGTCCAATCTTATTGGGCCTAAATAAATTACTAGATTTTTTAAAAATCTAAATTTATTATTATAGGAATAATTTGGCTAATCTAATTAATAAGGATAACCTAAATTAAATAAATGTGATATTACTAAAATTTAACTATTAAATTTAAATCACATTATTCAATTTTTTATTCCTATTTAATTATTTAATTTAATTAAATTAGTCATATTCTAACTAAACTATTTTAGCATGAATACAATATGTATGCATGACATTCATAAATGACTATAAGTGGGTATAATGAATGAAATGGTCATGTTATACATATCACATATAATATAACAATAAAATAAAATAATAATGATATTTGGTCGGGTCCCTTAGGAAATTACAATACAATAAAATAATAAAATTACAAAGAGTCAAAGACATGCAGGCCCGAAAACTATCCACTGGTCTTCTTGAGCCTTCTTTCTTCTTTTGATATGTTTACAAATTAGATTTGTAAAATGTAATATTTATGTAAATACTTTACAAAACTAGCTTAGCCCATATGATTATCTAAATGATCATTTGTGCTTGGGCCCTTTTTTTTAGCATCGTTATATAATATATATATATATTAATTTTTATATATAATATATATTAATATATATATGAGCATCAATCGAGTAGGTTTTTTTTTTTTTTAACCTATGTATAGGTATCAATTTGACTAATGAAAATTTATCATGCACATTTTTTTATTGTAAAAAGTAAGAGAGAGAAATAGTATTAATGATGCACGTCTTTTCATATACCTTATTATAGCCGTTAGATCACCATTAGATGCTGATCCAACGGCTAAAAAAAAAATACCTACTCATACGAAAAAAAATGCCTATTGGATTGGCAACCTATATATATATATATATATATTTTTAAAAGTTCGTAAGCACCTAGTTTTGTGAATAGGTGCATATATATGTATAATATATTAAATTATATATGTAATATATAAATATATATCATATATAAAAAAAAAACTTTTTTTTAAGTGAGTTCTTTAGGGCGTCAGGTCGGCTTCAAGCGAAAACATCTCCATCATCTTTTTTGTACATTACAAGGAAAAAAAAAAAAGAAAAATATAACTAAGCCTGTACCCCAAAGTTAGGGTTTACATATTTTAATCTAATCAAAATAAATTACAAAAAATTAAAACCTAAGGAACCATATAATTAATGACCAAATACCAACTATACATTCATCATATAATAACTCATTCATTCATTATCAAATATATATAAAAAATAATGCAATCATACATACAAATAATTAATACTATATACTCATACCTGGCTCTGATACAAATTATTGGTTTTAAAACAATTTTCGCAGCGGAAGATTAGCCCAGGAACAATCGAAAATTTTCTCCAAAAAATTGACTATATAAGTGCATAGTATTAATTCATGGCAAATAGAAACATACAAAGAGAATAGATCTAATACCTCTTGTAGCCTATCAGTGAATCCTACTTTTTCTATCTTCTAAACCACGATCTTCTAATTCAAGTTTCAAGCACAACTGGATGAATGTGTGGGCGTTGCGTACAATTTCTCAAACTCACACTTTAGGCACTTGCAATATTCTCAACACATGAGATTACAAGAGTTTGTTCTACAAAGAATAGGAAGACTCTCTTCTTTTTCTCTCTAGTTTAGGGAGGCTTTGTAGAAAAATAAATGTGTACTCGTATTCACTTAGGGTTTTATCTTATATATATATATATATTTATTTATTTATTTATTAAGCTATTTAATAACTAATATATTAATCAAATTAATATATATATATATTATATATGTGAAAACCCTTTTTTAATAAAAAAGCCATACGCTTTTTTTTTTAGTTTTTAAACATAAAGTGTATATATATATTTAAATTAATTAATCTAATTAATTAATATATATATCTAAATAAGTAAACTTTAGTCAGTTTCTCAATTTCTGTTTATCTAATTATTTGATAATTTGATATTTTTTAAATTCAAAATTTAAAAAAATTAGAAAATTTATCCTTCCATAAATTTAAATTAATTAATTTAAAATTAATTAATTAATTAATTAATAACAATTATTAATTATTGTAGACAAACAATGTATCTAGACAAAGTGTGCAGTAATAGAAATAATATAATATCTAGTAAAATATTTGTAAAAGGTGGAATTGGGGACCTATAGACCTACAATTCAAGCTCCAATAAATTATAACAATTAATTAAACTTGTTAATTAATTTATCTAATTTATTAATTCTAATATTACTCCAGTAAAAATCTAGAATTGCACTCTTGAAGTTATAGAATTAATTTACTCAGAAAATAGTGAGGAGTCCATCGATTTAATCATTACATGTAGTTCAATCCTCTATATATACTTCATAATTGGAGCTAGGTTATGTTCTGTTTACCTCTCCAATTACATCTTTTTCCTTGTGTACCATTGATTCTTCAATGAACAATTAATTTATAAATCTCTTATAAATTGAGTACTCAAACTGCTCAAGTCCTGAATTAATATTTTCTTAATGGAATGAATGGATTTCATATCTGTAAGTTACATTCCCAGCTACTCATCTCATTATACTCCCAAGATACAAGTATTCTGATTTGTTTAGGAAATAAACCTTTAACAAGCATGTTAAAGAACATAATGTTATAAATAGGAGTTTATAACTACTCAGGATTAAGATTGATTTATATTTGATCATCTAGTGACATCACTTGAACTCTCGACAGTTAACGAATTTATGTGAGATTCAAATCATGTCTAGTCTAGTCCTATACAATCGAATTATATAAAGAAACTCCATTGTGATGTCAACACAACAATAATTTGGATAAGACTATTGCATTCTCAATATTAATAGACTGTACTAATAATATTTAATTAAAGATCTCATACTTTAATTAATTATTATGGACTATATTTAGTTTATTATCCATAAATTTAATCCTCATGTATATGATACTTATATACTAAATTTATGGTTACATAAATAAATTAGTATGAATTTTCTGATATTTAAATACATATAAATTATGCACAAATTTAAATAAAAAAATATTATTTTATTAATTTAGCAAATATCCAAAATATACATATTTTTAAGGCACAAATCATAACGCTTCGAACCTTTCAATAATTAGTTTAGTTTCGTGCAATTTGCATCAATAATTTGTTTCACTAATAATTCTACGCTGTTGAATTATATATTGCATTTTCCAGCAACTGCTTCTGTTATAATTTACATGTATATATATTGGAAAGAATTGACCAGCAAATCTTCATTATTGATCAATATATATTTTGCAACGCTACAATTAATGAAAGAAAATATAATACAAATTGACGTACATTCCTCCAGCTGCAAGTAACCAATTAAAGAAATACATTATGGAGATTCTTCCCACCAAAAACGATCCTTCAACTTGAGAATCGAAACTGAGTCGGAAAATTTGCGAGCGGGTGGACTGCTCCCATTTTGGAGGATAATTAAACAAAAGCTAGCTACGACTAGGACCGCCGTCTATGCATATAAGTACTATATGTACGTATAAGTAGAAATTCTCATTGACCTGGTCTTTTATAATAAAACAAAATAAGGAAGCAGCTGGCCTTTAAGGGATGAACTCGCAAAATCACACTTCACTCTATCGGCTGGTAGTTCATGTCAAAGTAGCATTCAACCGTCACTTTTCAGTACACCTGATCAAATTTCTAAGGAACCTTTTTGCCATACAGTGTGACTCTCAGTCATCATATAATTAGCTCAATATAACGCGTCACCAGTAAAAAGGTGAACTGCAAAAGAATACGGTGAAATTTGAGGATTCTGTAATTTAAAACTTAATGTTTGGATTTCACAAAATAATATCATAAGATTAAGAATTTCTGAAAATTTATACACTGCATTGACTTTTTAACCAATTTTAGTAATGAAAAACCAATAATATCCTTCATTAAAACTACATTAATCACTCTTATTCTTCTTAATTTTGAGGATATTATTGTCTTTTACCAGTTAAAGTTATTCAAAAAGTTAACTCAGGGTATTAATCAGAAATTCTTAATCTCATGATATTATTTTGCAGAATCCAATACCTCAGGATTTAAATTGTAGAATATCTAAACCTCAGGGTATTTTTTTTACAGTTTATGCCTAGTAAAATTATAATTCAAGGTTATCTAATTTTAGTAGAGTTAATTCTTTTTAAACCTTTGGATCAAATTCTGATGAACAGAAATCATTTCAGGATGTAACTTTAGTAGAGTTTTTCTTTTTAAATCGTTGGTTCAAATATGATAAACATAAATCATTTCAGGAATAATTATTAAAAAAAAAAAAAAGATCTCACAAACTGTTAGATGAATCCGAAATCGTTAGATTTAGCTCTTTTGGTAGATATATCTGCCAAAGACTTGTCCAATGTTTTTATAAAGTTACATCATCTAATATTTGAAAAGAAAGACATATAATTGGTATGATGAATAAAATATTGTGTAATATTATTCTAAAACAATATTATATTTGAATAACTTAATATATACAAAGTTGCAGTAATTGATATATTAGCTAAGGATTAAAAAAAAAAAAAAAGATGCAGTATACTATGTTATTCTCTCTTCATTTTCTACTTTCTCTTTCTTCATTTGGCTCTCTTTCTTCATTTGGCTCGGTAGAATGAAATAAGAATCGTAATGAGAATTTTAATTAATCAATTAGAATTGGATGGGAATATAAATGATATTCTATTGTTTAGTTGAAGTGTAATGGAATGAAATAAATATCATATTATCCAAAATACTCTTATTTTTAGATATCCTAGTATGGCAAAAAAAAAAAAAAAGTAGAATTTTAAAATAATTGACTAAAATGTGAAATCATTATTTCTTATCTTTTTGGAAGGAATGAAAATTCCACTAAGTGATAGAATTAAGATTACAAAAGAATCTCGATTCCTTATTTTAAAGCCCAACTAAATAATAGAACAATTCTTAAAAAGAAATTACCATTCTATTTAGAGGCCCATTCCAACCAATCCAACATGCTCATTTCTTTATTTCTCATTAACTTTCTATTTCCATTCTCTCTCCTAATTCTCTCTCATCTTTTTTCTACTCATTGTGTATCAAACTTTATATTACTTATACATATCTTACAATGCATTGTAAAAGTAAAAAATTTACTAAATTATGTTAAAATATTACATCCAATACAATACAATATTGTAGCAGAATAGTTAGCAACAAATATGAAATGAGAATTAATTGGTTAATGATATGGACATGTATAATTTAGACTTTTTTTGAAACATACTTTTAAAAAATTCAGCATAAAATATGTGTACACTAAAAATTCATAAATTTATTTATACATGTATAGTACGATTAATATTAAAAATAAGTTACAAAAATATGAGATAATTACACTTTTATATCTTGTATTTTAACTGTTTATTCAATTTATATTTTGTGTTTTGGTTATTATCAATATTGACCTGTAAATTTAGAATTTATAACAAAGTTATACCCTTCTTAGGCCAAACATTAATTTTGATAATTATGTTTACCAAAATACCCTTTAAAGTTTAAAATATATATTTTAAAAGAAATTCAAGTTTAAAATATATGTTTAACAATATATATGTTTGTAATATTTAACATTTATAGGTTTTTTTTGCATTTTTTAAATTACTTTTTCTAGTATTTGTTCTTTTAGCTATGAATTTTAATTAGTTTTAAATTTAAATTAAGTACTAAAATATATATCTTTAAAGTTTAAAAAGGTATTTTAGTAAACTCAATAATCAAAATTGGTGTTTAACCTAAAGAATGCATAAATTTATTATAAGTTTCAAATCTGAAGGTCAATGTTGATAATAACCAAAACACAAGATATAAACTGAACAAATAGTCAAAACACGATGTATAAAAATATAATTAACCCTAAAAATATTATTGATAATTTATCAAATGCCATTTTTTTTTTCTTTAGAAAAAAAGGAAAACTACTAAAAACAAATATGAAAGAGGGCTTTTATGCTCAATGGCCGATTTTCGGATAACTGTTATGAAAATATCACTGATAATTATTTGATTAATTTTTTTTATTAATTTTAGCTGAAAATCTGTTTACAAATAATTACTTTTTTCACCTAGTTTAATTTAATTGATAAATTTCATACGTTGTTTATTGATAACTGATTAAATATCAAATAATTAAAAAAATAGGATATTTAATCATTCAAAGAAATTAGTATTACGTGAGAATTAATACAAAAAAAATTTATCTGTATACAACAAATTTGAATTTAGAAGAAAAATAAAACTTTAGGGAAAGACAATGAAATTGGCGAAAAGTACAAATATTTTTAAGTTTGTCGGACAATAATAAGTAATTCGGCTATAATTTAAAAATGAGTACGTAAGAATTAATAATATGAGTATACGAGTATTACACATAAAATTGCTAACTATCAATTACAGTGTACCAAATATGGCATGAAATGTTAATTTATATGTAGTTTTTTTTTTCATAATGTTAATCTATCTGTAGTAATAATTAACCACTTTTATTATTTCTTTTTCTTTGCCGTTTTGAACTTTTCATAAACGATATTTTCAAGAGAGCAAACCGCTTGGTTCCAGCCATTGGTATAATAATAAATTCAACCATGTTGCATTAATAGAAGGCAAGGGTATTAAATTACACGCGGTTACAAATTTCCCTATTATATGCAAATAATTGCAAAAATCATATTAACGTGTTGACTTTTTACTTTTCCTATGCATATTAATGCTCTTGCCATATTCACATATTGTGAGCGGGGCTTAAAAGACAAGAAAGAAATCAGAAAAATCTATTTCGGCTGCGGTTAGGTTTCATTTTGAGAAAAATAGATCATATACGATCTTTAAAGAAACTTTTTAAAAATAAGATATTTATGTCTGTATAAAAATGTGCATAAGCTATCTGATGAGTGAGTCACTTTATAAATTATATATTAATTATAAAACAAAAAAGAACCGTTATAAAATAATAAAATAAATCATAAAACACTAGATGAGAAAGCTTAACAATTCCTTTCAAAAAAAAAAAGAAAAGAAAAGAAAAAAAGAAAGCTTAACAATTCATTTATTATTGTAGTCCAAAAGCCCAAAAACACTTAATGGGTAGCCATTTGGACCATAAAAGACCAAAGTAACAAAATATTAATAAAATAATAGGGAAGTAACAATTCCTAGAAAATGGCTGATAAAGCTTCAAGACGTTTACAAATTTTTTTTTTTAATAAAAGAAAAAAATTAAAAAAAAAAAAAAGAAACTAGATATGCTCAGCCAAAAACAAAAAAGTATGAAACAAAATAAATAAATAAATAAAATAAAGCATCTGGCAAATAAAATCATTACCTATTGGCTATTGCCTTGAAAAGCATAGAGACTAAAACAAAAGAAAAAAACAATAAGAAACAAATGCATTAAGCAGCTGGAACAAAAGTGTGAATCCCGAAGTACATTATTTTTATTATATAGTAGTAGATATATAGCTTTATTTTTGAGAACTTCTAATATATGGTTTCTCAAAAAAAAAAAAAAAAAACTTGTAATATATGGTGAAATAATTTTTTTAATAACAATAATAATAAACAATCTAGGGTTTCTTACACTTATACCTATAAAAAATGAAAAGAATTACAAAAATATGGAAGTCACAGTTTTTTCCAGTTTTCGTACTGTTTTAATTAGGGAAATATCACTTTTTTAAAAATATTTAGAAAATTACTATTTTTAAAATAATTACTGGTTACCGTTTCTGGAAACTGGTTACCAGTTATATATCAGTTATAAATATCTTCGGTTATTAGTTACCAGTTTCTGGAAACTGGTTACTAGAAACTAGTTACTATTTTTAAAAATAGTATTTTTATAAATATTTTTTAAAAAGCGGTATTTTTCTAATAAAAACCGTATCGCACCATGAAAAATACAAAAGCACCGTATTTTTCCAATTCTTTTCAAAAATACCGTATTTTTTCTAATTTCTCCAACAATCTACGACGAGGGTTGGGGTCATATGCTAGGTGCCGGACGGACCAATGGGTGGGCTAATGGGCTTAGTTTTTAAGTTTGGGATAATTGTGTTTTTATACCTTATATTTTGACTGGTTGTTCAGTTTATATTTTATATTTTGATAATTATTAACATTTGACTTTCAGATTTAGAATTTATAATAAATTTATACCATCTCTAGGTCAAGCACCAATTTTGACCGTTATGTTTACCAAAATATCCTATAAATTTTAAATATACATATTTTGAAAGAAGTCCAAATTTAGAACTTTTTCAAAAATTAATAAATATATTTATAACTAATATTTAATATTTATAAATTTCACACATTTTAAATTATTATTTTAATATTTAAGTATTAAAATATTACCATTAAAATTTTAAAATATATTTTGGTAAATTCAACGACCAAAATTAGTGTTTGACTCAAATAGGGTATATATTTGTTATAATTTTAAATCTGAAGGTTAATATTGATAATAACTAAAAACTCAAGGTATAAACTGAACAAACAGTTAAAACGTATGGTATAAAAATGAAATCAATATTTTAGTTTTTACTGGAGTATTTATAAGAAATGCCCTTTTTTTTATATCAACTTAAAAAATAGTCATTTTTTACACCTATTTAATAGTCAAAACGTATGGTATAAAAATAAAATCAACCTTTTTAGTTTTTACTAGAGTATTTATAAGAAATGCACTTTTTTCTATATAAATTTAAAAAATAGTCGTTTTTTTACACCTATTTAATAAACGGTTATTTTATAATTTTATTTTGATAGATGAATTTTTTTAGTTGATCTAGTTTTTTAAAAAATAAATCAGTTTTATGCAAAAATAAATCAATTTTTTTAAACAAAATTAATTTTATACAAAATAGATTTATATTTTGATCTATGAAATATGAAAAACAACCATATTCAAATAAGTTTCAAAATTCAACCATTATTTTACAATGTTTGAAAAATAGCCATTTTCAAATAGTTATTCAAAATTCACCCATTTCGCTTAAAAACCCTTTTTACTACTTGTTTTAGTAGTTTTATTTTTATTTTTTTAAGAAAAAAATATATCTAATAAATTGAAAGGGGAGTTGGACTGTGGTGAGTGTCTCTTATTTTGAAAAAATAAAATAAAATAAAATAAAATTAGAAGGTTATTATAGGTATTCTACAAGATTATATATGATATTAGAATTATACATGATTGGGGAAATAATAAAAGAAGTTGTGCATTCTTTATTCTAAAAATATAAATAACTAAAACGAAAAAAATGAGGTTACCATATATGATATTCGGAGAAAAAAGGTCAATAAGCCTTAAAAAAGTTTTTACCAAAAAAAAACTAAGAATGTTACTATAGGTATTATATCTGGTTACTTATGATATGACGGAAAATAGGAATGAAAGTTGGGCGTTCCTTATTACTAAAAAATAAATACTTTAGATACCTTAAAAACATATTCAAAGAAATTGAAAAAAAAAAAATTATCATAAATGTCCTAGCAATCTACCTATGGTGTTTGGGATTGAAATAGAAGTTGAGCGTCCTTTATTAAAATATATATATAGTAAAAATAATAATAAATTTACTATGGGTATCCTACCATAATTAGGAGTGGTAATTCGTATCAGCAGGTCGAGATCGTGTCGGGTTGAAGTCTAATATATACACAAATTATGTCAACCTGAGCCTAACCCGTGACTCGTCATGTCAGAAAAATATGAACCTGACCCGCACCTAAAAACGGGTTGACACGAACCCGATCCGCGCAATCCACTTTGGTGAATAACACCTAACCCACAACTTTATTTTAGCCCATCAAGCTGCTTTTGACTCTTCAACCTGCTGTGACTCGTATTTTTCTACTTATATTTTTCTATTCTAAGTTTATTATTGTGTCATTTCAAAACAAATAAATTATGGGCAATCTATAAAGATAATTAATAACTTATAATCCTAAATACTTACATCGTACATATTAAATATATTTATAATAAGGAGGCGGCTATAGTAGGGGCGCCCCTACGTAAGGCCCCTGTTTATACACCGTTTGATGGGAATCTGTGGGAAATTTGTTTATACACAGATTCCCATCAAACGGTGTATAAACAGGGCCTTACGTAGGAACGCCCCTACTATAAACGCGCCCTTATAATAATATTCATAAATAAATTAAATAAAAAAATATTTTTATAATTTAATTATGTATATATTTTTGTAGTGAGTCAAACGGGTTAAGCGGGTTGACCCAAACCGGACCCATTTATTTTATCCGTGCCAGGTGGGTCGACCCAATTTCGACCCACACTTTTTTTTTTCTTTTTCGACCCTAACCCAAAAAAAATCGTGTCGTATTCGTGTCGTGTCATCGTATTATAACCCGAATTGCCATCCCTAACCATAATATCATGATATCTAGGAAATCAGAGATAAGAAGAGACTCTGATCTTCCTTGTTTTATTATTTTTTTAAAAGGTTTTCGACCAGATTTTGAAAAATACCTTAATTAATTACATATTTCTAAAATACTATTTTTAATTTTCATGTTCGAGAAATATCATATTTTGACTTCCGCATTTCGAAAATTCCAACACTGTAGCTTTTTTCTAAAACTCTAAGAGCGGATTTTCGAAAAATACCAATACTGTAAATTAAAGTTCTAGACCATATTTTTCCGAAATTTTATGCCCAAGCCTGTATTTTTTTTTAAATAACTTTTTCCGTCTGTTCGTATTTTCAAAAAAATTGTAAAGCCTCTGGTAGTTCTCTAAAGCTCCCTTTTATTTTCTGTTTTTATTTTTTTTTATAATAAAAAAAAGGGGCTTATAGATATATGACCAAATTTTGGGCCTAATTTCAGTAAATGTCCCTTTGTCAAAAGTTATAGCAAAATGTCCAGTATATATGCATATATACCAAGTGTAAAATTTTATATACGAAGTATAAAAAATTATATACCCAGTGCATTTCAGAACAGTAACTAAAATTGGTAGATCTGTGTATCTACCAAGTGTAAAAATATATCTACCTAGACATTTAGCTATAAAATTTTAAAAATGGACATCTACTTAATCAAATTTAAAATTTTGGTCATCCACCTAAATTTCTCTAAAAAAAAAGGAAGCTAGAGTATTGGAGGTGACGGTAAGGTTTTAATGGGCTCAGTAAACCACTAATCATGGACTCAGGCCTCTTCTTCAGTCCCTCAACCATTCATGAGATTGTTACCAAGGCTCCATAATTGGGCTCAAACTTGATATTGTGCTTGAAACTATTTGAAGCTGGAGCTACCAAATTTTTACGTTTGCTTCCATAAATACTGAATGAAAAACAAAAAGAAAAATACAGACATTTAAAAGTTGAGAAATTAGGATGAATGTTCCTTTTATGCACTTAATTATAGTTGAATAATCGAACATATCAGTTTTTACACTAAATATATCTAATAATATGCTGGATCCTATATATATATATATTTTTCTTTAAAAAAGTGAGGTTTAACTAATGACTTCCACTTATTACAAATTAAAGGAAAATACCTACTACTACCCAATCCCCACCCTACTCTATTAGGGATAATAAGTTTTCACGCCTCCCGCCAGTGTGACTCGAACCTAGGACCGAGATTCCAAATAGTAAGTGCTTTTATCACTTGAGCGAATCCACTTCGTCATACAGGATCCTATATATATATGCACACTAAAAGTATCACTTTTTTAGGTTGCATCAATTTTACTCTAGGAATATCATGTTATCAATTGATATACCTAGTTATTTTTCTAAAATTTTGAAAAGGATATTTATTTTATTGCCCTGTATTCTGAGATATATTATGCCCTCTTAGACTAACCAAGTATGAAAATATCGTTCTTACAGTGTCGTTATTGAAATTTGTTTTTAAAAATAATATTAATAACAATGTCTACGTCTAAACATTACGGACAAATACAAAAATTTGTCTTAAAAAACTTTAGAAAATACTAAAACAATTAATATTACGTAACTTATTTTATTTTTCATTCAAGAAAATTTTATATATCATTCAAGAAAATTTTATATATTACAATTACATTTACGTATGTAGCGTAAAAACCCGATTGACTTTGACTTCATAGAATAACTTAGAATAAGAATGCATATGTTATGCACCACATTGTTGTGTTGTGGGTAATAATTTTGAAAAAAAAGTTGTATTTTACTAACAATTTTTGAAAAGTGTTATTTTTATAAATTAATTTTTCAAAAAAGATATCTTTCTAAATAAATCTCGGATTTTTCAAAAAATTTAGCTGATGTAAAATTTTTCAAGGGCTTCTTAGGGAAACAAGCGCATAGTGTTAAAAATTGAAAAATTCCAAATGAGCTGATTTTTTAGAAAAACCTCAGATTGATTTAGAAAAATATCAATTTTGATAAGTTTTTAGAAAAATATAACTTTTAATAAATATTTAGAAAATAGCATATTTTCTTTAAAATTTATATTTTTCAGTGATACTCGAGGTAATCAGTTGGGTTACGTTGGATAACAAATCTAGTTATTTGAAGTAACCAATGAAGTTACTTCAGATAATTTGACAGATTATCTCAAGTATCTCACTAATTAATAAAAAATGATATTTTTCTAAAAATTTTTAAAAATGATATTTTCTAATTAAATCTAGGATTTTTCAATTTTCTTTTGAACTTTTACCATAAAATATCTGATTTCCTCATTTTTCAAAAGGCTTCTTACAAAATTCCAGGTTCAAAGTACCAAAAATTGAAAAATTCCAAATGGACTAATTTTTTCAAAAAATTTCAGATTGATTTAGAAAAATATCACTTTTAAAAAATATTATTAGAAAAATAACACTTTTAAAAATATTTAAAAAAATATCATTTTTTTAAAATTGGTATTTTTCAATGATACTTGTGGTAACCAATTAGATTATTTAGGGTAACCAATCTAGTTATTTGAAGTAATTGATCAAGTTACTTGAACTTGACTGGCTACCTTAAGTATCTAATTAATGAATATAAAATGATATTTTTCTAAATACTTTAAAAAATATATTTTTATAATTAAATCCAGAATTTTTCATAACATTTTTAAATTCTGGGATTTTTTAATTTATTTGAAAAATTATTATAAAAAATTAAATTTCCTCTTTTTCAATTTTTCAGACTTTAAGCTTTTTTTTGGACTTCATACAAAATTCTAGGTTCAAAGTACCAAAAATTGAAAAATTCCTTATGGGCTGAATTTTTTTGAAAAATCCCTGATTGATATAGAAGACTATCCCTTTTAAAAGTTTATTGAGTAAAATAATGCATTTAATAAATATTTATAAAAATACCAATTTTGAAGAAAAAAGCCACCTTTTGTTCGAAATCGATATTTTTTTATGATACTCAAGGTAACCAGTTAGTTTATTTAGAGTAACCAATCTAGTTACTTGAAGTAACCGGTCAAGTTACCTGACATCAGGTATCTCATCAATTAATAAAAGTGGTAGTTTTCTAAATATTTTTAAAAGTGATATTTGTCTAATTAAAATTTGGGATTTCATTTTTTTAAAAAAAAAACCATAAAAAATTATTATTATTATTATTATTATTATTATTATTATTATTATTATTATTATTATTATTATTTTGTAAGGAGCCCTGTCAAACTGGTCGCATTTTTCAGTTTTTTTATATGGCACAGTATATCGATTTTTAAAAAATTGATATATTAGTATCCTTAATATAAAAAATAAACAATTATTTGATAAAAAGATGGAAAAAAACAATCATTTAGCAAATAAATTGGAAAAAAGGCCCTTTTAAATGAAGTAGAGAAATGGCCATTTCTTATAAGTGTTATATATATACACATATAAGTTAAAATGTTAATTACTTTTGGTCCCTAAACTTTATATATATATATATTATAATTTTGGCCTTAAATTTTTAATTGCTATATTTTGAGTCATTTTTAGCATTTCTGTTAGATTTTTAATTTTGAACAAAATGGTTTTCTAAAGTTTAGAGACTAATACTGAGCAAAAGATTTATTCAAAATTAATATTTGTCCTTCAAATTAAGGAAAAGTTAACGTAGTAAGTCCCTAACCAAATAACTGACATAGAAGAACTTAAAACTTTAACGACTGAAACGAAACTTTCTCAATAATTTAGCAATCAAGAAAAGGAAAAAAAGATTTTAATCTTATACTCACTGGACAACATTCACGTTTTATGTTTTGTAGTTTTTGAAAACTGAAATAAGCAATGGAGACAAAAGTAACATATGGAGGAGGACAATCTTTCATCAATCTCATTTCATTTTAAATAGGGGAAAAAAAAAAGCACATATATGTTACCAAATAAGATCTCGTACAAACAAAACAAAACCATAAAATAGAATGCTAAAAATCATTCTTTTTTACTCTCGTTCTCAATACTTTGACACAATTCATGAGAAAAAAAAAATGGTGCTATAGCGCTCATCATTGAGCGATAACTAAAAAGACTGTGAAATAACGTGTATTTACGTATCAATTAGAAATACATAATTGTTTTTTAATAAAAAACACATGAAAGAAATTATAATCTTATTTATTCATTTTTCCCTAAAAAAAATTAGGGCGCGTCTACAGTAGGGACGTCCCTGCGTAGGGCTCTGTCTATACACCGTTTGATGGGAATCTGTGTATAAATAGATTCTCCACAGATTCCCGTTATTCCACACAGATTCCCATCAAACGGTTTATAAAGAGTGACCCTACGTAGGGGCGCCCCTACTGTAGTCCTCCCAAAAAAATTAATGTTAGAAGTTTATGTTTTTTTTGGGATGGTATCATTTTTATACTTTGTATTTGATACTTTGTTCGATTTATACCTCAAGTTTTAGTTATTATCAACATTGACGCTTAGATATTTTAGTTATTATCAATATTGACGCTTAGATTTAATATCTGTTACAAATTTATAACCTAACACTAATTTAAAGCAGTTAATTTAACAAGATGATTTAATAAATTTATTTTGGGATAATTTGTTATATAATTTATTTTTAAATGACATCTTGGTAAAGAGTATAAATTTATAATAAATTTTAAATTTAAAGGTCAATATCGATAATAACTAAAATATAAATTATAATTTGAATAAAAGGTCAAAAAGGTATAAAAAAGCGACAATATCTCTATTTTTTTAATCAATAGAATTAAAAAAATAATACATATTAATAATAAAAATGTGAAAACCAGCTCTCACTCTCTCGCACACAACACACACGGATATCTGGCTCCGCCTTCTCAAACCTTCATTTTTCCATTACCCTCTTTCCTCTCTCTCTCTCTCTCTCTCTCTCTCTCTCTCTCTCTACTTACAATGCTCTGTTGATCACACTTTCATGTCTCACCCCACCAAGCGCTTGGCCACCACCACCACCCTACGCTCCTCCTCCTCTTCCTCCTCCTCCTCCTCCGCCGCCGCCGCAGCCTCCTCCTTCGCCGGTCCTCAGATGAAGAAGACCAAGTCCCAGGCTGTAGCCTGTTCTCTCGACCCAAACAAGAATGGCTTGCACCACCACGATTTCGCCTCCGCCGATAACGACGTCGTTTTCGACCCCGCATCCATGGCCCTTGACGAAGATCTCAAGCCCCACGACGACCGAGCCGTCGCGGCCAATTTGGCGAGGAAGAAGGCTACTCTGCCGCAGCCGGCCAAGAAGCTCGTCATCAAGCTAAACAAAGGTTTGTGGGTTCTTGGATCCTGCTTCTACTTGTTCTGATTTTTGGGTGTTTTCTCAAATTTTTAGATGGTGATATTGATAATCTCAGTCTTTGAACTAGTTTTTCGTTGTTGGGTTTGGCTCAAGATCTTTCGATTTGTGTTATGGGGTTTTGTCGATTTTGGAGGTTTCTATATGATTGAAAGCTTTGGTTAAGTGTTTTTGGGTGTTAGGTGTATTGGGTTTTCGTTTTAGCTGGAATAGATTTGTGACCTGAGCTTAGGTTTGAATTTTATACAGGTTTTATGTATTCAGTTGGGTTGGAAATGAGAATTTTGTTAGCTGCTTCTATTGATTGGAAATGAAACTTTTTATTAAGATTTTATTGCTACTTGGATCGGTATGATGATCTTAAGTTTTCTTACTTTAGGGAATTTGGCTTCTATTGAGGTAACGTTGCTCAAGTGTTTCTGGATGTTACATGTATTGGGTTTTTCTTTTTAGCTTCAGTAGAGTTGTTAGGGTTTGGATTCGACACAGGTTTTATGTAAACAATTGGGTTAGACGTGAGAACTGATTTTAGCTAATTATTTTGATTAGAAATGAGACTATTTGTTAGTATTTTGTAGCTAGTTTGAATCTGTATGATGATATGAAGTTTTCTTAAGGGAATTTAGCTGCTACTGAGACAGCATTTGTGTTTGGTTTGCACATGGGTGCTTTGGAATTTTTAGGCTTGTGAATAGAACACACATTTTTCTTTTCATAGGGACATTTTAGGGTCATCTTATCACTACACCATCACTGATAGTGATCACTACTTTGGTCAGGTACGGAAAAGGAAACTTTCTTCGTGGCAATTCAAAATGGTTTCTATTTTAAGTAGGTTAGAGATGAGCAGGTTTTACTTGTCATCAAGATTACAGCAAGATGATAGGACATCATCTAAAAGGAGAAGTTAAAAATTAAAAAACTACAACCAAATAGACCAATCTCTACAAAAGTCAGAAAAAAAAACCTAGTTGAAGTCTCTAGAGTCATAGACCCACAAAGCAACCCAATATTTAACTCTATCCCATATAGAATCAAAGTTCCCTCTAACATCATCAAAAAATACTGTTATTCTTTCCATATAAATTGACCAGCAGATAGCTGTAACAGCCACATTCCAAAGCTTTTTCCACCTGTCTTTCCTGGTGCTGATCCCCCAAAGCAGGGAGAAGAACACTCTGACAAACCAGCGGCCAAACCCAAGAAACCCCAAACTCCAAAAGCATTCTTGAACATAAAGCTAATGCAAAATAACACGCCATCCAGGAGATAAGGCTAGAAATGGTTTATGCTTTTGAAGTACGGGCATCTCATGTGTTTTTGATTTTCCTAGAGCTAGCAACCAACAAAACACTTTTACTTTCATAGGTGAACAAGATTTCCAAATAAAGGAATAGGAAGGAAAGGGAGTAGACACATCATCCAAAGTCAGCTCTGCAAGCAAAGATTTAGAATAGAACACTTAAGACCTGTCTAGCTTCGACACCCTTCCGTTAGGAACACCTTCACACCCATTAACCGATTCCAGCAAAGAAATAAGGCCAGAAATCTGCTCCATTTCCCTCTCTCTAAGATTTCTGAAAAATCATAGATCCTGTGAGAATCCACCTGCCCTGATAAAAGTGTCATTATATTTGAGTGAAGAGATGTACACATCTTTAGACTCTGCTACCTTGTAAAGCAGCTGAAAATGCTCAACCAATGTAGAATCACGTATCCATAAATCCTCCCAAAACTCAATTCTTCGACCGTCACCCACCTTGAATTGAACATTTAGTTTGTTGTCTCTTGTCAATGTGCAGTTTGTAGTTATTTTCTGTTGGTTAAATTATTTTGAAATACTTAGGTTCAAATCAGTAATTTGAAAGTGAAAAGTTAACTTGTCCACTTAGTAAAAATTTTACATCAACTTCCACTGTTTAACTTATTATAATTGAAGAATGGTGTAATGTAGCCGACCAGAAGAGTGACACCTGGACATATAGTTTCTAAATTTATTGTGACACTGATATCTTGTAATCTTATTCTCTGTCTTCCCATGGTCTGTAATCTGATGCATATTTGCAATGTATTTACTCTCCATTCAATACAATGTCCTTCATTCCAGTATTGTAACATCAGAAGTCCCTAACTTTATATTTCTGGATTCCATCTTTCTTCGTTTCCTTTTTGATTAGTCATTCCTTGACATTTTTTTTTCCCCGTCTTGACGTTATATGACTGTTCGTTGTCCCTTTTTGGTATTTAAATGGTTTTACTTTCATGGGATTCAGCCAATTGTGGAAGAAATGGAAACTCAGGCACATTGGATTTTGACTTTTTTGGGCATATGATTTGAGGCATATCCACGTCTGTTATGTTAATGTGAAAATACATTTTTTTCCCCTTCTCCAATTGTGGCTTGGTCTATATTCTTCTCCTCAATATTTGTTGGAGCCAAGTGGTAAAAGGTTTTCTTCATGCCTGCTTTCTTGTTCCATCTATTTTCTTGGGACACAGTAGACCCGTCTCCTTCTAGGACTTTATTTTCTTGGACCACAATATTGATTCTTCTTATATAGTTAGCTAAACTTGTGGTCTGCAGCCTTTACTGAGTTACATTCTTGATCTGTTTGCGGTTGGATCTGGTTTGATGCCATAATTATGCCTTATTTAATTCTTTGGAAATTGAACATATGTCAGTGACAATCTGTGTATGTTCATTCTTACTGATTTGTAATTATATGTCTATCATCTTTTTATTGTACTGAACATACCTTGAAATTATGGGTGAAAACAAAAGCTTTCTTGAGATAAGAAACTCTTAACGATACCGAAGCTGGAATCTCTAGGAGTTTTTAGTAAACTGTGTATTTGAAGGGTGGCTGATACATTTCACTTTTCATATATAAAGGAAAACCAACATTACCCACAAATTTTGAAGAGGAAACATGGGGAAAGCTGAAGTCAGCTATTAGCGCTATATTCTTGAAGCAACCTGATTCTTGTGATCTGGAGAAGCTTTATCAGGTAATTTCTACTAGATTTCTGGTTTCAATAATAAATCTGCTTTTTAAATGTGACTCAGAGAAACGATTATGCTGCCCTTAGGCTGTGAATGATCTATGCCTGCATAAGATGGGTGGCAATCTTTATCAGCGAATTGAAAGAGAGTGTGAAACACATATAGCTGCAGCATTGCGATCCTTGGTCGGCCAAAGCCCAGATTTGGTGGTTTTTCTATCACTTGTTGAAAGATGCTGGCAGGATCTTTGCGACCAGATGTTGATGATTCGTGGTATAGCTTTATATCTAGATAGAACATATGTGAAACAAACACCAAATGTCCGTTCATTGTGGGACATGGGCTTGCAGCTTTTCCGCAAACACCTTTCTTTGTCCCCAGAAGTAGAGCACAAAACTGTTACTGGCCTTTTAAGAATGATTGAAAAAGAACGGTAAGCTGGAATTTTCTTCATTTAGTTTTTATTCTGTTTAGGATTTGTAGGTTTTCTTTAATATTTGAGTCCAGCATGTACTTTAAAACTTCACGTAACCTTTTATATTGTTTTTCCAATATGTTCTATTTCATCAAGTTGAGAAATTTTATGTTTAATTAACTTTCCCAAAAGAAATTAATTTAAGATTCTCTGCACTTAATGTTTTAGCAATATTTACAGATTCCTTCTTCAATGTCTGTACTGTATACTCTATAGTGCTCTGATTGTCAAAAATGGATGGTTGACACAATTTGTAACATTTCCCATGCCTGGCGTGCATCCATAAAGCGGCTATGCAAAGTAAAGAAAAACTATGCCTATTGATATATTGACTATTCAATATAATGTTTGCTGAAAGCTGGGCATTACATTCTTGGAGGAATGGACAAAGGCACAATTTAAGAAATTGTTTGGATTTCCTTTCCGACCTTTTTAGAGTTTCCATACTTGGTTAAATTGAAGAAGTGAGGCTGTTCTATTTAGGTCCTTCCTTAACAATATTTTCAATTAATTAATTATTTTTTTGATGAACTTAATATAGTCTTTTGATGTCAAAGCATCCTTCAATGCTTATTTTTCCGTTAATTTTACTGAAATTTTTTTTTCAGTGCTTTGGCGTGTTAGGTAGGGTTAATTTTTATGTGGACGACTTATTGAGACTAAGCTGAAGGGGTGGTTTAGGGGAAAAAGGGTTGTGATACTTGTTGCAGGACTTTTCAAGATTTATGACTGAATTTTTGGGCTTAGTTTAAAGTTATGAGATTAGTGTTATACTGTTATGTATTCTGAATTTCAGAAAAATTGCTTAAATTGCTTGTCATTTACGATTTTCAAAAGCCGCAAATTGTTGTGCTTGTTTTTTCTACTTATAGTCTGCAATTTTATGTTTTGTATTTTGCAGGTTAGGTGAAGCAGTGGATAGAGCTCTTCTAAACCATCTTCTGAAGATGTTTACTGCTTTAGGAATTTACTCAGAAAGCTTTGAGAAACCATTTCTTGAGTGCACTTCTGAATTTTATGCTGCTGAAGGCATGAAATACATGCAGCAATCGGACGTTCCGGATTATTTGAAGCATGTGGAGGTGCATATTTTCTCTCTCCCACTGTGTTTAAATGACCGTCGAACACATTTTTTTGTTGATGATTTATTTCAATTGCTTTGCTCCTAGAAGGCTATAATTGTCCTAGAAGGTTGATCTACCCATTTTTTATTGGAAAAAAAACCCTTTATTTAATTTTTTACGTTTATGGGTAACATGTTGCAGACAAGATTACATGAAGAACATGAGAGATGCTTGCTCTACCTGGATGCTAGTACAAGAAAGCCACTAATAGCAACTGCAGAAAAACAGCTTCTTGAACGCCATATATCTGCTATTCTTGACAAGGTTTCTTTTTCAGCACTAACTAATTGATTCCTCTCTCTCTCTCTCTCTCTCTCTCTCTATATATATATATATATATTTGTATATGTATATACACATGTATATCAATTTTGACTTTTTTCCACCTTTCTATCTCACGCTACGTCTTTGGATGTCATCCAGGGGTTCACGATGTTAATGAATGGGAATCGTATTGAGGACCTTCAGAGGACATACAATCTGTTTTCTAGAGTTAATGCTCTTGAATCTTTAAGGCAAGCCCTTAGCTCATACATCCGCAGAACGGGACAGGGCATTGTCATGGATGAAGAGAAAGATAAAGATATGGTGTCCTCCCTTTTGGAATTTAAGGCTTCTCTTGACACGATATGGGAAGAAAGCTTCTTCAAGAATGAAGCGTTTTGCAATACCATAAAGGATGCATTTGAGCATCTTATTAATCTGCGTCAGGTTGCATTTTTTATTTTTACCCTCATCTACTTTCGTTTTCGTGTTTTTTCCTGTTTGTTTTCAGTAATTTTAAAATGGAAAGGTAGAGCAGAAAAATCAAATAAGGAAAAGATTCGTGAGGTGAAAGTATGACATATTTTAACAGGGAAATTATTATTACTTTCTCATGCTTAAGCAGGATTAGTATTTTTTATTTCCCTGTTGAACCGCATCTAAATTATTGATGTGCTCTTTTGCTGTGAACCCATTCCTTTATTGGTCACACAGTTGTTTGTTTAGTTTTAGATATGTTGCCTTGTAATGCTAGCATGCAGTAAAATATATGGCTGAAACAGATTTGCAGCTGATTAAAATTTCATATGCTGAATTAATAGCAAAGAAGAAAATGCATTTGTCTAACTTTTCATGCATCAAATATTCAAACTGTGGTTATGGTTTTGTTCAAGTGTTTTGCTGATGGTCGATGATGAGTGTAATGTGTATAACATAATTATTGTTCAGAGGGCCAGCTTTTTGAGTTTTGACTGTTTCCAGCTTAGATGTTCTTCCATGCATCTAGATTAAAGCAGTCTGACCACTTGGTTTTTCTAGTTCGTTACTCTATTGTTAGCTTAAAGACATCAAGTGCGTGAATTGGAAAATTGAAGAAATCATTATAATTCTATTAAGCAAGATTATTTTTTTTTTCAGTTTCTTTGATACTTGCTTTCCGCATTCCATAGCAGAAGAACAACACTAATGTTTTAATATTTAGTAAATACGGTTATGCTACCAAAGCAAAAACCTAATTACTTGCTCTTTTGACCTCCCCACTCTGGGCATAATTGTACTTGGCAACCTTAGACTTAGTTTAGCTATGTGATTTATAATGTGGTTTATGCTCTTACCATCAGCATGTTACTAAATGTTAAATTGTTAATTTATTGGTGCCTGCCATGCTCTCATTGTCCAATCTTTCCTCCACGAGCCCTCGAGTTTTGCATTTCACATTATGTCCTCAAAATTTGTGTATATCAATTCTAAGGAGTACAAAATTGTCTTTGGTATGACAGAACCGACCTGCAGAACTGATTGCAAAGTTTCTGGATGAGAAGCTTCGAGCTGGGAATAAGGGTACCTCTGAAGAAGAATTAGAGGGCACACTTGACAAAGTCTTGGTTTTGTTCAGGTTTATACAGGTATGTTTGGTTTGTGAATGGAAGAGTCAATTGCTGATCTGTTTGTTTAGTGTAAAATGTTTTCCTGACATATTCTGTTTGTTCCTTTTTATTAATTGTATATTTGTTTATGTTCATCTTCAACATGATACCAATAAATTAGTAATAACAACTGCTTTTATCCTTTTTTAATTTAGGGCAAGGATGTATTTGAAGCCTTCTATAAGAAAGATCTTGCAAAGAGGCTGCTTTTGGGGAAGAGTGCTTCTATTGATGCAGAGAAGTCTATGATCTCTAAGGTTTAGATTAGATTTTTTTTTTAAAAAAAAAAAAATTAATTTAACCTAAATATCATATTAACATTGCTTTTTATTTCTGATGCAGCTGAAAACTGAGTGCGGCAGTCAATTTACGAACAAACTTGAGGGAATGTTTAAGGTGTGCTTGTTTCCTCATGAATTTTAGGTCCAGTAGTTGCTATCAATTGATTATCTTGTTTTTCAAGGTTTTGTTCTAATATTGCTGGTTTGTTGTCTTCTAGTGGTCATCTAGATAGTACTTTCCTGTTCATGAAAAAATTGAAAATTGCCAAAAGAGGCGGACTAATCAAAATTGTCGCCTCTAGACTATTTCTTCCCAATAGTAGTGTTTCTGGTTTATATTCAATCAGTTAACTACATTTTTGACTTTTAAAAAACTGATACTGTGGGTCAGATTAACCTCTTGTGGGGAAACTTTCTTTAGGCTTATAATTGGCTCCAACCATCTAGTTTTTCATGATAAAAATTTGTCTGGGGCTTTTCCAATCTTTAAAGCATGTCTAGTGAGGACAAAGATATGTTAGAAGCTTCTTCATCTTGCGTTCTTGAACTATTTATCGTTCTGATTCAAGCTTTTTAGTTTTGATGCTAATACACATTCTTCTGCTGTTCTCTTTTACATGTTTTTAGGATATTGAATTATCAAAAGAGATAAACGAGTCCTTCAAACAATCATCCCAGGCGAGGACAAAACTCCCATCGGGGATTGAGATGAGTGTTCATGTCCTAACAACAGGGTAGGTTGAATAATGTTCATTCGAATTAAATCGTATTTGGATTCACATCCTAAGAAGCTTTAACTGCTGTTTTGATGGCTTGCTTCAGGTACTGGCCAACATATCCCCCCATGGATGTTAGACTCCCTCACGAACTTAATGTGTATCAGGTTAGGAGAATTTCTATGGATGCTCTTCATGATAACTAGTGTTTATGTTTGTGTGTTTGCCTAACTCGTTCATTTGTTTTGGCAATAGGACATTTTCAAGGAGTTTTACTTGAGCAAGTACAGTGGACGACGTTTAATGTGGCAAAATTCATTGGGGCATTGTGTGTTGAAAGCTGAGTTTCCTAAAGGCAAAAAGGAGCTTGCGGTTTCTCTTTTTCAGGTTTGGTATAGTTTAGGCTAAAATCCTTCTCTTTCTGTGGGAAATATTTGCTTTTTTCAGTCTACAAGTTCTGCCCGCCCAAATGGGTGGATCATAAAATTTGGTCATGTTGAATTTGTTTTGCGCCAGACTGTTGTTCTGATGCTATTTAATGATGCTGAGAAGCTAAGTTTTCAAGACATTAAAGACTCCACAGGCATTGAGGACAAGGAACTGAGAAGAACTCTGCAATCTCTTGCATGTGGAAAAGTTAGAGTTCTTCAAAAGGTAGGTGCCTGGATGGTAATTGCGGTTTAGGATTTGTAAATTCGGAGTTTCATTTAACAGATGAATTTGGAAACATAAGGTATCATATCTTACCATCTAATCGCTTTGAACATGAATTATATACAGTTGCCTAAAGGGAGAGACGTGGAAGACGATGATTCGTTTGTGTTCAATGAAGGATTTACTGCTCCTCTTTACCGCATCAAGGTACAATTTTTTTATTGTTGTCTAAAGCGAAATATTAGCTGGGGAAATAAGGAATGTGAATTGAACATAAGTACTTCTGTCACTTTTGTCTTCACTTCTTGGAGGTTACTCGAGTCATGAGAGAAGAATTTTGTGATTGGTATGAAATCCCTCTTTATTCCAGCTTGTATGGGGGAGTTTGAGGCTAACATTCTATTTCCTGTGTAAAGGTAAATGCAATCCAGATGAAGGAAACAGTGGAGGAGAACACAAGCACAACTGAAAGAGTATTCCAAGATCGTCAATATCAGGTTGACTGTTGTTTCATGCCTTTTTTCCCTTTTTCCTGCCTGGACTTATTTTGTCCAATTCCCAGAAGAAATTATGGTCTTAAACAATCTGTGGGCTAAATACGTTCTTCTATTCTTCAGGTTGATGCTGCTATTGTTCGGATAATGAAAACTCGGAAAGTTCTAAGTCACACGCTTTTGATTACTGAACTCTTCCAACAGGTAAATTGGTATCCATTTTGTTTTCATTTTTGATTATGGATAGATTTTTCTCTGTCGTTGACTTGGACAAACTCGTGTGATAATTATGTTGCGCCATAACATTTAGAAGTGACATCATCTCCTATCACGGAAGTGAAAATGTCATCATTGAAAATAACTTTCCGACTTTTGCGTTTTCTTCAGACTGTTTAGTGCCTGTTATTGTTGTTAAAGCACCAGTTTGGTTGACCTAATGGCACAAACTAGTGGATCCAATCTTTGTTCTTGATATATAGTTTACATTGAGTTTGTTGGAGAAAATAAAGTAACCGTTGTGTCTTCTGGTGACCGCAGCTCAAGTTTCCGATAAAACCGGCGGATTTGAAGAAGAGGATCGAAAGCCTCATCGATAGGGAGTACCTAGAGCGGGACAAGAGCAACCCTCAAATTTACAACTACTTGGCATAATCCACCTTTTTTTTTGGGGGGGTTCTACATGTAAATGACATGGGAGAGCTTCCTTCCTCAGAAGGAGGCAGGATGTTCCATCCATCGTGTCGGATTAATGTACAGTATGATGGTTGTAGTTTTCATTTTTGATGAGATTGGTACTGATTGTAAATTATATTTAGTTTTCTTTCAATTTATATTCCTTTCATGGAGTTTCCGTCTCAAAGAAGTTATTAGTTTCTTGGAAAGAAATAGGATTGTTTCAGAACATGTCTCATTACAAAGGGCCTCGTTTGAAAACACGAAAAACAAAAAAGCCAGGTTCTCGTTCTTTTGTGCTGATTTTTTTTTTCTTCATATATTAGTTTCAAAGGGACTTTGTAAACGAGTATGAGAATTGAGATACAAATTATTCGAGAAATTTTGTTGATTTTTTTCCCTCGAGATCGAGAGATTCAAACATTAAATTTCAATTACGAATAATCTCACGTTTATTTTTACCTTTTTTTTTTTTTGGGGGGGTAGAAAATCAGCTTAAGCTTATGATTGTTGATGTATCAGATACTGAGACTCGATCACTTTAAAGAAGGGAAAAAAAAAAAAGACACTTGATTGGAAAATGAGTACTTTAATTTGGTTGCGTTCTTTCTTGTTTTTATTATTTCTTCTCCGTCTTATTTGTTATTTTCTATCGAAGAGCAGAGATTTCAATCGAGTCACCATGCTACGCCTGCAATTAATATTATTTTTTATTTCTTTATTTCATTGATTTTGAATTTGCATAGCGTACTCTTCCAAAATATCCAAAAGCCCCTTGTATAAGGAATTAACAAGTGACGTTTAAAATAACAGACCAAAACAAATCAAGATTGGTTAATAACAATTAGGCAACCCCCTAAACCAAAGACTTTAAAACAATAATAATCAGAGTTGGGCATAGTTTTAACATTCACAAAGTCGAATTAATACAAGCACAACACTCCCAAGTTCTCCATAGCTCACGAAAAGAATACAGTGCCACGTGGAGGCACAACAAACTAATCATCCTCATAATTATGATAATGAACGCCATTTTATCAAAAACTAAAAAAAAAAAAAAAAAAAAAGAAAAAAATAAAGAAAGAGGAGTATGATCATATTATTAAATTAATATATCATATCTGAGGAGTAAAGAGTAGGGGTAGATCAGACGGCCTTGATTGCATCAGAAGTAGTAGTAGTAGAGGTAGAAACGGCGGCGTTTGGATCTGCGGCAACGTTATCCGAATCGGGATTGGGGTCAAGAGGAGCGCGGAGGTCGTTGTCGTCGGGGTCGTAATCGGGATTGAGAGAGCGATCAATGGCTTCGCGACCCTTCTCGAGGCAGGGCTTGCAGGCGATCTCAATGGTGATCCATCCAAGTACCACTCCTGCTATCGCTATCACTGCCGTTGTTATTGCCCCCATCTTCTTCTTCTTCTTCTTCTTCTTCTTCTTGGAGCTCAGTTTAGGACGTTCCTGTATTTGCGGAGTCAATTATAAAGGGGCTTATCATGGGCCAATTTATGAACTTTTGCTGTTGGGCTGTCCCAGGGAAAATGACATGGGCTATGACGTTAAAAAAAAAATAGAGAAATTTAGATTGATGATCATTTTAAATTAGTTCAAGTAGACGTCTGTTTTTTAAATTTTATAGCTAAATATTCATGTATATATATTTTTACACTTGTTAGATATGTTTATCTACCAATTTCAGTTACTGTACTGAAATACACTATGTATATAATTTTTTATACTTTATATATATAATTTTACACTTGGTATATAAGCATATATGCAGGACATTTTGCTATAACATTTGACAAATGGATATTTATTTAAATTGGGCTTAAAATTTAGTCATATTTCTATAAGCTCCAAAAAAATATTCTAAAAACATGATCCGGCCCAATATATTTTATTTTGTAGGGTTAATGGTACCATTAGTCCCCAACCTATGATTATTTTGGCATATTGGTCTCAACCTTTTTTTTTGTGGTATTTAAGTTCTAAACGTTTGTTTTTTCGGGACCATTGGTCCTTTTGGCATATTTCATCCAAGATTTTATTAAAATTTATTTGAATGAAAGAAATTTTGCATCATTTATCTTGAATTTTCAATTGTTTAACAATTCGGTCCATAATTTTTTTTTTTGGTATTCATATTTTTGATTAACAATAATGCATTTGTCAATCTTTCAGAAAATTAAAATTCAAAGATGGATATAAAACAAATAGTTCATTTAAAAACCAAATTCAAAAAAGAAAAAAATTATACTAATAAACCTTAATTTATGTCAAACTATACTGACTTTATGAATAAAAAATAATTATCTTACCATTTTTAAAACTAAAAAACTTTGGTATACAGTTATACATGCTTTTACATAGTCAAATTTGACTGAAAATTTGCTACATCCATTGAATATTCATGTAATTATGAATGATTATTCTAAAAAATTAATTAACTATTTGCAACAAATAAGCCCGAAAAATTTTATAGTTTTCCATTAAATGTTCATTTCTTTATATAATTGCATCTGTCAATCTTTCGAAAAATTAATTTTTTAGAATTTTAATTTTCTGAAAGATTGGCAGACGCAATATTGTTAATTAGAAATATGAATACCAAAAAAAAAATTACAGATCAAATTTTTAAACAATTAAAAATTCGAGATCAATGGTGTAAAATTTCTCTCATTCAAATAAATTTTAACAGAATCTTGGATGGAATATGCCAAAAGGACTAATGATGCCAAAAAAATAAACGTTTAGGACTTAAATGCCACAAAAAAAGGGTTGAGGACCAATATCCCAAAATGATCATAGGTTGGGGACCAATGGTGCCATTAATCCTATTTTGTACGACTTTTTTTTTCCTCTCCTAAAATTGGACAATTTTTGAGATTCATCTTCTTTTCTTATTTGCACGATTTAATCGTCCGACTTTAGAGTGAAATGAGGGTTTAATGGATGGTTTCCAAATTTTCGTTTTTATTTTTCAAAATCATTTCACCATTTTAGCTTTTAAGTCTTTTTTTTTTTTTTTTCTTTTTTACTGATTCGTGATTTTCTTATTCTTGTTCTTTACTGTATCTATCGCGATTCTTCTTGGTCACAACTCGGGTACAATCGACATCTCTAGTTTTCCAATTGAATAAGGTTTCACAATCGAAGGAAAATATAGCTCCTCCAAAGTCACTACAATTTGTTGGAGGAAAAGGCAAAATTTCTGAGTCAAAGTTGCCCCGAATTGGAGATAAGAGGAATGAACTCACTTTGAAGGACCTTCGAACTTCTATTAAAAATTGTCGAGTTAAAGCTCGTACTAATAGGTAGAAATTAGTGTAAGGTTCTGTAGTTTGCAAGGTAAGATATTACGAAAAAAAATATTTTAGTTTCTAGTATTCATTCTTGATTTTGGCTTCACAACTAGTTTTTTATTTTTTTTTATTTTAGTTGGCAAGGTTAAGGTATTGTGGAAGAAACTATTTTAGTTTCTAGTACATGCTTGATTTTGTATATACAATCATGGTTTTTTTCTTTTTCATTTTATTATTTTTATTTTTTTTTTGTATATACAATTAAGGTATGATAACTTCTTTTATTATTATTTTTGTTTTTTTGGTATATACAATTAAGGTATAAAAATGATTTGTGTTTGTATTTTTCATGTATTTTTAATTTTTTTTAGGGACTGAGAATATATTATTAAACTAGAAGATAGGATTGGTGGCAAGCCTAGGTTCTTTCACTCTGTTAGTGCAATAGATAACATTAGGAAAATAATAAAAGAGAGTGGCGAACAAGTTTTTTCTTTGTTTGATGAAACTTATTTTGGTTATTTTCTTGACTAGCACAAATTAGTAGGGCAAAGTTAGTTAATCCATCATTTTCTATTAAGAGAAGTTCAACAACCAATTCAGAGGAGATATGGTTTAATATAGGTGATAAAATTTTACAGTTTGGCATGCAAGAATTTGCCCTTACAATGGTGTTTTGTGTATTGGTAATACCGATAAGACTCATTTTGGGTTCAAACGTAATCGGTTGTTTGAGAAGTATTTTAAGAAATATTCTAAGTTTAATAAGAAAACTTTTTAATATGTTTTTTGTGAACAGAACATTTGAAACCGATGAAGATGTTGTTAATATTGCATGTCTCTATTTAATTGAGAATTATCCATTTAGTACTCGTAAAACAAAGTTAGTTTCTAAGGTTAATATAGAAATTTGTGATCGTGGTGAATATGGGCAATTTCATTGAGGTAAAGAATTGTGTAGGGATACTTTAAAGCACCCAAAGTCTGCATTGAATGATAAGAAAAATGCTAGTATTATTGAGGAGAAACCAATAGATTGCAAAGGAAAGGGAAGAAGAAGATGCAATCTAGTAAAGGAAAAAAATCGAAAAAAGTGAAAACCGAGAGCGATAAGGATTCTTGCAAGTTGATTGGGTTTCCTTTGGCCTTTCAGATATAGGCTTATGAGAGTTTTGACAAGTTGGATAGTTAAGGTTGCCAAAAGGCTGCTGCGAAAGTTCTTCATATTCTGAATTATTTCACTGATGTTAATCTCTATTATGAAGAGCTTGAGAGGATTATATTTGATGCTGATGAGGTAAGTATTTATTTAATTTTTTGTTTTATGTTTTATATTTGTTGTTGATTTTTTAATATAGTTTTCTTTCTTAATCGATTTCATATTGTAGTTCAGAATATAATTCTACTGTAGAAAAAGTCAATAAGTTTAGACTTAATGAGCTTCCTAAAAGACCACAGAATGCTATTCTAGAGAACTTGATTAATGTTGCTGCAATTGATAATGATGATGATTTTGTTAATTTTCCTCCAAAAGTTTTAGTGCCTTCAAAAGTTTTAATGCGAAGTGCTCCCTCTACATCGAAAGCTAGTTAAGCTAAGGCTAGTGCTAGTGATTATGATTTGCATATCCTGTAGTTAAGCAAAGAAATAGATTTGATGAAGAAGGAAATTTTTTTTATGCATGATTCAATTAAAGGGAGTATTGTTCTGTCGAAGAAGGATTTTGATGCTAAGTTTGAATTCTGATTGTTTTGGCTAAATTTCAAGAGAAATTAGGTGAAAAATCAAGTTTTCTAGGAAACTCCCAAGTTTTTATGAAACTATATAGGTTACTAATACTTAAATTGGTTCCAGCAAACCAACATAGTTACTAAGAAGAAACGATATCATGTTACATGGTTTCCTAATTTCTAAGAGAACTAATAACAAAACAAAAGTTGTTCTAAAAAAGACAAATATAATGATTACCTTATTAATCTAACCAACAGAAATAGAAACATGATTGATAGAGACTAAAATAATATCAACACTTAAGTTTTCCTGAAATTTAGCCCAAAAAAAGTCAGAATGGCGTCAAACTTACCATCAAAGTCCTTCTTCAACAGTTCAATTCTCCTTTTAATCGAATCATGCCTAAGAAAAATTTCTTTCTTCATCAGATACATTTCCTTACTCAACTATAGGATTTGCAAATCATAATCTCTAGCACTAGCACTAGCCTTAGCTTGGCTAGCTTTCGATGTAGAGGGAGCACCTCACACTGAAACTTTTGAAGGAAAATTAATAAAATCATCATCATCATTTGTCGTAGCAACATTAGTCAGGTTCTCCAGAATAGCTTCTTATAGTCTTTTAGGAAGTTAAGTCTAAATGTACTGATTTCCTCCACAGTGGGAATTACATTATGAACTGCAATCTGAAATCGAATAAGAAAGAAAACTATATTAAAAATTCAACAATACACATAAAACATAAAGCAAAAAATTAATAAATACTTACCTTATCAGCATCAAATACAGTCCTCTCAAGCTTTTTATAATACAGATTAACATCGTCGAAATAATTTTGAATACAAGAAACCTTCAAAGTAATCTTGTGGCAAACTAAACCAACTAACTTATCAAAAATCTCATAAGCCCATATCTGAAAGGTCAAAAGAAACCCAATCAACTTGTAAGAATTCTTATCGTTCTCATTTTTCACTTTCTTCGATTTTTTCCCTTACAAGATTGCATCTTCTACTTCCTATCCCTTTGGAATCTATTGGTTTCTCCTCAACAATACTGGTATTTTTCTTATCCTTCAATGCATACTTTAGGTGCTTTAAAGTATTCCTACATAATTCTTTACCCTAAGGAAACTGTCCGTATTTATCACGATCACAAATTTCTATATTAATCTCAGAAACCAGCTTTTCTTTACGAGTACTGAATAGATAATTCTCAATTAAATAGAGATATGCAATATGAACAACATCTTCATTGGTTTCAAATGTTCCTGTCATAAAAACATGTACAAATGTATTCTTATCAAACCTAAAATATTTCTTAAAATACTTCTCAAACAACCGATTACGTTTGGACTCAAAACGAGTCTTATCAGTATCACCAACACAAAAAGACTATTTGCAAGGGCAAATTCTTGCATTCCAAACTGTAAATTTTTTCACTTATATTAAACCATATCTCCTCTGAATTGGTTGTTGAATATCTCTTAACAGAAAATGATGGATTAACTGATTTTGCCCTACTAATTTTTATTGGTCAAGAAAATAACCAAAATAAGTTTCCTTAAATAAAGAAGAAACTTGTTCGCCACTGTCCTTCATTATTTTCCTAATATTATCTATTGCACTAATAGAGTGAAAGAACCTAGGCTTACCACCAGAGCCGGCTCAACCTAATTTGGAGCCCTAGGCAACAAGTAAATTTTTAAAAGGGGCTATCTAAAAGGGATTTAAATTTAAAAAAAAAAAAAGAAGAAAAAAATTATGTTGAAGGGGAGAAAAAAATTCTTATATCATCCGAAAAACAATAAAAATTATGTTGAAGAGGAGAAAAAAATTGTTATATCATCCGAAAAACAATAAAACAAACCATTACACCTAATAAAGAATCAAATATACACAATAAGACCAATAGCAAATGTAAAATTTAAAATGTAAAGAAAGAAAAAAATATATAAAAATAACAAAAAATATTTAAAACTTGACATATGAAAAAGGATAATATAGGATATTTTGGGACCTTCTTATTACTGGGGGCCTTAGACAACTGCTTAACTAGCCTAAAGGGAGAGCCGATACTGCTTGCCACCAATTATCTTCTGGCTTAATGATATATTCCCAGTCCTACAAAAAAGTTGAAAAAACATAAAGAACACGAACACATAGCGTTATCATACCTTAATTGCATATATCAAAACAAAAATAATAAAATAAAATAAAATAAAAAACCCTGATTGTATGTACAAAATCAAGCATGAATACTAGAAATCAAAATAATTTATTTTCATAATACTTTAATCTCGCCAACTGAAAAAAAAGGAAAAAAAAAAAAAACCTGATTGTAAAGCCAAAATCAATAATGAATACTAGAAACCAAAATGGTTTCTTTCCGTAATACCTTAATCTCGCGAATCGCAGAATCTTGCACCGATTTTTGCCTATTAGCTTAAGCTTTAGCTCGACAATTTTTAACGAAAGTTCGAAGGTTCTCCAAAGCGGGTTCCTTCCTCTTGTCTCAAATTTGGGGCAACTTTGTGTTATATAATTTTTCTTCAGTTTTGTGTTATATAGTAGATTTTATTATAAATTTCTTGTTCTCTAATTTTTTTACAAATTGGTTGAAATTTGTATACTAAATAGAGGGGTATTATGGTACAAAATTGCTATAATTATATATGGGCACCAATACAGTAGGTATATTTTTTTTTTTTACCTATGCATAGGTATCAATTTGGCCAATGAAAATTTATCATGCACATTTTTTTATAGTAAAAAGTAAAAGAGAGAAATATCATTAATGATGAACGTCTTTTTATGTACCTCATTATAGTCGTTAGATCACCATTAGATGATGATCTAACAACTAAAAAAAAAATACTTATCCATAGGTTATAAAAAAAAAAAAAAAAACCTACTGGATTAGCAACCATTATATATATGTATGTATATATATATATATATTTAGTTAGCTGCTATGCCACAAAAACTGAGTTTTAAAAATGTAATAACATTTATAAAAGAATCTTATTTTTTCCCTCAACATGACTATTTTAGGATTGTCATAATATTTAATGACGCTAATAGAAAATGTTGGATCCATCAACAATATGATGGCTCTATTATCAAACCTCATTTTTCTCTTCTCAGCCCCTTTTTAATTAATTTTCTTTTACAAAAATACTCATATATAAAATGACATAAATGGACACAAAACAGTAAAAATGACTCTATTTCTTATTACACATCCAATAGAATACTCATACCGTAAACAATCATGAATGAATTAGTTGTGAATTTTGAAGATTTCGATTCACGTGCAATTTGATTTTATTTTATTTTTCATTATTATTATTTTAATAATTTGTTGAATTATATGTCCATTACAAATAAATGGTTTCCTTTAATAAATTAAATTCTAAACCACTAAATTTATATTCGGCATTATTCCCCAGCAATTCCCTCTTATATATATTGTATAGTGGCTGATTGTTTTTTTTTTTTTTTTTCGTAGGCATTATTTCTGTTTTGCCATGCGATTGTAGAATAGGATTTTTTTTTTTTTTTAAGTGCAGATTTTGGCATCCATAGTCAATAAAATATCGTTTTTTATCTTCTTTTTTTTTTAAAAAAAAATTATTTGTTTTATGAGCATAGCTTGTGGATCATAAGCAGGGGAGCAGGGAAAATTGATAGGGTTTTAGAGATTATGCGAAGAAATTATATTACCTGAGTGGGAAATAAATTTTTATAGGTCTTTTCATAAAGGGTAATTTTGGATTTAATGAAAATTTAAAAGGTGTGGGCAAAGAAATTTGTTTTTAATATGTTAGAAGGGGTCTCTTTAGAAAAGACGTGGGAAAAAAGAAGTAGTTGTGGTAATCGAGTCACTCTCAACAATATAGTGATAATTCTAAAAAACAATTTTGAAAAGTAGTCCCAAAGAAATCTTCCCATCTCTTTCGGGGATGAGGGTTTTTTTTTCGTTTAATTTTTTATTAAGTCCAGATTTAAATTTGGTTATAGTACTATATTTGTATAGATTTTGTACCACCTGATTTTTTATTTGTGTGGGTTTTAAATCCCGTTTACTAGAATCTGAGAATTTTTCTTTGATCTAGATCTGTAATGCAGATATGTTGATTTTTTTTTTTCAGCGAGCATAGGTCTCTTTTGGTGTTGGAATCATAGTCTCTACTCCCAAAGAAAGTAGTCTAGTAGCAGATAAAGACAATTGTTTGTTGGTGATTTTTGTTATCTTCTTATCTTAGAGAATTATGATAATCCACAATTCTTGCTATCGTTTTATTTGTGATCCACTCTCGTTGTACTGTAATTGAAGTTTTTTAACTTTTATAAATATTATTCCCTTGAGGAGCCCTTTTTATCAAAAAAAAAAAATAAATAAAATAAACCCCATTGTCTTGAAAAATTATGTAGATACATTTTTTCTAACAAACCCCAAAAGACCTTGCAATACTCCACCAGCACTCGACTTGTGTTCAACATGGTCGAACATAGGCCTAAGAATATATATATGTATATATATAATTTTTTTGTAATTAACTGGGTCGAGTTTTAGGTAGGCGGAGGCATATTCAAAATTTTAAAATTTTCATTAAATAAATGGTCTAATTTTATTAATGATTTATACAGTCCATTTTTTCATCACGAGCTTTAAAATGGGTCAAAATTGATAAATATTCTCAATTTAAAGTCATCCAAATGCGTATACTGAAGCTATCCACAGGAGTGACCGCTGAAGACATTATGTTACTAGAAATCCCCCGAAGTTGCCCTGGTGATTACCAGGGTCATCCGAGTAGGATTCTTCAATTTTTAGACAAAGTTGAAAGCTTTCAAAATCATACCCAAATTTAACCTAGGGAGTTTTATGTTACAGTTTATTTGACGAGTGAAGAATATTGCGACATTATATGGCAAAATATGATAGAACTGAAATGTCGTGTTGTTTCCTTTCAAAAATAAAAATAAAAATAAAAATGTCGTGGTGTCGAATAGAATTGTATCATCAACTCGAAACTTGTAATTAGCTCGTATTATAACTCGTCCATAGTGGTTACAACTTCAAGACCATTTCAAAACTCAAAGGCTTCTAACATATATGTACATGCATGTATATACATATATAGATGTTATGGCTCATTTCGAATTAATTTTATAATTTGCAGTCCTTGATTTGATGGAAATCGAGTAAACTCAAACAAATACGAGAATTCAATTGTTTTTCTTTTTATGATAATGAAACAAAATATTGATTGGGACTAAAATGTAAATACACACATCGATAAACAAAATGAATACAATGTCCTTGATCCAAAGCAAACCAATCCAGATTCCTTCCAAGATTATCAATCTCGATAAACAGTAGTAACCCAAGTTAATAATATGGTTAACTTTTATAACCATACAATAAATATGAGCAGTCCAAGATATTGTTTTTGCAAAATGTCTAGCAAGGACCAACACAGTATCGTTTCTTATATAAAACCTAATACAAGAAAAATTTTGGGACCGGAACATGTGCACAAAACTACAGGCTCTAATCTTTGTTACAGGATTCATACTGGTCATGATTCTAAGTACAGCAAAGCCATTGTTCATCACAAGACACAGAGAAAGACGTGACTTCTATTATAGTTCCTAGTGTTGGTAGATGTATGCAATGCAGAATGCAAGAAATAACACAGCCTATAAGATACCAGCTGATGCCTTAGTCTCGGCATTCGTGAGCGAATCAACAGGATATTAGGAAGGTTGTTTCTAAGTGCAACTACTGATCACGTGCCTGCATCATAACCACTCTTTACTACTGTTTTCTTAGTGAGTTAGATCAATCGGTTGGAACTCATCAAGATGAAGTCCTAATTAACAATGTTTCTGCAGCTATAACTAAACTGAAAAAAGCCCATTTTCGCAAAATTTTCTATAACCCAGCCAGTATTTATCGGAAATTTTCGTAATGAGTATCCAATATTGTGGCTGGAGTGATGGGGTAGCAACATGCTAAAGGGAACCCGGAAATGGGAAAAAGACACAAGGTTGTTCAAGTGAGTATGTCAATATAAAAGACACCAGTGTTGAGCAATGAGTTAAAGAAACTGAGAAAACAGCTAAGTAATTTAGATTGAAAAACATTCTGATAATCACCCAGCACCCCTTTGACACAGCCACTAGCACTCTACAAAATTTACTTTTCCACGTAATTACAACTTATTTAAGATCACATTATATATATATATATATATACTTATATATATCACAATATCAAAGGAAAATCAAGAAAAATATCTACTACGCAAACAGAACCTGAGAACTTGAGGGTGTCAAGTCAGAGAAATAATCAGGAGCATCAACCACATGCCATTGAACACCAAATCTCCACTTCTCAGAGCTGCTCTTTTGGTTAATCCTGGAGATGTATCCCACCGCAACATGAAGATTCCGACCCACGACATAGATCCTGCAATCGCAGGCGTTTACAGCAAAAGGTTTACATATCTGTTCCGGTAACGGGGGTCCTTCAATTGGCTCCCAAGAATCAGTATCCAAGTCATAAACCTTAAGCTTCATTCTTTCAAGCTCAGAGACCACAAACAAGTGGCCATAAACCACCACACTCGAACCTGTCCATCCCTCCCTCAGTCCAACAGCCATAGATTCCCAGTTATCAGTTCTGGGGTCGTAAACCTGACCCCGGGGGGAGACATAAAAAGGCCACAACCAGCCTTCTGTAACAAGAAGCTTCCCATTGAGAACTGCAGCATCATATGAGGCCATATTCGTTCCCATGCTCGCAATGGAATGCCAACTTCCGTTCATGGGGTCCAAAACCTCTGCTGAGTCCAGCTCAAAAAGATCGGCACTGTTTCCTCCAGCCACATAAATCATACCATCAATCACACCACTTGCGAAAAAAGACCTAGCAGTGATCATCCGATTCATCACGGTCCAACGATTTTTCTGCATTTCGTACTTGAGGACCAAGTCAAGGGGACAATCTACATCAGAGACCATACCCCCACAAACAAAGAGCGTGCCCTCTCTGGGGATCGAAATGCATCTAAATCCAAGGGGACAAACCTTGTCTTTACAAGGCATTGAGGGGATAGTATGCCAGGATAAATGAGTGAGATCAAGAACTTGCCACTGAATCTTTCCAGTACACTTGTGGAAGGCGAAAACAAAGAGCCAAGGATCTTTGAAGCCTAATTCCTTCCGTCGAGTAAAAAATCGCTCTTTACTCCCAAGAAGCAGATGCCATCTCTTGCAAACAGCTCTGCAAGCTGAGTGACTTTGGACTGGAAGCCGAAGTAGACAGTTAAGTGCAACATCATCTGGAAGGCCTGGAATTAAGGGTTCTCCCCTTAGAGACAATTCTAACTCCGAAGAAGGGTTGAAGATAGAAGGCTGTATCACGGCTAACCTAAACTTCGGGGATAGTGTCATTTGAGAATCCCCCAGTTTGTGAACAGGTGCCTGTTCAGAGGACAATCGAACTCGCTGCATCCCCCTCTCAAGTAATATATCTAAAACCTTAATACGCAATCTCTTTGTCTATGATTTAAGCAAGGAAAAACAACCAACAAAACCAAACCCCAACCCGCAGCAACGAATCTATTCCAGATTCCCAATTTCTGATCTTTGTTCTCAAAGATTAAGTGAAAGTATAGGAATCCCAAATCGAAAGACACCAAAGCAAAGCACCAATTCTCTCACCACGATATCTTCACAACACAGAATAACCACAGTAAAGAGAAAAATCCAAATTCAAAGCACAAAAATCTCCTTTTATTCTCTTTAAATACAAAGCTCCTCCTCCTTATCAGCACTACAGCATATCAAGATACCAACTTTTGATTCTAAAACTCATAAAATTTCATTCCATAGGCAAGAGATACAAGAGCCCAAAAAAGGCAATACCAAGAATCACTTAAAACTTCAATTTATTCCCCTTGTATAGTTAAGAACTAAAAGCCCAGAAAAACCCAGTTCATAAATTAGACTAAAATGGAAACTTTCAGGGCCTTAAGAGCTTTAAGCATCCATGAAAGACAAAACCCAGAACCGAAACAAGAACAAAGCA
The DNA here is from genome assembly GCA_002914845.1 of Trema orientale. Lineage (NCBI taxonomy): Eukaryota > Viridiplantae > Streptophyta > Magnoliopsida > Rosales > Cannabaceae > Trema > Trema orientale. The sequence goes on along the minus strand of JXTC01000506.1, from coordinate 149,411 downwards.
ATCGACAATAATGATTAAAATAACTTACAAAGCAAGAAAGCGCGGTTGAGAAGTATATCAAAGAAGGTGACTTTGAAGAGGTTTAGTATAGAGCTCTGGATTTTTGGACCTTTTCATACAAGAGAGCTTATACAAATACCCTTTTCATTTCTTTCCCTTTGGAAATAAATAAAAAAACAATTTTATTCTAGTATGTGGCAAGGAAGATAGTTCCTTTGATTCAATGTTGAATGCAAAACCACGCGCCACAAAGAAAAGAAGCGGAGTATGTTCAAGTTCGATTTGGAGAGCGTGCTTTACACGCTCTAGACAGGGTGCTGTAGCTAGCATTGAACTGTACCTACGTGGAAGATTGACAAGGAAGAAGAAGGAGATTAGCGGCTGTCTTGACAGCGCATCCGGTCAAGTTCGACTTGTTTTTTTTGTTTTATTTTCCGAAAAGTAAAATTTCTTATACGCGCTTTTCTTTTTTCTTTTTTTTTTTTTTCTGGTAGAGTGTGAATAAGATAAGTTGCTTGAAGTTTGAGTATTCTATAATTTAAATTATGAGATTTAAGTTCTCTTATATTAAGAAATTTTAAAAATTAATATTTTGAATTAACTTTTTGAATAATTAAAACTGATAAAAGATAATAATATCTTCAAAACTAAAGAGAATAATAAGGATTAATCCAGTTTTTGTGGAAGACATTATTATTTTTTCGTTACTAAAAGTGGTCAAAAAATCAGTCTAGTGTATTAATTTTCAGAAATTCTTAATCTCAGGGTATTAATTTATAGAATCTAAACTTTAGGGTCTAAATTACAGAATATTCAAATTTAAGGGTATTTTTTTGCTGTTCACATTTTTTTTTCAAAAAAGATTGATAATAGAACTCTGAATTATACTTATTACTAGTCTGATTTAGGAACTTTCAACTTATATAGTAATGATTCCTAAATTATGCAATTGTTATAGCAGTGACCCTTTTGTTATAAACTTTTAGTCTTTTAAACAGAAAATAGTTATACACAAAGCGTATAATTAAACATTATTTACTTCTATAAATCAGAATCTTATTCTCAATCATAATTATTAAACGGTGTGCTTTGTAATGACTATTTCTGTTAAATATTTAACAGTTTGTAACAAAAAGGTCATTGCTCCAATAATTACATAATTCATGAGCTATTGCTGTGTAAATTAAAAAATTCTTGAGCCAAGGTGATATAATATATATAATTCAAGGTATATTAATATAATAATCTTTTCCTGAATCACAAAAGATTATGTATGTCAATGTTCACCATAACGGTACATGTAAAAACAAGAAAAAGTGCAATTTTTTTTCTTGTCTAAAAAAGGTGAGAACTTGTGTTTTCACCATATCCAGTGTCATTTTTGGAAGTGTAATTTAGAGTACCTGCATTTTTGCTTATTTCACCAGTACATGGATTTTCGTTGTAACATATAGGTTGATACAAGTTTTTAGGCATACATTATGTAAAATACGTGCAATATACATGTATATATTTATAATATGAACGTTTATCTGTTATATAAATTATAAAATTTAGATCAGTTTTCATGTATACTTTTTAGTAAGGGAATATGGTACAAATGGTCCTGAACTATCCAATTTGTGACAATTTAGTCTTCAAAATTTCAATTATGGCAATTAAGCACCTGAATATTCTCTTTTGAAGAGATTTGGTCTCTAGATTGTCTAATTGTAACGTATTATTAAATTTTTTACCAAAAATACACGTGAGAAATATATGATAGCATCTGAAAGCATATTTGAAACATAATTTGGGAATTTCAAGCGTAAAAATGAACAATCATAGAAAAATTTTCTCTAAATTTGCAGTTTCAAAAAATCTTTAAAAAATACGAAGAATACATCTTTTATTCTTTCCAATTTCAAACATAAAAATGAACAATCACAAAAAAAAAAAAAAAATTCTCTAAATTTGCAGCTCCGAAAACCCTAAAAATACAAAGAATATATATAATTTTCTTTCTCTCCACATCCTTTTCTTCAATTTATTTCCTTTTAAATATACTTTCAAAATTCACCAAGTGCTTCTTATGTGCATTTTTGATAAGAAATTTAATAGCAAGTTACAATTTAAATAAACTAGGGCTCAAATTGCTACATATCGAAAAATTTATGGGCTTAATTGCTACGATTAAAATTTTGAGGACCAAATTGTCACAAGTTGAATACTTTAGGGGCCATTTGTGCTATTAAACACATTTTATGTATAAAATATACATGGTATTCATTTCTCTAAAAATAGGTATATAAAAAAAATTAAAAACGAAAATATAGGTATATATATGCATACACTTAAAAAGAGAGAGAGAGAGCGAGGGATATTTATGTACTTTCATTTTTTAAGAAAAAAAAGAGAAAAAAAAAAGGTCTACTGAAGCCATTGATAGAACAGGAGGAGGAGTCAGCCCAAAATTTAGTCCAATCTCTTACAATCCAGTATTAGAAGGCGGGCAAATATATGGAAGCAAAATTTATTGAGAAATTAGAATTAGTGTCTATTACTCTATTTTGACTACTCGAGTTTAAAATAGGGGCTTATAGAAATATGACCAAATTTTAGGCCTAATTTCAATAAATGTTCATTTGTCAAATATTATAGCAAAATGTCCGGTATATATACATATATACCAAGTGTAAAATTTTATATACCAAGTATAAAAAATTATATACCCAGTGCATTTCAGTACAGTAACTAAAATTGGTAGATATGCGTATCTACCAAGTGTAAAAATATATATACCTGGACATTTAGCTATAAAATTTTAAAAATGGACATCTACTTAATCAAATTTAAAATTTTGATCATCCACCTAAATTTCTCTTTAAAATATAAAAGTCCGTCCTTTTATAAGCCTTTAGTTTAAGTCAGGATATCTGATTTACTAACTGATATATCCCATATAAATTTTAAGAAAAATAGATATTTTTTTAATGAGTTTAAAAAAGGGATAGTATTATTTTTATACTTTGTATTTTGATACTTTCTTCAAATTATACTTTCTATTTTAGTTACTATCCACATTGACTTTTAAATTTAAAATCTGTTACAAATTTATACTATGACACTAATTTAGAATAGTTAATTTATCAAGATGTAGTTTAAAAAAATTAAAAATAAACCACATAAAAACTGATCCAAAAATAAATTTATTAAATCATCTTGGTAAAATTAACTGTTCTAAACTGGTGTCAGGGTATAACAAATATTAAATCTAAGAGTCAATATTGATAATAACTAAAACACAAGGTACAAATTGAACAAAGTGTCATCCAAAATGGGTCATTTTGCCCGTATTTATGTTTGGGACACTTTGTTTAATTTATATAATGTGTTTTAGTTATTATCAATATTGACCCTTAGATTTAAAATATGTTACAAATTTATACCCTGACATCAATTTAGAGCAGTTAATTTACCAAGATATGATTTAAAAAATTAAAAATAAACTGTATAAAAACTGATCCAATAAATTTATTAAATCATCTTAGTAAATTAACTGTTCTAAATTGGTGTCAGGGTATAAATTTGTAATAGATTTTAAATCTAAGGGTCAATGTTAATAATAACCAAAATACAATGTATAATTTAAATAAAGTATCAAAATACAAAGTATAAAAATGATAATATCTCTTTATGTTTCTCTTCCTTCCTTTATTTATTTATTTATTTCTATTCTCCAATTTATCGACTCAAATTAGGAGTGAGCAATAAGTTGAGTACTCAATAGAAAGCAACAGTTGAGTATTTAGTAGTGATTGCGTTAACTCAAATCCATGAAAATAAATTTAAAATTCCCAGTCAAAATTTAAAAGTATTTTTGTTATTTTTGTTATTTTTTTTAAAAGGAGTACTAATGTAAAAGTGTTGTGTATATAATATGGTATCTTTTTTCCTTTATAGAATTTGGATATTTATTGATCTTTTCACTGTTCAGCTGAGTGATTATAGCGTTCATACATTTGATTTAAGTATAATTTTAAAATTTAAAGTATAGTCCATGTATTATCAAGAGACCAACGAGGCAACGATTTCGAATTGAACACTTGAGTAAATTCACCTCCATCTCGACCTTGATAATATATAGCTTCTATTGATATTTGGAATATCGCTAAACACAAACCTAGCTAGTTTCGAAACGGAAATTTTGTCTCACTTCATTTACTTTTCGAGGGTTCATTCAAGATGTACACTCTACGAAGCAAAATTTGTTAAGATTCTTCTAAGTTATATATATATATATATACATATATAAAAGTTTCTTCTATCCTCTATGAGTTAGAAAACTTTCTCTTCCTAACAGAAAATTCATGGATGATTGCTAAAGTTGTGATAAAGTTGACTTCAAAAGTTAGTTGCTGTTAGTTAGAAAGCTGTTGCAGAAGCCGATGTGGCAAGATTACTGATTCTCCTTGTAACGGTGTTAGTTTTTCTGTTAGAGTAAAGTGTGTGTACTGAGGCACACGTGTAAAGAGTGAGAATTGCTCTATAAATAGTTAGGGAAATTAGAAACTAGTGGGTGATATAGAGTGAATTTTCTAGGGAGAGATAACAGAGTCGGGAAACACTTGTTTGAGAAGTGAGAATCTGTTTTCTTGGAGAGATTTGCTGGTGCAAGCTTGTAACTGATAATTTTATAGTAAATTGTTGATTGAGAGGCTCAAGTGGATGTAGGTCACCTTGGTGGTTGAACCACTATAAATCGTGTGTTAATTTCTTTTCTGATACTGTTGTTTGAAGCTATTGAGTATTTCGATTCTTGTTTTTTTCTGGGTTTGCAATCTGGTTTGATATACTCTCACAATTGGTGCGGTGAGCGTGGATCTAGATCCGTGAGTTTGCAGCAAGATTTAGAAGAATGGGGATATCCAAGTTCGAAATAGAGCGTTTCGATGGAAAGGGAGATCTCGGGTTATGGAGAACAAGAATAAGAGCTATTCTGGTTCAACAGAAGGTCGCAGTGGCTTTGAATGGGGAGAATAATCTTCCTACTGCATTGACTGATGCGAAAAAGGCTGACATTCTTGAAACTGCGTACAGCATCATAATTCTTTATCTCAGTGATAGTGTACTCAGGCAAGTGGCGAAAGAAACAACGGCAGATGGAGTTTAGAAGAAATTAGAGAGTTTGTACTTGACAAAGTCCTTGACGAACAAGATTTTTCTGAAGACGAAATTGTTTGGGTTCAAGATGCAAGAAGACAAGTCCATGGATGAAAATCTTGATGAATTTCACAAGCTGGTCCTCGATTTGGAAAATATTGGAGAAAAAATCGATAGTGAGAATCAAGCTGTTCTGTTATTGAATTCACTACCGTCTGCTTATAATCAGCTAAGGGATACAATCAGGTATGGCTGAGATACTCTGTCTTTAGATGAATTAGAACCTGCAATTAGATCTAAAGAGTTAGAGTTGAAATCAGAAATAAAAGCTAGCAGAAGTAATGAGGCTTTGAATGTAAGAGGAAGGTCAGATAAAAGAGAGAACAAAACAAGAGGAAAATCAAGGTCTAAATCAAAGGGCAAATTTAAATGTTATCATTGTCATAAAGAGGGTCATTTTAGGAGAGATTGCCCAGATAGGAAGAAAAAGCAAAACAATCAAGAAGTAGGTGATGTTTCTGCAGTGTGTGATGGTTATGATTCTGGGGAAGTTTTGATCCACTCAGGAATAGAATCACATAGTGAATGGATACTTGATTCTGGATGTTCCTTTCACATGAGTCCTCATAAAGAATGGTTTCAATCCTTGAGAGAATTTGATGGAGGCACTGTTTTGTTAGGAAATAACCAGGCTTGTAAGGTCCAAGGTGCAGGAAATGTCAAAATTAAAATGCATGATGGTTTTGTGCTGATTCTTCAAAATGTTAGATTTGTTCCTGATTTAAGAAGAAATCTGATTTCTCTTGGTATGTTAGACGCTATGGGTTGCAGTGTTAAGTTGCAGGATGGAATGATTAAGGTGTCAAAAGGGTCTTTAATAGTCATGAAAGGAAAGAAAGAGAATGGGATATATGTCTTAGTTGGAAGAA
>JXTC01000506.1:98800-140382 GCA_002914845.1 Trema orientale | reverse complement strand
ACGTGTAAAGAGTGAGAATTGCTCTATAAATAGTTAGGGAAATTAGAAACTAGTGGGTGATATAGAGTGAATTTTCTAGGGAGAGATAACAGAGTTGGGAAACACTTGTTTGGGAAGTGAGAATCTGTTTCTTGTAGAGATTTGCTGGTGCAAGCTTGTAACTGATAATTTTTATAGTAAATTGTTGATTGAGAGGCTCAAGTGGATGTAGGTCACCTTGATGGCTGAACCACTATAAATCGTGTGTTAATTTCTTTTCTGTTACTGTTGTTTGAAGCTATTGAGTATTTCGATTCTTATTTTTTTCTGGGTTTGCAATCTGGTTTGATATACTCTCACAAAAGTTATACATCATGAACTAGAAAGGAACAATATTTATATACCATCATTATCTATTTTATATTTTCTTTCCAAACATTATCTTTTTTTCTTTTTTCTTTTTTTTTGTAACTTTTAGAAGAGAATTTACAATTTAAAGTGCATAAATGCTAGTTTAAACCAGGAAAAAAAAAAGGAAAAGCAAAAGAAATATTGTGGTAGTTATAGGACCTTAACATCTATTTTTGGAATAAAGGGAGGTTTCTGATGATGAGGAATATATTTAAAAGATGACAAAGAAATAAAGTAGGCATGAAATGAACTGTGAAAGCAAACCCAAAGAATCTGATGATTACCAACCTCTCCAATTAGACCATCCTTTTCAGCTTCGTTACTGCGGTTCGGTCTAAATACTTTAGGTGCTCACTGTTTGGGAATGTACTCTCCATTTGCCTTATTATTAATCAATCAATCTATGTCACTTAATTATTTACTTGGAGGCATATCATTTTCCATTGTTTAGAAAATGAGAAATTCTTAGACCATCAACATTTAGTCTTTGTACATTCACAATCTTAATTTTATATTAATTATAAATTTATCTATAATGAGAATTACTAAAAGAGAAAATTTAATAAGTAAATTTACCCCTTGTGGATTTATAGTAAAAATTGAACTCAGCAACACTCATAAAAGGGAAAAAAAATAATTGAACTTATAAAATTACCTAAGACCTAAAAGGAAGTTATCATTTCACCGTTCAAAAGTCATCCAAAAAATTAACAGTAGAGAAACAACATTTTCATTTAGAAAGAAGTAGTGTTCTTTTGTTTTTTTTTTTTTTTTTAAAACCTCGTTTAACCAAAATGAACAGAAAAGATTCAAATCTAATTATGATTTTGCTTCAGTATATACAGGATACACAAGTTAGTTCCTATCGCATTTCCTTCTTAGCTATCATCAGATGTACTATAATTTCAAGATAATAATTTAATAAAAGAACAAATTAATCTTTTGTATATAAATACTTTTCAGGTACTATCCATAAATTTACATCTTTATCAATAAAAATTTTCATATTATTTTCTTTTTCCTTCTCTCTGGAAAGAAAATGTAAAATATATGTTAAAAGTGAAAAGAAAACGGATGAAAACAAGGCAAAGGTAATTAAGAGGAGCCATTTTAAAGGTAGGAGGAATGAATTTACAAAAAAATGGGTATTTCTGAAATATAAGAAATGTACAAAGAAATAAAAAAAATTATTATTTTGTGATGTAAAAAGAAACTGAATGTATATAGTCTAATTCTTGATGAATATAGAACTTTCCTTAGAAAATTTGATAAATTCTTTTAGATTAAGCTAACTATATTTGTTAAGCATCAAAATAAGGCATCATTGGTGCCAAATACTATATGAGGTGTCAATCTATTATTGGGAGTTATTAATAAACTGGGTTTCATGTATATCCCACATAGATCTCACATAAAGTGTCATTATAAACTCCAATAGCAGATTAACACATCATGTAGTATTGGGCAATATATGATGCATGTATCATTACTTTATATGTTTGATATTCACCCAAAACAAAATTTATAAAATATTAAAAGCAAATAGATGTGCTATAGATTTTAATATATTGGATTCTTTCTGGAGTTTGTAAAAAGAGTATGATTGGCTATTTGTGGCATGATACGATAACATGATTTGAAACCCGCATGAAGTTAGCGAGTTTGTGTTTAGCTTAAACAAAGTCGATCAAAATCAGGTTAAATCTGCGAATCTATTTATTAATTGGGATGGGTTCGGATTGACCTACCAAACTGAAACTAACACGCAATTCGACATAAATTGCTACTCCGAGAAAGAAGTGGCAACTCGTGCTATGAGTATTTAAAGAAAACAAACACTGAGAAAATTAGCCAAACCACACGCACCGCACCAATCCATGCAGGCTTTTCAACTATTTCGTTCGATATAGTTTACAAATTCTCCGAACTGCAAGATGCAGTTTGGTGGACAGTTTCGGTAAAGTTTTATACAGTTCAAACCGCACTATTGTAACATACTTTGAATAATTTTCAAGTAATTTATTTTATTTATTTTGTTTTTTATTTATAAATTTTATATTTTGTAGAATGTATGAGTTTTAGTGCCCATTGTCTAAATCGTGGAAATCGAACTGCCCTATACCATAAATGTAGTTTATCTTAATCATTTCAAATCACATGGTTTGAGAATATACATAAATTGCATATGTAATTTCGTACACTAAATAAAAGATAAAAGCGACCACTGTGAACACTCCTAATTCCTGTTAACATGATGTGTTCATGTCAACTTGTTTATTAATCATATCAAACTATATCAACCCAAACACGGGCTTTTTGTTAAAGAGGACATAGTTGACACGTCGAACCCATTTAAACAAATTAAGTTTATATTTATAAGACAAATTAAGTTGATTTGTCAGTAATTGTAAATTCATGCTGTTTGCATGTAATAAATCATCTAATTATGCATTATATTATATCTACCGAGTAAAACAAATAATTTTTTTTTAGTATTTTTAATTGGCTTGTAAATAGATTATTGTGAGACATTTAATTAACCATATCATTGTTGGGAATCTGATCGATCCAGATTCGCCGCTCCTAGGATTTCACTTCTACTAATATCAGAATAACAGAGAAATAAAAACAGGAAATAGAAACAATGAAATAAAAACAGGAAATAGAAATGATCACCACAACACAAGAATTTAAGTGGAAAACTCTCAAAACAGGATAAAAACCACAAGAATTTAAGTAGAAAACTTTCAAAGCAGGAGAAAAATCACTGCCCTCAGAAAAGAATTCCACCATATGAAAAATTTCTTTAATCACATAGATTTTCCAACCCAATGACCCCAATATACCTAGCACTCTTACAAATACTCTCTCACTCACACCTTTCATCACTACTCACCACTAAAATGACATCAAAAACGAAATCTAATGGCTTAGATTTTGTTTCGTTTTGTGTGCCACTAGTCCGGTGTCGGTCCGGACCCGAATCGATTGAGTTATATGTCTAACCTAGCTATTTTGGGCATCAGAAATTCAAAGGAGAGGTCTGATTATTGATTCAAAACTCTGTTGAGAAGTTGGTTTTTCCCAAGTGAGTGATCGAGGGCGTAGCATTAGTTCCCGGCCCTCCTAACGATCGTTTAATGGCACTTTGAGGATCCCATAGCGTGGTATCACTATTCTAGTGAGGTAGGGATTCAGTTACCTCTATTTTATATCGTTTTTGATTAAAACTTAATTTCTGCAGCACACGATGACAAATGTGATTTTTGAACTGTTTTGAGATATATGTGATGGAATTGAATTGTATTATATATATTAGATTGCTTTGAGACTTTTCTGAGTCCAAGTTATTTTTGGATATGTTAAAATAAGATCGTTATGCTGTCCATTTTTCTATAAAAGTTAATTAACTATTTCATTAAAAACCAGAGCATCATTTGAACTTAAATTACTACATGGTTATTTTTACACATTAGTTCAGATTACACGTGTCATAGGATCACACATGAGTACCAGGTTAGCATCATGGGATTTTTATAATGTGGCGCTGCGGCCCTACCAACGGTGCAGAGTCTGTGAAACTGCGTGAGGTATTTCTTCTGATTACCTCCCCATTTGGCAGGTGTAGGCAATGTAGTTTCCCCTTCAGGTTTGGTAGGCGACATACGGATATCCTCCCCAGTTATGAGCTAGGTGTCAGGCAGGCTGTATGGCACACATAGTGCCAACATCCTGGTTTCTATTGATGAGAGGTGGTGAACTCATGAGTATGGGTGAACTTATGTCATGTGTTTGCGGACTGATTGATTTTCGGATATCATGCTTTTTATATATCTATATATATATGTATGTGCATATGGACTATCGATTTTGGAGATTTTTATGTATATATGCATATATGATTTTGCACAGGTATTTTGGATTAAACTAACTATGTAGGAATTTTCCATCACTAAAAAGGTTTTTAAATGAGGTAACAGCTTTCCTACTGAGCTTTCGAGCTTACCCCTTCTATTTTTCTTTCTTTCAGGTGGTTGTTCATTCAAGTTAGTTGCCTTGTTAACTAGGCAAGTCGCTTGGCTTATGCTCACGGTCCTTTCCCTCTTTGGTGGGTACCTTTTCTTTGTCTCACTCTTTCTTCATGTTTAACTGTTTAGCCAAGTTCATTGATTCTATTAAGTGAATGTATGAGGATGTATTTACTACTATTTGAGGGTTTAGTGTATAAGTGGAAGACTATGATCCAAGGAGCATATTTTCAAAATTTTAAATACTTGAAATTTTGACTAATTCTGTAATTTAATTTTTAGACGCTCAGACTCAGGATTTGCGAAATTCATTTTTATCAACATTAAAGTTTTATTAAACTAAGTTTTTATACAATTTAACTATGTTTTCTTGAATCTTAATCAGTGTTTCTTTCTTGATAAACTAAACTAAAGATGGGCTCTTTTTTTTTAGAATCCAAGTAATTGGTTTCCTCCGAATTTTGTAAAATTCTTTATTTATTCTTATTTATACTCAAAATTACTAAAAGTCATGATCTTAGATTTTGGGTCGTGACAGAATTGCTAAACAAAGAAAAAAAGAAGGAATTACTGAAGAATTTAAATAGAAAACTCTCAAAACAGAAAAATCACTACCCTAGAAAAGAATTCCATTTCCCCCTTTTCTATCTAATGATTCCAATACACCCAACATTTTTACAAATACTCTCTCACTCATACCTTTCACCACTAGTCACCACTACTCTTTGAACACTCATCTTATCTCCTTGAAAAAGAAAACACAAAGAAAAAAGAAAGGAATTTAATTAGAAGAAAAAAATATTTGAAATGCTTCGAATTGGGGTGATTAGTAACCAATAAGATAGCCTCCTTATATAGGGCTCAAGCTTCCCTTCCTCTCTATCTTCCACCGATATGTGACTTTGGCTTCTTTCACATTTTTAATATTTAGTCAAATTCCAACAGTTATTTATGACTCAATTGTGAGTTAAACAGGTTAATCCAAACACAACCTATTATTAATCATGTTACTCGGATCTGACACAATTTTGACATGAACATGATTAAACTTTACTGAAATCCACTAATTTTGTGTGATTTTTAAATTGTGTTTTAGTGTTATGTCCTACTTGTCACCTCTATCTCTAATATGAAGAATAGGTGGTTGTGGCCTTAATTTTGCTTTAAACCTTTTCTAGTGAATAGGGCTTTTTGGATCCAATTTGAATTAATGGATAATTCTTTTCCAAGCAATTCTTTTTTTTTTTTTGCAGGACATTTGTAATTAATAACACTCTTTCTTTTACTTACTTTTCTGTCATAACAAAACCCTGCCGACAAAAAAGAAAAAAAAAACGAACTCTTAGAAAGATGCCTCCTAAATCCTAATTAATTTGTTTCGTCCTTAAGTTAATTTTTATCAATACCCCTCAAAAGTCAAAATAGCTCACTAACGGCGGAATTGGAAGACAAGGACCAGTATGCTACAAATTTGTATATTAAAGATGCAAATGCAACAGAAAAAGGGACTAATCTTAAAGGAGTGTGAGACTGAAGGACCAATGGCAAAGAAAAGCAAGTAAATTTCATTTATGGTAAGGCAACTAATTTATGAAGTAATGGGCACTCACTTTATATGGCATCTTAATTAATCAGTTTCCATTTTATCCATAAAATTAAGATCCCCTTAGGAAGGATTACAAACTCATTCAATGGACTTGAGAATCAAATATTCGGTAAAGATACATTAATGTCATCCTGTACTAGAGGGACTGAACTTCTATTCTCCCCGAGGATTTTTCACACCCATTTTCTTTTTTGTATTGTAGCCAAAGTCAGCAATTTGGAAAATTTGGTAACTTAAAAATATCTACGGTTATACAAAACATGCAACCATACAATTGAGGTGCTTTCATGTTTAGAAGAAATAGAAAAAAAGAAAAAAAAAATTTACTTGAAGTAGTTTTCCACTAATTCTAAACCACTTGTGATTAGAAAATATGAAATAGGGACGAATCGATTGCGAGTGTTTCGTGTTAATTGAGGACATATAGGAAAAGATAACTGTGCTTTTCTCGAAGAATATGTAGTAAAAGTTTTTAGGGCCTTTATTGCAACGCAGTAGTCTTAAAAATATCTATACATATTAATTTCTCATTTAATTTACCAATATTTGGAAGACTTCTTCTAAATCATAATAACACCAATTAATGGTCATTTATGGAAGATTTGGAGGACAGTGAGAGAGTGATAGATGATATTTGACAAGTTCTCATACTTTATTCTTTTCTAAGTGTTTTTTAAATATCTTAATGCCACGTCAGCTATCAAATAAATTTTGTAATATTTGAATGTCTTTTGAAAGAATACATTTCACTAATACTCTCAAATTTGTCTGTTTTAAAAAAAATACTTTCAAATTTGTGACCAAAAAAAAAAAAAAAAAATTCCTTTTACATATAGTTGAGTTAGGAAGGTTGATCCCTCGCGTGCTTTACCTCAGTCAGGATGGACCAGGGCCTACTTGGTACAAGCGTTTGTGGTGTGATTTGTCCGGTTTTACCCCTTATTGAGCGCTCCAAACCGCACATGTGGTTTATGACTGTTCTCAAACCACATGGTTTAAAGTAACAGAAGAAACCAAACTAAATCTCACCCATATTTGTGGTGCAATGCGGCTAGGTTTCCACAATTTGAATACTAGTCTTTATTTTATACTTGAGCTTGACAATTAGGCTTTAAATGTTATAAATTCAACCGATTAAAATTTAACATTTTTTTGCTTCTAAATTAATCATTTCATGAGAGAAAAATCACTTACATCCGAGTTATTAAAGTATAATCTACGAAATCATAAGTTATAAAATATAAAGTAACCGGTTTCTACAATGCGTCGGTTTTTTTGAACACCCGTTCGTGGTATTAGGATTATAGGATGGGGATAGAGGCCCCAAAATAAGGCAATACATTGCTATTTACAAGGTATTTTCCTGCCAAAATGTAGGGTAGGACTTAGTATTAGGAGTACATTCACCATAATACTTCATGAAGTAGCAATATATTATTATTAAGTCATACTATAAGTCAGTAATCACTTCTCACTGGCAGGGTTTTGGTCTTTGTTACATGAAAAAGCAAATTACTAAAAGGGATTGATGAAACCTCGAGAAAGAATTTTGTAATAAATTATATTCCCTTTAATCATTCCATTTTGTAAAATCATTCCTAATGAAGTGATATGAGGGCCACATAACAGGAGGTAGCCCCTCTAGCTCCCTAACATTCCTAATTTTAAAGCCAAGAATTGAGACAGAGCAAGCGAGGATGACTATGTCACTTGAACTCAAGGCATTCTACACCTCTTGTTATCATATATAAAAATGTTCAGACTTTATATGTTCTTGTATAATGCTAAAAAGTCCCATACTATTTCACCTATATCTGCCTCTAGATAAACACAAATTCACCAGAACTTTATTCTCACTCTAAATGGCAGAGAGTAATAATACAAATTATGGATAACTTACCACAAGGCTCTTATCTTTTTACGTGATGTCATACTTCAGACTTCTATTTCCAAACCATCTCTATTTGTGCCACAGAATTTCTCTAAAAGTAGAGCTTTCACCAACTTCGACAGCATCTCGCCAATCACCTTCAACAAATTCTGTAACACAACTATCGGAAGCTTGAACAAGATTCTCTTCATAACAGAACCATGAAAAAATAAGTGTTCCATTAGTTGCCCATAGGTTTAACAAATGATTTCTGTTCTTAGTCATATCTAGCAACAATGCGGACCAAGTTCCTGCTGAAGAACAAAAGAAAGAGGAAACATATTGCATTGTGTTACGTGGGATTCAATCAGTATATAATTTCATTATACTAATAAAAGAAGCCTACTCCTTTTTTACTGGAAAGAAGCCTACACAATATAGCCTTCTCGCCGTATAAATTCCGTACTTCATGCAGAAAACTGCCTTATATATAAAACTTATGAACTTAAAACTTTAAATTTGCCAAAATAGTCACAAATTGAAAAGTTAAGAAGACATTAGAATTAGACTGAGCACCTATGTAATGGAGGTTTAATGGAAAACAGTTACTGGAGGCGCTACGTTTGCAAAACTGCATTGCATGATACCAACTTACACCTCGGTGCAAAGACTCCATAGTACAAACCGTTATTTAACCAATTCCTACCCTCTGATTGGACTGCAAGCTTTGTCGAAATCAATAATTAAAAAAGAAGCGGGAAATTAAAACCAAAATTTCTTGATCTTGAGATTTAATTATCACCAATTTCCAAAGATTCTAAGGTTCAGCAGGAGGATTAAAAGAAAAACACATGTATTATATTTAGATGCGCGTATAGACATACCATGTAGGTAGACAGAAGTGCACATAAGCACACGAATATTCCTTAAACAGACCTGAAATTACACCTGAGCATCATAGAAAAAGAACGAGTAGTTCATTTATAATAAATGAAAGATCAGTTAAATTTTCAAAAACATACACATAGTACATAGATATATTTCGAAATACCTAAAAAAATACACATAAATAGCATATATACATAAGTATATATTTTTCTCGGAACATACACACAAGTTATATCTGTGTGTGTACGGGTGTGCAATGCAAGTAAGTGAGCAGATATTGCCAGAACTTTATCCTGACAAAGCCTATACACCAGATCTTAATGTAAAATAATTTTCAACTGTTCAAACATTAGGATTAAGATTATCTTGTTGAATGTAGGCTGGCAACAACATGTTGAGCACCGTGAACTGAAAAAAAAAAATAAGAGTAAGCTAATCAGCAAAGAGAAAAAAAATTCAAAGAAAGCTGATGTATCAGTAACATGCCACTAATTAATCCCTAAGGCTGCACAAAAATGATACTGAAAAGGATTAGTTTATGCACCTTTTTTAGGGTGGGAAGCAATGATAAGTATGAGGATCAGTTTATACTAGTGATTGAAAAAAATATCCGAGAGCAACAGTGATTAAATAATAGAATCCAACGGCAACTGGCAAAGATTTAAGGATCGAAATTTTGTTTTGCATGCAGCAGAAAGCAAGTGTAAACAGACAACAACGATGATATTCATCTAAACCATAACCCTGCCAAAATCTAATAAAAAACATTAAATGGCGGTAAATTTGATGTCAGCAATAATGCCGATAACCACATGATGCTACTAAGGAGTCCCTTAGGCTGTACCAAAATTAAACCGAAAAGGATTAGTTATACGCGCTTTTTAATGGTGGGAAGCAGTGATAATTATGAGGATCAGTTTATCCTGGTGATAAAAATCAAATAAATACGGAGCAACGGTTATCTAAAAATAAATCCAAGGGCATCCAGCTGCAATAGATTTATGGATCAAAATATTGTTTTGCATGCTGCAGAAAGCAAGTGTAAACAGATAATAACTATGATATTCATCTCAACCATAACCCTGTAAAAATCTAATAAAAAACAACACATTGTGGTAAATTTGATGTTCAGAATAATGCCGAGAACCACGTGTTGCAAGATGTGACTTACAACATATATCAAACCCATAAAGAGACACTCAACAAGTTTTGCATGGACAAAGCAACAAACCGTAGCAGGGAATACCAAAGACTTCATTGATAACTTGGCTCTAATATCGATGGCAAAACAATTGTTTAAGGGCATCCGTAATACAAAGATCGTAAAGGGAAAAGGTTAGGGGAGTTACGAGAAGGAATCAAAATTTCAGTCATTCCTTCCTAATTTAACCATGTGAAGAATTCTCAAAAATTTGTTACCCAGATGGGTAAGTAAACTCATGAATGGATGGAAAAGGGAAACATTTCCCTGGTTTTTCTCCGTCCATTACGGCTTAATAAGCATGACCTAAATGCTTAAGAATCCAAAATGAGACAACTTTGTATCAAACTCAGGAAGAATGAATCACCACTGCCTGCCCACATCCAAGCTAATGAAAACATAAACTGATATCTAAAACTGGGGAAAAAAATGTAAAGCATCACAGCCATGCCAACTGTAGCTGCCAACTTGCCTCACTGAAAATGGTTAATTTATTTAACTCTCAAAGAAACTTTATCAGAACAAAAGGAAGATGGTTTCCTGTTACACTTGAAATCTTTCACTTTGAAATTAAATACATTTCTCAAGGATTCCATCTTATAGAGATAAAGAAACACAGAATATTAAGTGTGGTCGGAAGACAAGAAAAAATCTGTGGTGCAGAAAAAAAATACAAAACGCATTCTAAAAATTTAAACAGTTCTCTCTTTTCTTTTCTTTTCTTTTGTTTTTTTTTTCGTTTAATTTTATGCAGAAGGTAAGTATTTGGTAAAGAGAGAATATAATCTGTTGCAATAGAAATTTATTGGAGACAGACAGAGAAACACGAGCATTTAAAAGCTGAAACATAATTTATTCATTACTAGCACCATTATTATAAAATAGATAGTACAAAGCTACAGATGCAGCGATAGATCCAGATCAGTTCGGAGTTCTTCATTTGCATCAAAAGATATCTCTAGACCAGAAAACGATTTCTCGACATCCTTAAAAAGAAGAAGCTCTTTCTTCTGAGGCTTCTCTGTTTCCAGTGTCTGGTTGCAGTTGATCTTAGGCCTTTTGATTGGCGCTCGAATTCGAGGGGCTTCACCTAAGCAGCGCCTTTTAGCTCCATCGCGAGTTAAGATGCGATTTTTGTCATACTGACCGAAATCTTCTCGCCCTGAAAACTGATGTTGATAAGGAATCAAGGGAACCACGCTGGAAGGTGCCTTAAAGGCAGGTAGCTGATTAGAACCAAGACGGGGATCAGGAATGACCGCAGCATAGGCAGGACAACAAAGATTACCAGGGTTCTGATACTGAAAGTTTGGCACGGCATTTTCAGAGAACTGGTCACCATCCCTAAAAGCTCTGGACTGGTCAGTATTAAACTGACAAATCATTTCAGAGCCCAACAGGAATGAACGATCAGCAGGGATTGAAGCCGCATTGATGCAACCAGCGGGAGCAGATGCTGCAGGGGAAAAGGGATTGAAATGATGGATGCCACCAACAGATGAAAAGTTAGGAGTCACATAAAACTGAGTTTTGGTGTTTCCAATGCCATTGTCAGGGAACCTACTGACATTCACCCAGCTATTATCATTTGTGCGGAACCTCTTTTGGAAAACCAGAGAAGGCGTTGTACAAGGAAAAGTGCTCTGATTACCTCTAGAGAAAAACTGGGTTGTCAAGAGAGGATTTGGAGTAGGACTAGCAATATTCAAGGAATTACTGGAATGACCTGAAATGTTCCAGTTCCTCCTTGAACGAGCCTCATCCTGATGAGACCTAAGATGACCCCCTAGAGCACGAGAATTGTTGAAAGCTTTATGGCAATAGGAGCATGGATAGGTAACAGGACGCTTCTCGACATTTTCTCTACCAGAGGTCAAAAGAAAATTCATTTCGAAATGGAAAAAATGACACAAGGGATTATTTGAAGAAGTGACGGAGACTAGCAAGTGAAAACAACTCAGAGATGGAGAAGAATGCTCTGGTCCTTACCTCTATTTATAACAAAATTTTACATAAATATACGTCATACTGGTTAGACTAAGTACTGTAAACGACAATTCTAATAAAACTAAATTAAGAAAAGAATACAATAGAAAGCACAAAAGGAAAGAAAAAGGCTTCTTGGAGAAAAAGCTTTAAAGAAATCCTATCCGCAACAATCTGCATTAAGGATTACCATAAATGCTTAGAGAATGCACTAACACCTTGCACGAACAAATGGCATATCGCTGTTCATACCATACTCGCTATTACAGAGTCAAGAAACAACCTGTCAAATACTCGACACATCCGTTAAGGGGTAATTTTGGAAGAAGAAAGTTGCTAGGGAAAAATCAAATAAAAGCGCGTGCATTGAAGGCTTCAAACTCATTTCTCATCCTCATTGTGATACGGAAGATAATTAGATTTTGTTGTTACTTTGTTAATTAGGAATGTTAATTTAATTTTGAGTAACTAGAATTTTAGTTTTTAATTCTTAAGAGTTAGTTTCCTACTCTTATTTAGTTATTACTATTATTACTATTATTATTTTTCTTGTGTTCAACTGCCTATCTTCAAATAGGCCTTAACCATGTTCATTATTCCTCAGACTATGAATGAATGAAATGTTGAATAATCTCTATCTGTTGTTCTCCTTCTCTCTCTGAACGCCCCCTCTTGATCCTCTTTTGTCTCTCTAATCTCTAAATTGTTATCTTTCTACTGGTTCTTCTCTATCTTCCTAGTCTTACTCTTTTCTCTCTTGGTTCTACATCATATTGTCTGTCTATGACATGCACAATATATTTCTCAATAGTGGCACCCTAAAAAGAATAAAACAGAACTCCTTTTAAGTCTAAAAGTGGAGACAAATGGAGATGAAAGTTACTCAACTCATTTTCTTATAAAAAAGTTTAATGTGACAAATAGACCTCTGAGCTTGGAAAAGGTAATTGGTCCGTCAAGCATATTCACCTTCTACAGTAAGCATATTCACCAAATTCGAAGCAATTTGCTGTGTCTTCAAAGACGACAGTTACAATTGAAGGCTAATTATTATAAATATAACAACATAATTCTATCAAGAACAATAAATTTATAGATATATGTATATGACCAGATGACACGGTGCTTCAATTATTAACGTTCCAGAAAAATAAATGACAAAACCCTTTACTAAGATTTAATAATAAGTCAGCAATAAATACAACGAATAATAAATAAAGCTATAATTGATTCATTCTGAACAACGGCATCCATCAGTTTTTCTTCATGCATATTGAACCAGCCACATATTGAAAACTATGTAGTATTCAAGTGAAGAGCTATTGTTGTTAGTTTCATTACTTTTGTCTTCAACATGAGCACTAATAAGAGCAGCAATGCTTTGTTCCAAAGAGTGAAGATAGAAACTAAAACAACAACAAATAACAAGAAAAAGGTTCGGACCATTCCCTACCTATAACTGTCATCCAAAGACCTTGCTTTTACAGTACAGACCAGGGTGGACTATTTTTAGCACCTTCATGCACGTACATGTAAACATACATATATAGAAGATTATCTTGGCACTAAAAATTTAACATATTATATCGCATTGAATAGCGGTCTTCTTTTTTCTTTTTATTATTATTTTTTTAATTTTTTTTATTCAATTAGTCTGTTGTCAATATTTTATCTCCACTAAATGTAGTGAAGATGCTTATTTTTTAAAGTAACTTAATAATTACGTAAACTCATTAAGGTTTCCCAACAGAGATATAGGGTATGGAATAAGGTTTGACACACATTATGTGATTTGGCAACAACATGCTTGGTTTGCTAAGAGTTATGACTCAGTGGGTTAATTACCACTTCAGTAGTTTTAATGATATTTACGTTTGTGGGGCATATGTATATCATGTTCGTGCGAGTAATGATACGTACAACAACTGCATTCTTGTATGAATCATAACAAAATGAAGATCACAAGCTCCTAGGGACATTATTAACATTTGTAAATTTTATCACACATTTTATAAGAGGAAACTAGATAACTAAATAAGATTTGAAGTAAAGGAAAAAAGCTAAGTAATACCCTAGTAATAGGGTTCAGATTTTTATTTTTAAACGAAAAATTCAAGCATACACATTTAATCGAGAATGCACCATGAAGTGGTGTTGTTCTGCATTGCCATCAAAGTAGGTTTTATGATCCCCTGACTATTCCCACTAAAAAATCAATATATAGTCATGACTAGAACTTCCTAACTATCGAAATCAATCCATAAACGTAGCAAGCTAATTGGATTATATGTCTTAGGATTGATTTATAACTTGCGCTAGTTCTCGTAGTAAATTGGAACAAGTTTAATAGAATCCTCATTCTTACATTAGTTCTGGTGTAGTACTAGTCACTAGGAGAAGCAATGTTGAGCAGCTTATAGTTCTTTCAATTGTAGATCATTTTCTAATGCATTAACTTATTACACCATATGTGTACTTTAACCGAGTACCTAATTTCTGTTTTTCCAAAAATAATCAATAAAAGAATACACTAGTGACTTATCCATTTGCCTTACCTCTGCAATTAAATAGGTCGTCTTTCAAATTTCACTTCTTCTGTAGTATTTTGAAAATTTTTCCTTGTCTCCTCCATCATCCGCCTGAAACCAAGTGAAAATTGGAACAAAGGTAAAACATATTACCTCCAAAAAAGTAGTGATTACAACAAATTACAAATTATAATTTTGGAAAGTAAGTCTTGTGGGTACATACATATGAGTGATAGAGAGACACAGAGATGTTGCATAGCTTTTACATTTAGCGATCACAAGCTGTTCCTGTCCAAAGTTCCTCCAATAACTTTTCTGTTCAAAAGGTTTAAGGGGAATGCGTAATCAAGGTTTATGAATGGAACAAAGTCTAGAATGAGTGAATGACTATATCTAAAAGAATTGTTGATGAGTTGAGATCGACAAGAAAGTGTCAAATATTTTAAGACAAGGGATTTTAAGTTTTCAACGATAGTTAAATGTCAGGAGGCTGACTACAGAGAATTATGTTTAGAGGATAAGGTTTTTCAAGAACAAGATTATTCAAAAAATATGTAAAAAAAATGAAATCATGAGTCTGAACAAGGGAACTTTGTGGATAAAAAAAGTTTTACACAGCTCTGTAAAGATGAAATGAAGATGAAATAAGAAGAGTAAGTACAATGGCAAAAGAGTACAAAAATGTCAAAAAAAAAAAAAAAAAGAAAAAAGAAAGAAAAAACCTCATAAGAGTACAAATAGAAAGACAGAGTGGGGGTTTTGCACCAAGAATATTAGCTATTGCCTCATGCAGAAGAAGTCCAAATGGAAATTCTAACCATTAAAAGGGTGATATTTTTTTTTTCTCATTTTATAAGCTTTCATCATAACCAAATTGAAAATTATGGATAAATTTTTAACTCTAGAAACGAAAAAGAAAACGGGCTAATTAAATACGACAGAACAAACAAAAAAACATCAACAGAAGACAACATCCAACTTACAGCCAGATTTGGAACAAAACCCATGTGTATATGAATACATATATTTTCATGAAAATAAATCCCAAAACATCTAACACATTGAAATTTTAAGCCCTCTCTTAATATCTAATTCAGCATAATTGACAACAGAACACATTGAGCATTATTACACCATTTTTATGATACAACATGCTCTAAGTAGACTGACACAAACTAATACACTAGAAACCAAAATGGGATAATCACATTGCATAAAAAAAAACTATATAAAGGAAAATTGTAACAATATGGTTGGTGTTAATGTTGCCATACCTGTGTTCAATGCGAGCTCTCCCTTTTAGATTCCTTATGCTAATCTTGTAAAACAGATTTCTTTTTTAAAAAGAAAAACCCAAATAATAGGTGGAACTGGAGGTGGGTTTTGGGTTCCTTCTTCTTCAGCTTCGTTTTCTTGCTTTACTATCTCATCCATGGCTCCAACTTGGTCTCGCGGCTCTGCTCTGTCAGTTCCGTTTGTGCGCCGCTGTGTATACGTCATGCCGTCTGGACAAAATCCAGGGATTAGTTATGTCGTTTGGACCAAATTAGATATGGCCCATTAGTGAATTGGGCCGGGCCGTGCTGGTCTATAAACATCAAGTTGAGTATTTATAAAAATGTCCGATTTATTACCTCATTTTAAAAATGATGGTTTGCTAGAACTATTTAATAAATATCCTTTTTTAAATTTTTTAGCAAATCGTTTTTTTGTATATTAATTTTATTAGTCAATCAGTATGTGTCATTATATCAATTTTTATTTAGTTATGTATCAGTTTCATGGTCGTCTATTAATTATTATGTGTTACTATATCAATATTTATAATTTTTTTTCCCATAAGCTGATATAAATATTCAAAAACTGATATATTTTAGCCTTTTTTTTATTCATTTGGTCACTATGCAAAATCTTTAATTAATTCGGCTATTTTTTGATAATGTTTGAAAGATGACCTTTTTAAATTTGAACTTAAAATTTAGCCATTTGACTAAGAAGCCCCATAAAGTTTTGAGAACTTATAGTGAATGTCCATTTTAACCTTTCATTTTAATAAGAGGAAATATACCCAATACCAATTTTCGGTAAGATATTTGAATACATACCTTTTTTCTTTAAATCTAATTTTTACTCATTTTTAGGTATACATTTACTTATAAATACATATGGTGTATAAATACAATAAATATGTACATATGGTCAAAGATGGACAGAGACACAACTTTTCTTAGTTTATATTTTATTTCTAAAAATTATATTTTTTCTAAAATAAACCCCACATGGCCCCACTCAAATTTTTTTCCATATGCATTCATTTATATTTCCTTATTTTATAGCCCCTATTTAATATTTGGTTACTTGCCTTGTATCTTTGTTTCCTAGTTTTTCCCCAATTACTATTTAGTTAGGTTATTTGCCCTTTTCCCCCCTCAAAATACTAGTCTCTGTTGATCTCTCGAATTACTATTTAGTTAGGTTACTTGCTCTTTATTTCTTTATCTAGTTTTTTTCTTCTTCCTTTTTTTTCCCCTCTCTTTTCACTTTATTTGCTTATGTGAGTTATGAAAAACATAATAACATACGACACTTTTGAGTAGAATATTTTGAAAATGTGAAAACCTGTAAGGGACAAGTATAATTTGTTAATCTATATCTGATATTCTTTTATTAATGGATAGTTATAATTTTTCGTTTTTTTTTTTTTGGAAAGGCTCCTCAAAGGAATTAAATTAATCAACCAATTTAAGCTCACTAGGGCTAGTAGTGTGAGGTGGGGTAGGAATTAGGTATTAGATCGGGAGTTCGACTCCTAAAGTGTATGAGTTATTTTTCTTTCTTTGTAAAAGTAGTAGTCATTAGTTAAGCCTCACTTTTAAAAAACAAAAAATTAATCTACCAATTTGGCTATAAGAATAGTACAAGCTTCTAAAAAAAAAATGAAAACATTCCTCATGAAAAAACCAATTTCATCCCAATCCTAGTAAGAGTGTAGGCTATCATATTCTTATTACAAGAAATATGATTACAACATACCACCTCCCACTTATAGATAAAAACTCTAAGCGAATCCTTAGAGTCATCATGCAGAGAATGCCTTCAAGGCGTCCATCAGTAAGCGCCACAATAGTCCCCCCCCTCTTTACGACGTCCATCAGTAAATGCATTCCTCTTCACAACATCTATCAGTAAACACTACCTTCTTCACGGTGTTCATCAATAAACGCCACTACGGACCTCTCTAGATCTAAATAAAAAATTATCCAAATCTAAAGGCCAACCATACTAGTAACAAGAAAAAAAAACCTAAATACAACCAAAAATATCACAGATCTAGATCTGGGTATACTGAGAACATCATAGATCTGGATCTAGGTGGATAACTACCTTCACAAAATGGAAAGATTATTGGGAAATAAAAGCAAAAACAAGTAAGAAAATAAGCAAAAAAAAGATCTCCCTTCCCAATATGGGAGGTACTCTGCTAAGAGAGGAAAAGAAGAGGGAACTCCCTCCCCTTGTATTGTTTTTAATGTTCTGTCCCAAATTACTACCCCTCATAATTTTTCCTTCTTACGTTATTATTTCTTAAAAATATGCTCTCACTAAATTAAAATTCTAATACGTTATGGCCTATGTTATACATTGATTAAATGTATAAGATGTTTTGTATACTTTTTATAAAATGTATACCATAGGTATGCTTTTATTATGATTATACTTTTGGTATATGTTTCTCCAAAAAATAGTGGTATAAATATGATAAAATTTAAAATTCGAGTATCTATCCAAACACAAATAAAAATAATATTTTTCAACTTTTCACTTTTGATAAATGTCATTTTTTTTCTTATAGGTGAATTGTCGAACATATCAGTTTTTCATTAGGTATATCAATTGACATATCATATCCAATTTGGTTTGAAATACGTTAGTTTTCATATTGAATAAATCTAACACTTTTACCCATAAAAACTAAAAAAAATTACAAAAATATGAAGGTCAGTTATTTTTTTTAATTTCCGCACTGCTTTTATTAGAAAAATATCACTTTTAAAAAAGTGTTTAGAAAAATACTATTTTTAAAATAGTTACTAGTTTCCAGTTTTTGAAAAACTGGTTACCAATTACCAGTTATATAGCAGTTATAAATACTTTTGGTTACTAATTACTAGTAATCGAAAACTGGATACCGGTTACTAGTTACTATTTAAAAAAAGTATTTTGCTAAATACTTTTTTAAAAAAGGTATTTTTCTAATAAAACTGTACCAAATCTAAAAAAACAAAAAATGCCGTATTTTTTATTATTTTTTCTAAAAATACCGTACAAGGCCTAATTTTCACATGTGTAAATCAGTTTATAAACTCTATCTATTCATTAATAGAGTGGACATGTAATATATTGACATGTCAAAGTGTGTCATTTTGCTAAAAGCCCTCACATAACAAGTTTAGGCCTGACCTAGACATCCTTTTGGGATCGTTTTCGTAAGGGGGAATTAGATAAATACGGTATATTACATACAAACTTCAAAAAATATGATATCGAAGAAAAGTTTATAAAAATACGACATCAAAGAATAAAAAAAAAAGGAAAAATACGACTCCATAAAATTACAACAAAAAATGAAAACACAACTTTATTTTACAAAGAAACTCCTTATAGTTTCTCTGGATCTCGACAAAGATTCTTGAGGCTCCGGCACATCATCTCAATCGATCGACGAAGATGACAAAAATCTGAAATTTTGCTCAAGCTCCTGAACTAATTATGGGTCACCACCTAAATCTGGGTCGACTACCATTTTGGAGATCCAAAAGAAGGAAATCTGCACTCAACGACGACACCTCAAACGACAACGACAAGCACCAGTCATCTCCAGCGCCGCCATTGCGGCCATTTTGAAAGTTTTGTCCAAAAAGTCATATTACCGTAAAAAACTAATCGAAGATCATATTAAAACAATAGATAAAAAAAGGAGTTGTATTTTAATAAAGCTTCGACGAAAAGCCGTGCCACGTCTAATTTCCTCTTTTCATAAATAACAGTTTGTAAGAAAGACATTTGTGATTTAGTAGTTAATTTAAACCTTTTTTTTACATATAAAATTGACAATTTTATCCTAAAAATAACCATGATCAAAACTCAACAACTGTAAAAATGAGAGAAACAAAAGGGCAAACAGGGGAATTAAAAATTAAAACTGGTAACAAAATTACAAATGAAAATAACTACCAAAATAGCAAGCACAAGCACCCAAAGTAACTTTCAACCGAATCTTCTCAACCTTTTGTTTTTGTTTTTTTTTTGGTTTATTTATTTATTTTTATATTGTACCTACCTTTAATATGTGTTATCTTTCTTTTCATGTGTTTTTATTGTCTTTTTTTTTTAAGGGCTATATAGTATAATAGCCTTCTATAAGCCCAAAATTAAGTAAATGACCCAATCTCACCTAGCTAAATTGCCAATCTTGTATGGCAAAACGATATGGTGTTTAAATATTAGATGAGAAGATTAACTTTGTTCCAATTTCACCCTTCTTTTTACCCTTATTTTACCTCTAAGCTCCTTTGCACGATAATTGGGAATTAAGGTAAGTAATTTGTTTAATAATAACAGTCAATCTATCTGGTATATTCATTTTATTTAGCAGTATATTATTTTATTTTTTTTACTTGGTATATCAATATATTTTACCAAGCTTATTATGTTCGTTCAAGATAGGTTTGGAAGTTTACTTATTTGTTCAGTTCCTTAACAATTCGTTTTCTTTACTTGGTATATCAACACTGTCTTCTTTTTTCTACTATATATTTTGATGCAATTGTGAGAATTTTGTGCGATTTATGTAATGTTGTTGGCATTTTTAAAGGAGAAGAAATCAGGGGCAACAGTGACACTGGGTGGTGGACAACGAAGAATTTAGGTGTAGACACTATATATATTGATGTATCAATTGAAAATAATATAGACTTTTTGAGAATTTAGGTATTTGGTAGCTATATTTTTAGTTTCGGTACATCTATTACGAAGCGTAGCATATCGATTTATGTAAATTATGTGCCTATTGAAAACTATTTGGACTTTGTTGATGTTGATAAATAAGTTTTTAGTTGAAGTATATCTATTTTTGAGCATTATATATCTGTTTATATGTCACTTTAACACTGTTTAGACTTTTTGAGAATTTAGGTATTTGGTAGATATACATTTAGTTTTGGTACATCTAAATCTGAGCATGTTATAGTTGTTTATGCATCTATTGAAAATTGTTGATTTTTTTAAGAATTTAGGTGTTTGATAAATAAGTTCTAAGTTGAGTTATACCTATTTATTATTACTTTTTTCAAGTAAATCATAAATATACCAATTAGTTTAATTTATATACATACACTTAAATTGATATATCCTTAAATTAAAATGCGACACCCATTTTACTTTAAGAAAAAAAATAGGGCCACCATTTTTCTATAAGACATGATGATACGACTTATAAACAACACGAAATAAACGGGTTTAGGTAACATATTTAATCTTCATGTCAATTTCAGGTCGATATGCATATTAAAACGAGTAGGTTTTTTGGTCAATCTGCTTAACCCGAAAATAACATGTGTAATATATTTAATTTTGTGGGTCATTTTTGTGTGAACATTATTAATAATTTAAGATTTTAAATGTGATTTTGATTAAATATAAACATATTTAAATGTGTTTATTTTAATTAGTTAGCGCATAATTGTGTTAAACATGAGTTATTGTATCAAATGAGTCATAATTAGATGCATAACACAACTATTAACTGGGTTACACATGCATATTACACGTATATTAAATAGTATTGTATTCAGGTTGGGTTATTATCATGTCGTGTCGTTATCGTGTTAATCCAAATACGACATAATTACACGAATTGATAGCCTTAGGGCTGTTTAAAAAAACCGGTGAACCACGGTAACTGACTAAATCGCATCAACCTGAATGATTTTTAGACTTCCATAGTTTGGCACGGACTTGGAAAAATGTAAAATCGAATGATTCGGTGCGATTTGCGGTTTGATGGATTTTCTTCACGGTTCAAACCGAACCGTCCGCAAGTATAACATATAAGGCTTTCATTTTTAATTTTGCTTCTGTTTTTATAAGGGTTTCTTACACTTATACCTATAAAAAATGAAAAGAATTACAAAAATACGGAAATCACAGTTTTTTCCAGTTTTCGTACGGTTTTAATTAGGAAAATATCACTTTTTAAAAAATATTTAGAAAATTACCACTTTTAAAATAGTTACTGGTTACTAGTTTCTGGAAACTGGTTACCAATTATATATCAGTTATAAATATCTTCAGTTAGTAGTTACCAGTTTCTAGAAACTGGTTACTAGAAACTAGTTACTATTTTAAAAAATGGTATTTTTATAAATATTTTTTAAAAAATGGTATTTTTCTAATAAAAATCGTACCGTACCGTGAAAAATACAAAAGCACCGTATTTTTTCAATTCTTTTCAAAAATACCGTATTTTTTCTAATTTCCCCTTTTTATAACCCCAAGCCCAACTTCACACCTAGGCCAATTTCAATTAGGAAATAAAAAGTCTTAACACGAACAATGACACCCACAAAACCGGTTGATAAACTCACAAAGATGAAAAAATTCATAAATACCCGTTTTTAAAACCATATTTTCATAAATACCTGTTTTTTATTTTTATTTCATAAATACCTATTTTTATACCTTTTTTTTGGAGAAATGTAGACCACCACTGTTTTACACATGAAATGTAGATCACAGTATATATTTCATGCATTAAATGTATACTGCGGTCCACATTTCATGAATAAAATTTACACTCAAAATTGGCACACATTTTAAAATGTATTTTACACATGAAATGTGTACCTCATGTATAAAATTTGCATTATAAATGTGAACCACTCATATTTTTCATATGAAATGTCGACCGTAAAAATGGGTATTTTTGAAAGAAGTTTTAAAAATGGGTATTTTTGAAATAAGTTTTAAAAAACAGTATTAGATATAATTTTCAGCAGAAAGTGATATACCTCTAAACAAAACTGGTTGTCCTTTAATTAAATTTATGCACTTTAATTAAAGTGATATACCCGTTTATTTTTTTTATATAAATCATTGACATACCCATAACTAAATTGATTTATTCCCTAATTAAATTTGATATACTAATTTATTTAGAATTAATTACCAATTTGATTGTGAAAAAAAATACCCTCACTGCTTCTTATTGAGCAATAGACCGTCACTGCGATGTGGCTTGGCACCTGGAGTCCTATTTAAACATTGTGTTAAGATAGTACATACTAGAATATTCAGTTAAATAAATAAATAAATAAAGTTCTTCAGCATATCAGATTTTAGAGCAATAAAAAAAAGGCAAGAATATGAACATAGGGCTATAAACAAGAAACTATTAAAATAAGGGCCAAATTGGAATTCTAAAAAGGGTTAATTATATTTTTGTACCATCCATTTTGGTTACTTTTTCGATTTATACTCTTGATTTTAATTATTATTAATATTAATATTAATATTTTAGACTTCTTATATATTCATACATTTCTAAGTCAACCACAAATTTCGACTTATAAACTTACAATAATACCCTTAGAAATTAAAACTAATAACCAAAAAAAAGAGTTTTAATAAAGGGAAAAAATATATTTGTCAATTTTTTTACATCTTTTTAATTTTTTAATCTTAATTAATAATTAATATTTTTTGGAAAATTAAATTGATTTTTAAATACATATTAAATTTTATAAGTGTATTTTAGTCAAAATAAGTGTTTAACACAATTTTGATATGTGGGGATTAATGTTGATAGTAACCAAAACTAATGGTATAAATTGAACAAATAATCAAAATGCAAGATACAAAAATATAATTAACCCAATTCTAAAAGAACAAAAACTAAATAAAAATATAAAGCTATAAACTAAAAAGCATGGACGCATAGCTATAATTTTTTTTTTCAAAAAAAAGAGGACTTCTATTATTGAAAAAGGGCTGTAAAAACTGACACCCTCATAATTTCTTTTTCAAATTAAAGTGCAAGGAGTTAAGGAGGAAGCTAAGAGGATATCATGTATATATATATATGGTTGCCAACCCAATAGGTATTTTTTTTTTACCTATGTGTAGGTATTTTTTTTTAATCGTTGGATCATCATCTAATGGTGATCCAACGGCTATAATGAGATGTATGAAAAGACGTGCATTATTAATGTTATTTTTCTCTCCTACTTTTTACAATAAAAAAATATGCATAATAAATTTTCATTGGCCAAAATGATACCTATGTGTAGGTAAAAAAAAAAATACCTACTGGATTGGTATATATATATATATATAGGTTGCCAATCCGGTAGGTATTTTTTTTTTTTTAACCTATGTGTAGGTATTTTTTTTTTAGCCGTTGGATCATATCATCTAACAATGATCTAACGGCTAAAATGAGATGCATGAAAAATGTGCATCATTAATACTTTTTCTCTCTCTTATTTTTTAATATAAAAAAATGTGCAAAAATTTTTTTCATTGGCCTAATTGATACCTATGCATAGGTAAAAAAAAAAAAAAATACCTACTGGATTGGTGCCCATATATATATATATGAATGGGCTAAAATGAAATCAAGAGAAATGGGAGTTCTCCATTAAATAGTAGTTTTAAAATCGAACTTTTGTCATACAACAGTTAAATAAATGTTTAGAAACATTGCAATGCTCTTTGGGTTTTTACAAAAAATTAACCTTATTATGGTTCTAAATATATACCAATTAGTCAATAAAACTCAACTAGTTAATTGACAAAACTCAGCTAGGCAATAATTAAACATCAATTAGTCAATAGACAAACCCTCAACCATTTCATTGAAAACTTAACCAGATAGTAGATAAACCTCAACTAGTTTGGGGAAAAATTATGGGCTAATTTGAAACTTTACAATAAAAATTACTATAAACCAGAGATTTGAAGGGGAAAAAAAAAACCAGTAAAGGTAAAAGCTTACCCGATCTCGAACTACTACTGAACCTAATTTTCTCATAAAAAGGACATTTATGTAAATAAAAGATCAAAATGTCATATCCTAAATTAGGGCCTATAATAATTAAAGACTCTCATTTGATACAGGGAAAAGTACATGAATAGCTCTTTCTTTTTTTTTTTTTTTTTGGGCGCGCTAATATAGCCCTATATGAGATCACTCAATTTCAGTTATTTGATTTAAAACCAATGGTTTGGATATGCATATAATAAGTTACTTATAATGAACCGAGTAATACACAATTACTCTCAGCTACCTCTCGTGCTTTCTGTTTCTTCTTGAAGCAATTCATACTCTTATCTATAGTTAAGCAATTTATTTGTTGTTTCTCGGTGCTAATTCTTTGTCAAAAGTAACCTAAATCCTAATTTTATTCTAGAATTTTCATTGAAATGGTGGATTCATAGTGATGCATTTTCTCCGCAATCAGATACTGATTACTCTTTCTCACTACAATAACAACCTTCATAGTTCAATTCAAGCCCCTTCAATGGAGAAAAAATTTCAAAAAAGGTAAAATAGATTGAGGACAAAGTTGATAATATTTCTGACAAAGTTGATAATATTTCTGCTTTCTGGGAATCTATGAAGTTTGGGTCCTTAAAGATCTACCTTTAAATATATATATATGTGCATCTCCATTCATGGCAATGCTCTGTTCTCTATTTTTTTTAAAGAAAAAAAGGCAAACGGAAAACCTATATTCGAATTAAATAGTTATCTAATACTATTAGGACCTAACTTATATTCTTTCTCACATCTCCAATCACCTCCAACGAAGTACCAGCTCTTAAGGTACGAGATCCATTTCAAGCAAGAATCTGGAGCTCAAAGATTACTATGACCTCATCGAGGTACCCCTCAATGATCTCAGCAAGGATATTGACTACCTCTACCGCGATAATGCCGAGCTCCAATCGGTCAACAATGAGCTAATTAACACATTTCTATACTGGTGGCCTTCTGAGGCTTCCTACCCTCCTCCACCAACCAGTCACTTATTGGCAGGTGAAGCCTAGACCTAGGAGGTCTCTGTACTGTCACTTTTCTTTACAATACAACTTATTAGAGTAATCGTGTATCATATGGTCCATTTTAAGAAAGTTATTATATGCCTATCCACACTATTGGTTTTACATCGGATGGCTGAGATTTGTTAGCCACATATAGGGCTATATTGGGGCAGCCCTACTATAGACATATTTTTTTTTTTTAAAGAGCATATCTGGATAGATATTTAGTTTTTTTTTTTTTTTTTTCAGATTTATATCAATTATTTGGAGAAATGTATACCACAATAAAATAAATGTATACCATATGTCTACGTTTTATTTATAAAAAGTATACTATATGTAAACACTTTTATCATAAATCTATAATATTATATATTTTATACCTGAAATATATACTTGAAAACGTGTAAAAATATAGATAAAAAATAGATTTGTATCCAAATTCGCTAAAAAAAAGAGAGTATTGGGCCCAACTGCCACTTTAATAAGAATAATAGTATATAACGATGATTGGAACTAGGAGGAGGAAATAGATAAATAATTGAAAATAAAAGTAATGGTGATTCATTAAGTTAACTGCTTAAAGTAACACCAAAATGAAGAGTTACACCTAGATGAAAGCAAACCAGCAACACTAAAACAACATGCCAATTTAGACAATAATAATAAAACGACACAAGACATGCAATATCATGCAACATAACAGGACAAAGAAACAATACCTTACAATATTATCATGCAACAATGACTGAACGAACCAATTAATTAAGAGATGGATACCATAGAGAATACCATGCAGCAATGCAGAACAAAGAAATGACACAACACAATACCATGCAGAACTCAGAAATGACACAACACAGGGCATGCATGCAGCATCTTAGAAACAATCAATAGAGATATGTATCAACAGCTAGCAGAACAACTCATAAAGGAGCAAAAACTAAGCTTTAAAACCTTACAGCTTTCACCAATGTAAAGGCTTTATATAGAAACCAACAAAAAGGCATGCAGAAGCTCCAAATTAGAAAAGACCCAGCAAGCATTTACTATTTGCCCAATTTTATAAGCAAGTAATAGATTATATTCCCACTATGTACGTTATCTATATTTTACACTCTATTTTTCTTTTATTTATTTATTTATACTTTTGTTAATTTGTTACAGCAAGTGATAACTGACAAATATTCCCGTTTAAGCTTCTCTAATTATGACATACTTTACGCAATACAAGAAGAGTTATGCAGTGGCAGTCGTTACAAAAACCTCAACAACGACAACAATGGAAATTTTATTGTCATAATGTTTGTGCTGTCATTAGCTCGAACCAATTGAAGAACGACAAATGGCAATAATGATGACAACATCATCACTATGCTACTTATTCTAGTATGTATCGGTGGTATATCGCTATCAAGATGTCGTTGCACTGTTGAGAATTATATTGTTGAATCATGACAAACAAAGTCTCAGTAAAATGATTACAGATACAAAATTTGTTGATTTTAGTTTTACAGCAATAAACCTTTATATATTTATGAAGTATATATAGTATCGCTTCTAGATTGTAAAGATCTTCCTCTTTATTCTCAACTTGGAATTGCATGGTGTTTAGGCATCTTTCCTAATCATGAACGGTGAGATCCTATGCTTTGGATGTTTAAGTATTAGATTATACAGTTAACCTCTATAAATTAATGCCCTTGAGAACATGAAAATTTATTAGTTAATCGAGATATTATTTAATCGATAAGTAAATAATTATTTAATTTATACATTAATTAACAAAATTAATTTATCAATGTATTCTTTATTTATTTTTCCAAAACATTGAACAATATTGTGCATTGTAATTATACAAATATTATCAAATTACCGACTAATGAATTATTATAATTCTATATATTTGTTTAACTAAAACAAGCTCAGGAATATAAATAAATAGAAGTCATGGATCTATCCATTTTTATAACAACTTAAAATTACATTCAATGTATACTTAATAAATATACTTCATGAACATTAAGTCAAGCAAAAAAATCTATATTTAAGTAGTAAAAAAGAAACATATTATCACGACCGGAATTCCAAAACTATGACTTTTAGTAATTTTAAGTTGAAACAGTAATAAACAGTAATTTTTCAAAATTTCAGAAAATCGAGTACTTGAAATTTTAAACTTAAGTCCTCAAAAGTAAGTAAATTTCAAAATTAGGACTCATCTCGTTAGTTTAATTCCTCAAAAAAACGTACACTTAAAATTTAGAGGAATTCCATTTAATTCATTTAGAAACTTTTTACTTAAGATCATAAATTTTGGTAAAATGAGTCCAAAGTCCAAAATAATTTACAAAAATCATTTATGATTCTAATGTACTCCAATTTTTTTATATTATTACCCTCATACATCCACTTAGTAAAAACAACAAACAAGGCTAAATATTTGAATGAGGAAAAGGAATCAAACAAGGTATAGACACGCACCAGTAATAGAATCAGGACTGCAGGCACAAGCTAAGTAGCTTATCTAACCATCGAGACCAATATCTCAAATACATAAATACATGGAAGTGGGAGGAAGTAGGAGTGAGTACGTGAATGCTCAGTAGAGATTCAATTACAGGTTTTTAACCATATAAATACTTACTTTCAAAGTCCTGCATGATCAGTAAATTATTCAAACAGTTTTACTTAAATCCAGCTGAAAATACTATCCAAAGGTTTATATCTTTCAAACCATTATAAAACATAGTCTTAAAATAAAAATCATTATCCAAAGGTTCAAACATTCCAAATCATTGTAAAATATCACATCAAAACCAGTACATATCTATTCAAGTTAAGCACATAACAGGCAATACAATCAATAACAAGTGCGAGCCACCAAAGATTAGTGATTGTAAGTATGCAATGTAGTGTGAGTTACCCAAATGAGTGACTGTGCATGTATACTATGTCTGAGTCACCTCAGTTGGTAACAGTGAGTATGATATATAGTCCGAGTTCTCTAGATAGGGTACCGTAAGTCTGAGTACCCTAAGACAATACTGTAAGTCCGAGTACCCAATAGAGGTACCGTAAGTCCGTCGGCCGTGTAAATGCAATGAGTGCATGCAAATGCTATATGTATGATAGGAATGAGAATATGTACCATTTTTCATAAAATGCCAAAACAGGCCATGTAGTATTTTCAATTAACCAAGTTAAGTTCCTAAAACTAAATTCTTATTTAAACTGGATTTTATAAAAATTTCGGCAGCATAACAGCCATTTTCATTAAAACTAATAAAATCCAGTTTCTGTAGAAAATAGTTCCAAAACAAGATAATTTAGCACGCCAACCAGTGTGACGTACCTCCCAGACAGTTTAAACGTCAAATCGTAACAAAACATGCATAAATCACATTTTTCTCAAATATTTCACAAAATTCCATATTTATTTAAAAATATGTGAAAATCAAAATTAAACTAATTTAAAGATCATGTAATCGAATCCCTACCTCAATCGAGTTACTAAATAGCGCTACGATACTATTGAGCGTTTGACGTCATTTTGGCGGTCGTTTGGATGGTGGATAGCGTTTTTCGAACCCTCAATAGTTTGGTTTGAAAATCTAATTTTCCAACGGGATCTTGAATGGAAAAATGGATATCTCAATTGAATTCTTAGCACCCAAATTAGCTAGGTTAGATATATGAACTCAGCCAATTCGGGCTCGGGCCGAAATCCAATACCGTGGCACACAAAATGATACAAATTTGGGCCGTCAGATTTTATTTTTCATACCCATCACTAAACATAGTCAATATATATATATGTATATATATATATCAAAATTCTTGTTTTCACGAGTACATCACAAATATGAGGTTTATTTTACGATCAAATGGTCAGATTGAAAAATTTTAATACAAAACTAAAATAACTCAAAATTATCAAAAATAGAAAAATTCAATCCGGGCAATTGCAGGAATTTAGATCTAACACTTAGGACAAATCATACATGCATACAAATATGGAAAACACATGATCACATCATGAACGCAGCGAAAAAATAATGGATTTAGGTTTTAAAATTTTTTACATGAAAACAGTTTTCATAACCATAGAACATGCATATATCATCTATAGGATCATATACAATATAAATCAAATCTAGATGCAAAACCCTAGAGATGTGATTAGGATTTACTTCTTGTAGCATGCTCCTCCTTGATCTCCTTGTTGATGGTGATCAAATCCCCAACCCTAGATCTTCTTGTCTATGCTCTTACTCTTGATTGATAAGGCGAGTGGATACCAAGTTGAATCCTCCGTTGGAAAATGATCAAAAACACCTTCTTGATTCTTTGGAACACCGAGATGTGAGATGAGAGTATGAGGTTATAGGAAATTTTTTCTCTCATCTCTTAGCCTAGGGTGGCCAAATTCTCTCTCTCTCTTTGTGCCTTATGTGTGTAGCTCTCTTAGAGTTACTGTGCAGTTTTTTCTCTCATATATCTCATATATATGGGGCCAAAAACTGCTAACCCTAGTCCAACTAGGATTAGGCTTGTTCTTCAGTTTGGGCTTTGGGTATATTTTTATAAATATGTTCAACTTATAAAACTTATTTATAAATATACCAACTTCTGTGTAGAATCATTATTTTACACGGTTTTATGAAACTAATTTCACAAATACCACAAACCAATTAATGAGCTTTATTGAATGAGACAAGGGACCTAATGGATCCAAATAATCTAAGCTCCAATAGTATGATAAATACATAATAACTCTTATTGTGATATTTATATAAATGCTATTAGTAAAGGGGACACTCCACTAAAGGCCTAATACTGTACTCTTAGATTAGATGTCATGCCTTTTATAGAGATTTAATCAACTAGCCTTGATTAACCGATCTATCTATCATATTCTATACCACATATAGAATCCTTATACAATGCCGTAGTTGGATAGGTGAAATTACCATAATACCCCTCCAACATATATTTATCTTTAAGTTACCATCTTTCTATCAAGGAATAATGTTGTCGATAATTTTGTTCTCAGTGGTCATTCAGACAAAATTATCAACCAATTTACAAAGTGAATACTAAGATCTTAGGTTTAATTATTCTATGAATCTTGAAAGAACATAAAGTGGCATTAATGTATAGTGTCCTTAACTATTTGGTATTCCCATCAATTCATAAATTATAACCTCCAATATGCCAGAGTTCGCCTCTAATTTCATAGAGGCTAGTCTTTTAACAAATCAAAAGGCTACAACCCATAAAAGCAAGTCCAGTCAAACATCAAGGATTAAGATCTACATACTAAGAGCTAGTTTGTGGTAATATAAGAATTGAGTTATGACATTCCAATTCTTTATATTGCCTGGTCCAGTTCAATGTACATAACTTATTTATGTTGTACTAGTATTTCTATCAGAAGTTAGACACTTCAATGATTTGAGATACATCATTCCCGTTGAGATAGACAAACACTACAATCTTTAATAAATAAAGTATTCCATCTTTATTTACAGATTGTGAACTAATTCATTTAGACTTAGATAAAGAAACAAGTCTCCCTATAATTAACACTTAATCATGTTTATTTCTTTATATACAAATAAAGTCATGGAATCTTTTTTAGATAAATAAACTATTCAACAGATTCAGTTTAATTTAGCAAATATCATAATTGCACATAAGAGAAAGTTGTTTACACTAAAAAGAGTAAAATTGAAAATATACTTTTTAGGGCAAATATCCCAACAGCAATTTCAAGTCAAGATATAGATACCATGTGAAAGCTTGTGACGAGACGAATTCAACACCACTAGTTTCGGCCCTTGTCGATGTCAGAATCGTTATCGGCACTCAAGAGTTCATCACGGCCTCTTTCTTCTTCGGCGATGTTGGGGAGCTCCGGCGGCTACGACAGCTCGATGGGGCACATTTCTAGGGACACTGGTTCCAATTCGGTGGGTCGCAGAGGTTGATGATGGACGGAGATACCTCAAGCTACTTTGGCTGTGGGTTGCAGGCGACGTCGGGAGAGAGAAAGAAATAGACGAGGGGGAGAGAGAGATTATATGTATATAATCTGTTTTTGTTTTTGTTTTTATTTATTTGTTTTTTTATAAAAGGATAAAAATATCTTTATTAAAACATGATTTTTATATCTTTTCCTCCTTAAATGAATTTCATTCCGAAATTCAAGCACAACATAGAGTACAAGTAAAAGAATCAAGGAATAACATTCAAAAGGGGAGTGAACCACAAGTTATAGAATGTAGGAGTAACGAATCAAACACAAGTTAAATCAAGAAGTGTGAAAAATACACTTCGTGCTTGGAGTTAGGACTCCACCAACATACCAATGCTATACAAAAGTACATGATAAGGATGTACATAAAGAGACATATAATCACAAGATGGCTTAACAATAGGCATAAGACCTTAACACAAGAGATAGGAAATGATAAAAAAGCCGGTAATTAATTATAGAAGTAGTGACGTTAATCATGTCTAGAAGTCGAAAATACCAGACTTCTATAATTAGAACAGTGATTGTTAGGCACCAATACAATATAGCAGATCTAATGTTAGGCACATATAATACCGTCCCCAAATCATACCTGATCAATAACATACTAGGACAATTCCATTTGTCTATAGCTAAATTTGGTCTGAAATAATCATTAAATCAAAAGAATCTAACAAGATCCTTTCTAATAAAGATTGTACCCAATAAGGTTTTGAATGGAAATCAAATACACTTGTATTACACCACACAAGATAAATGAGTTTTAGAGGTCATAAATGGCATAAGAGTCCAATGACATAAGTCATTTACCGTTCCTCATAACAAGCGAGTGATAACCATGTACACAAATATTTCTGGTCAAGAACAAGACTAGATTTACCATGAATAGAAATTTCCAGCACAGAATTATATAGAATAGCAAATATCAATAGGTAAACCATTGCAATCCAAGCATGCAGAACGCAAGTATCCATATAATAAATATAGTCTAAAGACTTCCAAAGTCTTTTATCCAATGTAATTCCATATAATAATTATTCATACCATATTTATATTTGAAGACTTTACAAGTCTCTAAACCCAATGTAGAGTATAGAAATAATCCCAAGTCATCAACTAGCTCCAAAGACTTTCTAAGTCTCTGGTACAAGAGAAAATCATATAGAAATGACTCAATACCCAACATACAAATAAACTGATAACAATACTACAATGCCCCATAAATAAGGTTTCGACAGAATAGGTTATCTTTGCAGCGACACCTATCTCCTATCTATCGTCGTTTCGTATTTAAATAAAAAAAATAGTTTTGAAAATAATTTCAAAAACATGCAGCACAAAATATCAGGGGCATATAGGAATACTACACTAGTTCACAATATGGTCTCATCTTGGCCATAGGTAAACCAAACTTAAACTTCAAGTATTCCCTTAAAAAATATAATAACAAGAGTCCAACAACTCTCTACATAGACTCATGAGTAAACTGATCTATGTGCCATCAATCTTGCCACCAAAATTATGCTTAGATCCAACTCAAATCAAGTAATGAATTACAAACTGAACTCAATACTAACGAACTCAATGAGGACTCTAATCCACAACAGATTAAAATAAGAGTCTCTAATAATCTCTAAAAGTTAGTACAAATAAAGCATCTCAAGTAGTACTCACTTAATAACACCAAGAGAGAATACATCGACAAGAGTGAATCTTGTCATCATTAGTCAATCAAATTGGCATCTAATACACCAATTCCACTTACTAAGCTAAGTAAGTAGGACGAGAAGAAGTTTCTCACTTGATATATAGTTTACTAATTAAACTAACAAGCACTTAAAACATGTCAATTCCTTTTAAAATCATAGTTAAACATAATAAGATTTTTTTTAAATACCATTTTTTTTCTTTTTAAACACGTCTACAAGAGATTTAAAAGCATAACCCCTTTTTTTTGGCAAATTATATTTTGTAAATAATTTTCGATAATTCTTTATTAATGAAAAATTTTAGGTAATGTTTTAGTGAGGCTTTTTTTTTTTTTTTTAAAGAAGTTTTATACCTTTGAAGTCACCACACTCTAGTAAATTTATTAAAAATAATTTTGAAAGACATTTTAACAAATGGTGAACCTATAAAGTATTTTAGGAAATAGTAGAACGTGTCATGTGTAAATTGTTTTTTTTTTTAACTTCACTCAACTTGTAAAGCATGTTTATAGAGAATAATCCTTTATATATATATATAGCCAACCATTTTGTAATATGTACAAACTCTATGAATTCAAAAGTTCAAATAGAATTTTAAAGAAAAAGACAATATGCCATTATATACCACTTAACTCTCTCCAAGACTTAGGTATTCAAACAAAAAATATTTTTATTCTATGTGCAAATGAAATATCATCCTAAGTCTCTAACACTAGGAGTTTTCAATACTTAGGATCTCAAATCAAATCAACTATATAGATGCTCAATTATCCAATTGAGACCAATAAGGTAAAGTCAACCCATTTAACTTAACCAATGAACAAACATCTATTAACCAATAAGGATTTAATAATCCAATAAACATCAAAATCATGTGCACCTTAATAAAGTAAGTCACATATATAATGGAGAAGTTTGGAAGAATAAACGCGTCCAATAATAAGGCACATAAACTCACAACGATAAGATTTCATAAAATTTCTAAACTAAGTTTTCAAATTATAAAATTTCTCCATTTATACAAAGTTCCAAACACGTTAGCATCGCCAATATTACATAAAAAAATTCTTATAACAAGATATTATACATTTGACTTTAGAAATATATGCACAAGCTTTCAAAAATTTATATGCATACCACATTAAATCACACCAATGATTTCTTTTAAAAATACAAACTTGTTGCAAAAAGTTTTGATACAAATTTTCCATAAATATCTTATGCTTAAGTCCAAGTTACTTTGTAAATTAATTTTCCAAAGGTTCCCTTAGATTCAAAATCAAGTGACAAGTAGAAACTCGATAAATTTTAACGATTGTATCTACTATATTCAAAACTAGGAAAAATGTTTAGGAACTTTATTTTTAAATTAACATCACTAAATTTGCAATGAGACCTCACTAGTACCATAACTAGTTTTAAGTAAAGCAATTATTTAAATTTTATAATGCCGACAATTTCACAAACCTTAGACTCAGAGTGGTACTCTTACTTTTTTTTTTTAATTTTTATTTTTAAGATACAATCCTTGAAAAATATGAATCATATATACCTAACCATTACTCAAAATTAAGATGTTTATGGTTCCTTTGAATACAAAGATAATTTATTGGTCAAATACAAATGTCAACCTCATTCAAAACTAAAATTATCAACTTGGAATTTCCCAAAGTTTCAAAACCAATTAATCAGATTTTAGATCTAACCGATTTTCAAAATTTCCAAAATTTCTACTTTTAAAGGCCACACAAATAAATTTGATAAAACTAGTGCAATGCAACATTTAAGCAAACACAACATATCATACCAATTTATTAATCTAACTAGATTCTACTAATTCAAGAATTTTCTTACAAAAATTAAACTTGGTAAGATTGGAAAAGATTTTTTTTTTTGGTAACCAGGTTCATATTATTAAATCAATCTATGAATAAAAACTAGTATGCCATGTCCATTAAAAAGTCTAACCAATACATGTTACAAAATTATGACAATATACTACCAGACACTCCAACTGGTTAGTCACGTATAAACAATTTCCAAGAAATTCAAATCACAACCCCACAAGCACAAATAATGTCAAGTCATACCAATCAAGATACAAGATACTAAATTGCTATCTTGGAACCTGCGAAGTTTGTATAGCTTATCATCATAATGGACATAGGAGTACAAAAACGAAAATCTATTTGAATTAAGGAATTTCGATGGGAGTAGAATTCACTAGTCTTGTGTCATCTCCGACACTTCTAAGACTAGAATTTCAGGGCTATAACCATCCAAATGATACCAGAGTTCTACTCTAGGGAGGTGAACGAAGGATTCAGAACAAATCGGAGCAAAGACAACATATCTAGCCAATTTCTAAGTAATGTATGAGGTATTTGTCAAATACTTTTCCAAAACTCATTTTAAACATTAAAATATCACAGGCAAGATCCCAGAGGATCTGAAGCCTGAGGTTCTGATACCAAATCTGTCACGATCGAAATTCCAAGGCCATGACTTTTAGTAATTTTAAGTTGAAACAGTGATAAATAGTGATTTTCTAAAATTCTAGAAAATCGAGTACTTGAAATTTTAAGCTTAAGTCCTAAAAAGTAAGTAAATTTCAAAATTAGGACTTATCTCATTAGTTTAATTCCTCGAGAAAGCGTGTACTTAAAATTTAGAGGAATTCCGTTTAATTCATTTAGAAACTTTTTACTTAAGATCATAAATTTTGGTAAAATGAGTCCAGAGTTCAAAATAATTTACAAAAATCATTTATGATTCCAATGTACTCCAATTTTTTTATATTATTGCCCTCATACATCCACTTAGTAAAATCAACAAATAAGGCTAAATATTTGAATGAGGAAAAGGACAAACAAGGTATAGACACCCACCAGTAATAAAATCAGGACTCTAGGCACAAGCCAAGTGGCTTGTCCAACTATCGAGACTAATATTTCAAATACATAAATACCTGAAAGTAGGAGGAAGTAGGGGTGAGCACGTGAATGCTCAGTAGAGATTCAATTACAGGTTTTTAACCATATAAATACTTACTTTCAAAGTCCTACATGATCAACAAATTATTCAAACAGTTTTATTAAAAATCCAGCTGAAAACACTGTCTAAAGGTTTATATCTTTCAAACCATTATAAAACATAGTCTCAAAATAAAAATTATTGTCCAAAGATTCAAACATTCTAAACCATGGTAAAATATCATATCAGAACTAGTACATATCTATTCAAGTTAAGCACATAACAAGCAATACAATCAATGATAAGTCTGAGCCACTAAAGATTGATGACCGTAAGTATGCAATGTGGTGTATGTCACCCAAATGAGTGATTGCACATGTGTACTATATCCGAGTTACCTCAGTTAGTAACTGTGAGTATGATATATAGTCTGAGCACGCTAGGTAGGGTACCATAAGTCCGAGCACCCTGAAGGGGGTACCGTAAGTCCGAGCACCCAATAGGGATACCGTAAGTCCGTCGGCCACGTAAGTACAATAAGTGCATGCAATGCTATATGTAGGATAGGAATGAGAATATGTACTATTTTCTATAAAATAGTAAAACAGACCATGCAGTATTTTTAATTAACTAAGTTCAGTTATCAAAACTAAATTCCTATTTAAATTAGATTTTATAAAAATTTCGGCAACACAACAACCATTTTCATCAAAACCAGTAAAATTCAGTTCTTGTAGAAAACAGTTCCAAAACAAGATAATTTGGTATGCCAACCAATGTAACGGCCTCCCAGA
This sequence comes from Trema orientale, assembly GCA_002914845.1. Lineage (NCBI taxonomy): Eukaryota > Viridiplantae > Streptophyta > Magnoliopsida > Rosales > Cannabaceae > Trema > Trema orientale. The sequence goes on along the minus strand of JXTC01000506.1, from coordinate 103,266 downwards.
CAGTTTAAATATCATATCGTAACAAAACATGCATAAATCATATTTTCATCAAAAATTTTACAAAATTTCATATTTATTTAAAAATATGTAAAAATTAAAATTAAACCAATTTAAAGATCAAGTAATCGAATCCCTACCTCAATCGAGTGACTAAATAGTACTACGACACTATTGAGAGCATTTGACATCATTTTGGCAGTCGTTTGGTTGGTCGGGGGTCATTTTCGAACCCTCGATGGTTTGATTTGAAAATTCGATTTTCTAACAGGATCTTGAATGGAGAAATAGATATCTTCACTGAATTCCTAGCACCTAAATTAGCTATGTTAGACATATGACTTGGCCAATTCAGGCTCGGACCAAAACCTGATACCGTGGCACACAAAACGAGAAAAATTTGGGCCGTCAAATTTCATACAAAATTCATATATATATCAAAATTCTTATTTTCACGAGTATATCACAAATATGATGTTTATTTTATGATCTCACGGTCAGATTGAAAAATTTTAATACAAAACTAAAATAACTCAAAATTGTCAAAAATGGCAAAATTCAATCCGGGCAATTTCAAGTCAAGATATATATACTATGTGAAATGTTGCGAGGAGACGAATTCAACGCCACCAGTTTCGGCCCTTGTCGATGCCGGAATCGACACCGGCAGTCAAGAGTTTATCACGGCCTCTTTCTTCTTTGGCGACGTTGGGGAGCTTCGGCGGTTGCGAGAGCTCGGTGGGGCACGATTCTGGGGACGCCGGTTTCGATTTAGTGGGTCGCGGAGATCGACAATGGCCGGAGATGCCTCGAGCTGCTTCGGCGGTGGGTTGCAGGCGATGTCGGGAGAGAAAGAAATAGACGAGGGGGAGAGAGAGATTATATATGTATATAATCTGTTTTTGTTTTTTGTTTTTTGTTTTTTTGTAAAAAGACAAAAATACCCTTATTAAAACATGGTTTTTGCACATACAGTATTACAAACGGTAAAACTAAACATAATGGCTTCTCATCTCAAAGTTGTAAAAAAATTAACAATGACGGATGAAATGATTCGATGTATACTTAATTAATATACTTCATGAACATTAAGTCAAGCAAAAATATCTATATATAAGTAGTGAAAAGAAAATACAGTGTCACATACGGTAGAACTAAATAAAATGGCTTCTTATCTCAAAGGTTTAAGAAATTAACAATGACAGATAAAATGTATAAAGCATTATGTGAGTACAATATAAAAAATCCAACTTGCACCTAAAAGTAATTACAACAGTAGGTGTCAGAAAAGTTTAACTTGCAATTGAGCCAAGCAACAATATCAAAACGATCAAGAGGACATCAGAGTATCTATTAACCAATATTGAAAAAGGTGATGCCAAATGATACAAAATTGCAAAATTGCCGGAGCTGAGAAGGTTCTCTATGAGTGTTTTGTTCAATACTAAGAACGTATGAACATGACCAGAGAAATAATCACGAAGAAAGCAAAGAAATTTTTGACAACTATATAATATGTTGATACGCCAGATTTCTATTTTTCTAAAGGTTGGATTAAGTGCTACAAATCAAGACATAGCATCAACACGTATTGTCATTTCGGAGAAAGCATATCAATTGATATAGAGCTCCTGGAGAGTAACTTGCAGTCCATAAAAGAGAAGCTAGATCAATTTCCCATGAAAGATGTTCAATACAGATGAAATAGGATTGATTGTTTTATAGGCTACAACCAGATCATTCTCTTGCAACAAAGTAACTTGAAAGTAAGAAACAAGACAAAGAAAGACTTACAATTGTTATTTTCTATAATAAGGATGGTTATGAGAAAATTCCTTTATGTTCATTGGCAAGTATGCTAAACCATGGTGTTTCAAGAATATGAACTTGAGCAGTATGAATAGCGAGTATCATGCCAACAAACGAGCGTGGATGACTGGGATTTTACTCGAAGAATATGTTCAACAACTTGATAGAAAAATAGATGGCAGAAAAGTTCTCTTGTTTGTTGGTAACTATTAAAAAATATGAAATTTGAAGTAGATAATTCAAAATGTCTTTATTTAACTTAAAGTAACTTTAGAAGAAATATAAATGCTTTAAGGGTACTATTTTTAACATGAATCAATTTCGAAAATCTAATATTTAGAATATGTAGTTAGGATATATATCAATTTAGTATATGTAATAGAAGATAATTTTTTGTTATTATATATACATAACCTCTTAAAAGTGATAATTATCAAATTAGGTTCACGACACCATAAAATGAACTCATAATTCTTTCAAATGTTTAATAAAATGCAATAATTGTTAAGAGTAAAATATTGTTGTCTTCTAGAAAGGAGTGCTAATCCTTAGGAATCATGAGCCCTAGCATTTTCTCTACTACATCATTTTTAGAGTGTAATACTATTATTTACCCACCTCATAACAGCTTATGCTTAATGAGATCGGTAATCTAATATGGTATTAAAGTAGGATGTCTTGAGGTTAAATCCCAATGATTGTAACTATTTATCTCCTCATTGATGGTTCTAACACTAAGTGATCTATTAAATTCATAGGGAATAATCAACTAGAGATGTAAAGTGGGTTGGGTCGGGTTGGCTCGACTCACATTTGATAAGCCCATATGGGTTTTGTATCGGGTCTAGGCCTGACCCACCTAAAATATAGGTCGGCCCGACCCATATTCTTATTAAGAGGCCCGCATAGGTACAGCCCACAGGCCCAGCCCACATTTTAGGTGGGCCTAAGTGGGCCGTACCTATGGGGTCCGAATATGGGCCTAATTTTGTTGTTGTTTTATGCTTTAAAATATCAAATATGAGCCTAAAATCCATTCATATTCTTTTAAAATTTGAATAAATTGAAAAATAAACAAAAACAAGTAAATAAATAACATTAAAAGCTATAAATGAAAATATTTAATTAAGATTTTTTATAATTTAAATTAAGAAATATATATATAATTATATATATAGGTCGGATCAGGCTAGGTTTGTGGGCCTATGACTGAAGCCCAACCTGGCCTCTACTATGCGTAACGAGCCGGTCCAGGCCCATATTACTGGTATCGTGTTTTTTCTTCAGAATATGGACCAGCTCATAAAGCTCAGCCCACATTGACATCTCTATAATCAACTCACTTTCTTTTTTAAATTCCTATCTAATTCTATTATACTTTACCAAGTCAATTAACACATTCGAGCTAGAGAAGCATTATAAAAAACTGAATAATAGTTGATTATATGTGTACACTTTTGGGTTAGCCCTCATATACCATTCTTTTGTTTTTGGGATGTTTCAAATTAAGGATCCTCAATAATGGGAAGAGGTGTGATCATCATCAAACTCAAAAACTACATTCCATAGTTGTGTTATTTGTTAAGTTGTTTTAGTTTCCAAGTAGTAAAACCCTGATAAATTAATAATTGTGATAAAATAAAATTTTTTGTTGGTCTCGACTTCGGTGAATGAGCTAAATTAATAAACTCGATAAATTTTTTAGATAATACATGATAATAAAATATGTAGAGTCCAAAATCTATAGTTGAATTTATAGGAGGTCCATAAGTACTTGTGATTCTAAATGTGATGTAGTTCAGAAATCCCTGCAAAAGAATATATTAGCATGGTGATTATCATAAAGAATTTTTGTCGAGAAAACGTTTAGAATCACATAGAAAATGTGTAGAATGAAGAGGAATACCGTATATTTATAGGCAAATGTAGGCCTAATTAGATAATCTCATAATAAATAAATAATTAAATGAACATTATCTCTAAGAAACCCAGATATAGTTAAATACTTACCAAATAAAGGCTTGATTTGTAATCTAAATATTCTGAAAATCATAAATATTAATTACCCCTTTTCAAAATACAAAGACTCTCTAAAAATCAGCCCCCCACTCCTCAGTGCGAGTTTACTCGGTTAAGAGGAGTAGTTCAAACCAAAGTCTTTGCTCCTTCCTGCAACACTTTTCTCGTATTTCTCATTATATCATAAGTAAATTTATCAATCAAATCATATTATTAATTCATCTCACATGATCTCAAAATAAATAACATTAGTTGTGTTAGAGTTCGTGACCCGAATTCTATTTGCCCTAGCCCGAAAGCTTCGCTGTGCGAGGACCTGTTTTATTGGGCCGATTTTTCCGTACAGTTTTTGTCCGTACACATATGTATTTTAGGATTTTAGGGATTCTATATATACTTGGTTTGGCCGTGTAAAGCAACACCTTCTGTACCCTATTTTCGACATAGTGAAATTTCCTCCTCTGCCAGTGGTTTTTCCTGATTAGGGTTTTCCACTTAAAAACTGTGTGTTCTTATTTTTCATTCTTATTGTCGATTATCGTTCGCTAATTCTTAACAAACTGGTATCAGAGCTTTAATCCAGGTTTGATTACGATAATGGCAACCATGAAATATGATATTCCGCTTTTGGATCGCAACAC
>JXTC01000506.1:62088-95590 GCA_002914845.1 Trema orientale | reverse complement strand
CAGTGGTTTTTCCCGATTAGGGTTTTCCACTTAAAAACTGTGTGTTCTTATTTTTCATTCTTATTGTCGATTATCGTTCGTTAATTCTTAACAAGTTGCAATATCAATCATATAATTTGCACGTACGCCATGAATCAATAAAGTTTCACAATCAATCACTCAATGTTCATGTAAGTTTCAATCAATTTCCGCAGAAATTTGGCTCTCGTAGAAGAAAATTTAACAATTTCCTTAGAAATCTAGCTCTACCAGCCGAATGCTGTACTCTAAGTTTGGGTCGACTGGGACGATATTGTGCCTAGCCAATTTTTGACTAGGGACTTATGGCTCTTAGACAGCATGTATTCGAGAGGAATTGAAGCTCCGTGGTCTCTTAGACAAGGGATCGAGGAAATAGAACCCTTGAATCTCATTTCAGCAATCCAGAGAAAGGGTGGTGCTCAATTAGAGGACGTTGGACGTTATTCAATCCATCATACAATCACATGCACCCATCAATACGTGTTAATGTTTTGCATTAAAAGAATAACATAACGTCATAAAATATATTTAACTAAAGGCATGACATACAATATGCCATAAATTTTAATTCCAAAGAAATACAGATCACATAAATTATGCGTGCTCAATTGTATAATATTAACCAAATATGAGGAAGCAACTTAGACCCGGTTACTTTTTAGCCCGATATGTAAAAGTTGTAGCTTGTAATTGTTTTAGTTTTTAATAGGTAAAAGTGTAAGAAAACCTTGCTTTAATTCCAATGTTTTGCAATCATACACTTACCAATACTTATCGTTGAAAAAAAAGAATTTTGTGACACTGTACCAATTTTTATTTGCTTGGATGACTAATTATCATACTCCTAGTAAAGAAGCATATTCTATTTTCAATAAAATAAAATTTTACAATTTGTAGTTATCTTGTTAGTGCGTTTATATAGGTCATGTCAAATTTTTCTTACTTGTGAGTTAGTTAGAAGTCATAACCCAATTTGTTGAACAGGCCTCTTTCTGGACAATGATCTAGGCTCATTAGTACAGCTTGGTCCAATTGACTGACCTAACTTTTCAATGAGCAATTATGTGGCATATATCCACTATCCCATTATCCTTAATTTACCTGGATAATAGGCTGCGTTCATGATTTGAGTTAACAAAGCTCTCATGTTAAAAAAAAAAAAAAGAAAAAAAAAAGAAAAAAAGAGAGGCCGCATTCAGATTCTATTAAAATTCAATATTTCATATTTACTTTCCTCTTATCATTCACTCAAATAACTAGATGCTTTTTCTTTAAAAAAAAAAAAAATGAGATTGCTTAAAAAAAATGGCCAGAAAAATAGATCATGCTTATTGCTCAAAACAATTTGATGTATAGACTTGTTTGGCACCTCTTAAATACCACAGTTGTTTTTATTGAACAAGACCAGGACTTAAAAGCCAATGCAATTTTTTTTTTTATTAAAAAAAAAAAACTGAGCCAATGCTTTCATTGGTAGGCACATATACCTCGAGGTTGACCTTATTTTTTTTTTCCCCTCACAAATGTCAAAAAACTAAAGCTATTCTAGAACTTAGGCTTAGGTAACTACAGTACTTCCTCTTCATGGGCCACCAATACCATTACGATATAGTCTCCATCATAGCAAGCCCTTAATGGGTTTCTTTATCACACTTCATCCAGCTTGTCTGGTCCACCGTCCACGAGATATTCTAATCCTATATAGTTAATTATGACACTTCTGTGCTTTAAACGCAATATGAGTGTATATATATATATATATATATATATTTTAAAAAAAAAGAGGAGAAAGGGAAAATGAAATTAAAATCTACTTCATTTTCACCAATATTTTCTCAAACAGCATTTTCTTTCCATCAAATCCCACATTGTGAAAGTAATATATTCAGGAAATTAAGTTTGCTACAGTATTTAAAATATGTATTACTCTATTTATCATGTTCTATAAATCTTCCAATTTTTCAAAGATAATGACAGTTATTAACTAAAGTACGATACAATCAAAATTGATGGAGTTCGCAAAGTCTCTTTTAGTAGCATACAAACCATACAAACAAACTACAGTCGAATTCTGCCTATACCAATATTAGTGATGTGAGAAAGATCAACTAAAAATTAAAAGGAAAAAAAAAAAACAAGAAAAAGCAATATGCATGATAGTTATTTGGCAAGGGAAAAAGATGGACAAGACATGGCAATAAGAAGCTAAAACCCTCGACATATAATTGTCAACTGTTTTCTTTCCCTTTACAAAGCGCCATATATATATATATATATTTTATTGGAAGAGGAAAAAGCATTATATGCATTCCATGATTCACGTTATCAATCTTTGTGAAAAGCATAACTTGATCAAGTTCATTATTGATTTGGACAAGCAAACTCTGATTAATATCTTTTGTCGAACTATTCCCATCCGATGAAAATGAACATGGAATAGTACAACTTATATGGATCAAAATATTGACGTGGATAGATGGAAGAACTAACACAAAATGTCATCACATCTACAAGTGGGAAAGAGGTATACATAATTTCATTTTGGGTGGACAGGATGAGCCCCATTCCTTCTGTGGAATTTCATTGTTACGTGGGGGTTCCACATTGTTGCGTGACATTACTGGTATCATGAATGTAATAAAAGAGCTATAGTTTATAAGAGTGATATCATTAATCAGATCCAAGTTTACGTGAGTCACCACATTGTTTATTGATGAAAAATAGACAGTTGCATTAGTCTTTATTGTCCTTTGCCATATAAATTTTTATTCGTTTAATAATACATAGTATGGTAAGCGCTACAGTTATACGGTTATTGGTTATAGAAGCAATATAATAATTATTTTTTTTTCTCTCTCTGAAAGAAAAGAATTTATTGAAAGTAATTCAAAGTAGTAGCCACAGCAAGGGCTACCTCCTGGATAGAAAAAGAATCAGAGCGCTCCGATCTAGAAGTCCATGATGCCAATTCATGGGCCGATCGGTTAGCAGCTCTTGGAATCAAAAAACATTAAAAGAAGGGGTCAAAAGGGTAAAAACATGCAGACATAAAGGCCATAAAGACCAAACATGAGCTAATAAAGATTTGGTTACTGTCAACATTTCCTGAGAGTCCACATAGACATCGATCTCCATCAAACGTTTACTATGGCAGAATTCCAAAGAGGTCTTGAGCGCAAAAGAACTCTGCATCCACTTCTTGTCATTGACTATTTGGCTGCCCAACTTGCCTGTTCCACTTCCAGAATGCTCGCGTCCAATAAGAACAGCAACAAGACACGCACGTACTTTGTCCCAATTCTTATATATTTGTTGTAAGCTAGCATGCATTATACTCATAAGTTTACATTACAGTTAGTATCAAAATATCAATTAATTCCCCTTAATTGTTTTCTCGACTTGAAAATTTACTCTTTGCCTATAGATTATCAAGCTAATTTATTCGCATTAATCATAATCATGACATAAATATGCAATATGCATGTTAGTAAAGCGAAATTGGGATGAATTGAAAGTTAGCACTAAATTCTTCTGGATATTGGTTTCATTTATCATGGGAAAATGCAAGTATGTATATAGATTATGTATATCATAATTAAGCAGCGCATTATTTGTTACTTTGCATATATATAACAATTAACTTTTTTTTTTAGGCGTAGAACTTTTCTTAAAAAATATTTACGGATCACATTATTATATTAAAGAGGCGTAAACAATCAGCCAAGTGGACTTTTCAGGCTCAATAATTCTTTCTATTCTTATCTTCTCCTACCGTATTAATTTAACTTTTAATCTAAGTCAATCTTGCTAATCTTGCTAAAAGTAATCATATCTAATCAAGAAATAGAAGCAAGTAGAATCTCATTTCACTGAGTATGTTGTCAAATTATATTGTTGGAATTATTAAATCCATCCGAATCTTCCTTAAAACTACTACATGCACACACACCCACACGATTTACGCACACATTCCTTGCATGTTTATTATTATTTTTACCTTCCTTTTTTTATTAATTATCACTCATGTTATCTGATAAAATTCTTACTATGTACTTCCAAACAAAATAAAACAAAAATCCTATCTTCGCAATTTTTTTTCCTCAAAATTAAGTCTACACACATGAAATACATACATACATATATATATATATATATAGACACGTAGAAAAATCGAAATTTGATACCACCGTGATTACTAGATATAACATTTCAACTATGATCAAGATGACGACAATAAATTAGAAAAGGGGACACTGATATTCTCTAATAATTACGTAGCTAGATTCGTAGTATCTACACAAGATATTCAGCAATATTAATGTTGTAACCATGCTAATTATTAATTGTACGATTAATTTTGAAAAACATGGAAGAAGTGAGTACATAATTTAGGCCATACATTATAAATATATATAGGACAGCAATCCATTAGGTTTTTTTTTTTTTTACTTATGCATAGGTATCAATTTGGTCAATAAAAATTTAGCATGTATATTTTTTTATTGTAAAAAGTAAGAGAGAGAAAAAGTATTAATAATGCACGTCTTTTAATATATTTCATTATAACTATTGGATTACTATTAGATGATGATCCAATGGCAAAAAAAAAAAAAACTTATCCATAGGTAAAAAAAAAAAATACCTATTAAATTGACAACCATATATATATATAATTATTATGTAAGGAGATTTGACAAGTTTTATACGTATCTTGTATATGATCAATTGATATATACATATATATGATATATTTATATCTACCGTGTATATATATATATATATATATATAATTTGGAGTGGATCACACTAATTAAAAACAAATCATAGTAGTCTAAGATGTTTCCGAATCTAAGATACCACTGGTCTGGTTCATGCACCAGGACAATGGACCGGAAAAGCTTAATGATTTCATGACCAACAAAGTAAAAAGGATCGATATCATATCAATGGTGGAGGAATAGCCAAACCAGAAAGCCTCTTTTTACCAACACAAAGACTTTGAAATTTCATGATTAATTAGGTGGAAAAGTAGTATTAACTTGTTAGTTAAAAATCCCTTCCAAAGGGGAAAAAAAAATGTTGTAGTTAGGAATAACGTGAAGTAGTACTCTTCATTTTTTGTGTTGTTTTTGCGTGATTTTCTCAAACACAACAACTACAATATATAGAGGGAGATAATTTTCCACCACACACACATATATATATATATATGGATATATATCGATGGAAACTTTACTTTTATCCTCAAAGACAACATTAGGAAAAGGAGTAACTAAGGAATACCACTCGATCAACAAGTCTTCTTGAGAAAAAAAACTCAATTTCCTCACATTGTACAATGTGAAAGATGCCTTAGACTTTGGGACCAAATATTCAACCATTCTCACATTCTAGCTTTCCAGATACACATAAATGTCTATATTATGTCATTATATACTATCCATAAACCATATCATGTATACTTCCAAGCACAGTCTACTCTTTCTATAATAGTCTTAACTTCTTTTGTCTTGCAAACTTTTGACTAAGGAAATCGAACAATGTTGTTTTGTTATATATATCATTCTTTTCCTGTTTAAAAAGAACACATTTTTTCGTACCTAATTCTTGGATTTTTATCAAACACAATATCCTATTGAACATTTTCTATAATATTTTGACCTCCTTTTTTCGTTTGAGTGCATGCACATAGGCTATATATATATAGAGGTTAAGTAAAAATAAATTTAAAAAGACTCGGAAAGAAAAAGAGAAATTAATTATAACTCGATAGGTCCAATTAATTGGTTTGTTTTATTTCTTTTAGTTTTTGAAGTTATAGAAGTATAGCTAGCTAGTTACTTTTTTCAAAGATGGAAAAGACGATTATCTCTATGGCACTATATATAAAGCTTAATTGGATGCTAGAGTTAGGTGAGTCTTGGCAGTTGGTCGTTTATTCTGGTCAGTCAATCAGCTTGGGAATCTCCAAATTAATTATTATACATGTTGTGTTGTCCATTTCCTACGATAAATGAAAAAAAAAAATGTTAATATAAGAGAGGAATAAAAGGAGAAGGACGACATGATTTGCATCCCAGTACCCATACAGTTTTCCATATTTAAGCTATATGTAGTGAGTTGGCCTTTCGTGAAAGTAAAGAAGGTTGAAAAGGGAGCTCGATCGTAATTGATCATTAGTCTTCATATACCTAAATTCGGATTTGCTTATTCTTACCTGCCAACCTATATATATATAGGAACTATATATATTTACAATTATTAGATGTATATTTATATATATGTGAACTACATACACTGGCATATATGCTGACCTAATGTTACAACTATATAATATATATATATACAAAAGACTTATATTAACTTATTTTAATTTGATTTGAGTTTAATTAGCTCTATGTGGTATACGTAATAAGTGCATCTTCCAATAAATGGATTATAATATTGTTAAGTGTACAAATGCATAGTTGATCTTTAGGCCTAGTTAAACTATATGATTTTGATAAACATTATGTGTAGTACACAAAGCTATGAACATTGGATTAATAGATCATAATTAGGAGGTAGGTAGAAATGTTCTTTTTCCATATTCCACACTAATATATAATGCAAAAGTTTAATTTAGATTTCATAATTAAGATCGAACATATATCTCTATCATGACTTAACAAAAAACTGAAAAGAAAAAAAAAAACACCTATATATTTTTTTTCTTTTTTCGTTTCAAAAAGCAGGAAACATATATAGACTATTTATGATATGAATATCACAAATTAAATGCTTTAAAAGAGAGATGTTCTACCTAGCTAGTTGGGTCATTAAAAGTATTTGCCCACACACATGTGCCCCCATGTGTGGCCGCAGGTTTATGGGATCCAACATTTGATTAATTACAATATTTTTTTCCTGGAAAAAATTATTTTAAGTCATTGTTTCCTTTTCAGTTTCCTACAGCCTAACATTCCACACATGGGTTGCATATCTACTGGTAATCTCAAAATCTTTGTGTAGTTGGCTTGTCCCTAAATATTAGTTCTTTACTAAACACAATCTATACAAACATCAACTTGTTAATTTGTGCTCTTTCATAAGTTCGTTTAACTTGGTAGCCTTCCCCCTAGTTTCTAATAGTTTTTCAGTATTTCATTAGGTTCATTTTTTTATTAATTAATGCCAGTCATGAGATTTCTAAGTTATATCGAATTCAAATCAAATAGTAAACATAAAATTAAATACATCCACATTGCAAAAATAGTTTTAATGGCCGAACAATGTTTCTACGAAGAATCGATTTTATAAAACATAAGTACTTTATCAACAATGTGTACCTGAGCCTGCAATTTTTGTTTTTTGGAAACAATTTTATTTTCATTAATTCATTATCCATTAATTAATCTAATATAAAGTTCGTATCACATACAAACCATAGCAGTTTAAGCTGTTAGGGAATAACCTCCCCAATAAACACACAATAGTGGAAATGACAAAATAAATATGAAAAATAATGCTGAAATAAATCAACAAGACACACACAAAATTAGCGTAGTTCACCAAATTGGCTACGTCCACGGAGTTGTTGCAAATTTTTACTATTGGGATAAAAGGAACCTTTACAAATGTTTATACTCAACACTCTCAACTTACACCCCCCAGACCCCGAATACACCCAAGAGAAAAATTCTATGAGGAATAAGGTTTGCAGCAATTTACCAAATTGGCTACGTCCACGGAGCTACTGCAAATCTTCACTATTGGGAGAAAAGGAACATTTATAAATATTTATATTCAACACTCTCAACTCACACCTCAGACTCCGAATACACCTAAGAGAAAAATTCTATAACTCTCAAGAGTAAACTCACTCTAATTTTGCTCTCACAATACTTAGTGTTTCTCACATTCTGGGATGATGAACTATGAGGAATAAGGTCCCTATTTATAATGTATGGCTCACCAACCCTTACACATTTTTTTCCTTCAAGTTTTCTAATATATTACACGATTTTTTTTATCATATATTAGCTGATCATTTATTTTTCTTTTTCACCGTGTATTAAACACGGTTTGTACACAGAGCAAAACCGTGTTTTGCTCACATAGTTAACACACAGAGAAAATCTCAACCGCTTGACATAAGCAATCAATCAAATTATTGTATTCAACTGATTCACGAGGGGAAAAAGAAAAAAGAAAGAGAGAGAAAACTAGGTGTAGATGACCCTTTTTTTAAATCGGTTTAAATAGATATCCATATTTTAAAAGTTATAGCTAAATATTCATTTTTTTTAAACTTCAATTGTAGAATATGTTGTATTTCTATTTTTATCATTAAATAAGTTGGACAATTAGCTATAAACTTTTGAACTTGGTCATATATTAAGTTTAGAGCCAAAAAATGGTCAAATAACTAGTCAGCTTGAATAAATTGTATACAAAATATATGTGACGTACTTTAAACATAATTAGAGCTCCATCAGATAATCATATTCTACTCTTTTAAATCAGCTTCTATCGCTCGAATTAGCTCTTTTGATTAATACATTGATGAATCTTCCGTGGTGAGTAATTTTTGAAGATGTAAATTCTTTTATATTAGATCTTAGAATGTTCAAATCTAGAAGAAAAAATCATAAAAATCTTTAAATAAAAACAACAAGTATTAGCTAAAATACAGTGATTTAGATTTTGATACGTTGAAATTACTCTCATAAACATAAATTTATGAGAATAAATTTCGTCACACAAACGAAAAATTTGTGAAAACGATTAAAAAGTAAAAAAACAAGGGAAGGAAAAACTGCTAAGGAAATCATGCTAGAGAAAGAGACGGCCAAGGTTGAAATCAAGAGATAAAAATTGTAGAGACAAAGAAGACGATATATATACACATATATATTTTTTTTGAGAAAGAGAGATTTTTGAAGACGCATAATTAAGTAGTTGAGGTTGCATTTTTTTTTTTTTGGTTACATATTCCAAGAGTAATAATACTAACAAGGAAGGTAAGAACACATGATTTATAAATGGCCAAGCTAATTCAAATTTCTTAATAAAAAGGATTAATATTTAGTTCCTAATGGATATCTGTAAGCTTGAACTAGTTATTGAGTATTGACTATAATTTTCAAAAGGGATTGGACTATTCCTAATTAATAAAAATAGATCTGTATATATCCATGCCTCTTAAAGGGATCAACCCATTCATATTTTGACCAACACATATCACATTTAATCAACACGGTGTTGGACAAAACACGATCTGTATTAGTTAATAGAACCGGTCCTCTTGAGGGGACCACATCCAAAAAAAAATATATATATATATACACACATTCCATCCTTATTCCTAAAAGATCTTTTGCGTTATTAGGAAAACTTTCTAATCCATTTTCTTTGCGCGCATCGTTGAGGAGCCTTTTTTTAACAAAACAAAAAAAGGAAAGGAAAGAAAAGAAACGAAAAGAGACTTGTATCTAGTTTATTATATATCTATATATATACTGATGTTTTTTACTCAACTTCGCATTGGAGTTCAAAATTTCTATTATTGTTCCCACAGAATTTTTGAATATCAACTTCGGAATTTCTATGAGTCAAAGTCCAAGTAAATGTATTTATTTATTTATTTTTTCTCTTCAAGCAAAATTAAATCATAATAGCACTTGTAGTATATAGAAGAGAAGCTAATTTGCACCTCTGACTATAAAAATAAATTGGGAAGCCATTTAAAATCACTCATTCTGTTTATCATTTCAGCATTAATTATACTTGTAACTTTGCGGAGATATTTTCCATGTTGTCATTGTGGAATCCATGTGCCAATTTGGTGATGCTATATATTATTAACTGCCACAATAACCAACATCTCACTATCAAATAATTAAATACTCAAAATTCCTTAACGCTAGATAGCCCTAAGCAATTCATTGAATATATACACATATCATTGGCAAATACTAATTAATAAAGCACTTTTAGGTTAAGCTTGAGTACTGCTAACCATGTGATTGGTCTCACCCTTGAGGATCAGAAGCTCATAACTTATTCTAAGCTTTCAGTACTTTATTATGAGTAATCCACTCCTTATACATGCATACTAGTATAGTGTGTGTATAAATATATATATATATATATATATATATTATAGAAGCACGAATCACTCAAACGATTAATTATATAAAGCCTTGTCCAATGTACCATTGATTCCCTTTTCATAAAATCAAACATTAATAACAACATTAATTCCGAAGTGTAGGGAAATAAGGGGAAAGAAAAAAGAAAGGAAATTCCACTGAAAAAAGAAAGGAAATTAAAGAGGGTGAGAGAAGGCTTTGCAGTGGTAGTGGTAGGGAATAAGAACTATTCTACTATACATTGGTGCTTACATATATATGTACATACGCATACACGTAACGTATACATATGTCATGTATAAATATATCTACACATAAATTTATGTATATCTATATATATGAAGCACACGTGAATGGTTTGCCTGATCATACGAGAGGTAATGATCACTAATCAGCGCCTGTGAGATCAATTAATGCCCGTAGTACAGCAAATTACCTCTAAATTGGTACTTTTGATCTCAAGTGGCGTCAAGAAACTTTTCAAAATTAGGCTGCCTCTAGTACCTAAATTGCTCGCTGCATTACGTCAGGATGCTATGCGCAACACCGTTTAAATTATTTATTTTTTCTTCAGATTAATGCGTATTGATATACTAATTGTTTTCCCTAATTACTAATGGTCATTTTCACATTTAATAAAATAAAACAAATTATAATGGAATCTACATATATGCCAAACAATAAAACAAATTATAATAGAATCTACATATATGCCAATCAATGATACTAGAGAATATAAAAGAAAGTACAAAGAAAGCATTCTCTTTCACACATATAGTGAAAGAATTGCAGATATACCTTAAGACTGGCAGTACTCTTCTTCTATTATTAATAAATACCATTCAAAATATTGTTCACATTAATAATACAAAGCACAAGTTTGTGAACTAATAAGTGATCTCGACCACCCACTTGCCTTGCAAATTGCTAAATTTAAATTAGCTAACTGCAAGTGACAACTCAAAACATAAAATATGGTATAATTCATAATAATAATTGTTAGCCGAAAATTTATATATGTTTCTTGGATCAAATTAAATCTAGTGAAAATCTGACGAAATATATGTTAAGAGGATATCCCAAAAGCCAACCTACCGCATCTTGGTAAGATATTGAAAACAAGTATATATATATATATGTGGCAGATATATATATATACAATCAATATTTGAATATATATTATCAGATATGTATATTCTACATATATTCTGTGGGCGGCGATCGAGACTGTAAAGTGTAAAGAAAGAGTATGTCATGCAAAGATATATATACATTACAAAACTATAATATCTAACTAGCTATGTATTGACATAATACATGCATAAGTTGGTATGATCCAATATTGGATCGATATGATAACACATTGGAGAATATTGCGTGCATGTGCTACGATATGTGTTTCATCTATAATCACACAGCACTAGTCTCAGCAATATATACATCTCTTTAAATTTGAACTAAAGACATTTTACGATTAATTTGATTTGAGTAGACAGCTGTCACCGGTCTTAAAAACAATAGGTTGTCGGACCAAACAAAGGGGTGAGTGAGGTTTGCTAGCTAATTACTAGATAGGGGGCCACTGTTTGCACTCTCCTATTGCACATGGCTCTAATTGGTAGCAAGCACTCACATTATTAACTTTTTATGCTTTCTATCCGACACATATCATATCCATAACTTTTCATCGATGGATTTTACAACCCTATTCTACCTACGATATCCATCATTTTGAAGGTTGCACACCATGCAAATTTTTCAATAAATAAAATCGAAACTATGATCAGAAAAGACAATATTCAGACTATAAACCAAAAGCATCCCAATTATTATTCAACTCACAATCCTTCAAATATCACTACAAAAAATCAACATTTAGTGACAAACTTTTTAATTGCAATAAATGTTTTTGTGATTAAAAGTGATATTTAGTAATTTTTTGTGACTAAAAATTGAAATTTAATCATAAGTTGTCACTAATATACTTTTAATCATTATATATTTTGTTTATAGTATCGGAGAAAAAAAAAAATTTGGTTTATAGTTATGAAATTTGTTATGACTAAATGTATATTTAGTCACAATACATTGTCCTTTTTGTGACTAAAATTTTTAATTAGGGCTTTTTAATCACGACATCAAGATAATAATATTCTTGTAATTTTGAATGTTTTACTTTTAGTCATACTTTTTGTCGTTACTAAAAGTAAAGCTTTTTGTGATACCTATATTATAATATGAACGAACTTAGAAATTATTAGAAGAAGCACGAAAATCTTACTGAGACCTCCCAACTAAATTAGCTATTCTATAGCAAAACAATCCGAAGCCCTTGTAAGTCCTGATATATACATGCCTGGCAACTTTGAAAAGAGGAATAATATTAAATCACCATCATGCACATAAATATCAAGTTGAAAATACTCTCAATTATTTGCATAAATGCTTGTATATCTGCAACTATTGCAATTTTTTTTAAATGTATTAAAAGAACTAATAAGTAATAAGTATGTTAGTGGATTTATTGCTATGCGTACTTATTTTTTGATAAATGAAGAATATTCAACCAAGAGGTGTCAATAGACTTTACTAACTGAAATATTTCTTTTTCGCCTCTTTATACAGTACTGGTGGGCAAAATAGTGCGGCAGGAAGTTGGGCGTTAATAATGCTCAGTTGATGATCATATTGTCACCAATACTATACAAAGAACATAACCTTTTAGCGAAGGACACATGGATTCATCACTTCAAAGAATGTGAGGTTATTTAATATATTGTATTAGGCAGCAATGTCAAAAGAAGAAAAAGAAATAAACAAAGCATATACTATATCTCTCTGACAATATCTATTCCCATGAACAACTACTAGTCAGAAATATAAACATATAAATTAGCACTCAGTGTTATTATGGAGTCATCCATGACAATTAATTCAATGACATTAGGGGGACATAGCCGATTGAGTGATTAATTAATTTATGACATTATAAAAGGGTATATGAAGGGGGGGCCATATGCCCATTTGTTGATCGCTTATTGGTCAAAAATAGAGACAGAGTTTTATTTGTTTAAGGCAGATATGATCTTCATTTAAGAGATTTGCTAACAAAAGATGACAACAAAAACAGATGTATATTATCAAGCTGTTTTATATCGTGACACACCCAATTCTCACTTGCCATGCACTCGAACTAAGATATTTCTAAAATAGAACTTTTAAAATGAATACCTTTGTGGACTTTTCCTTTCAGTTTTATTTTTTTCTTTTGGATAAACATTAAAGGGTACTTTTCATCCTAAATAATTAAATTGCAACTTTTTTTTTCTTTGCTTTCACACCCTTTAATCTTTGAAGGTTTTGATCGCACGAAACTTATTAAGTATAAAGTAATGGGGTCAGTCTAGGATTTTTATCAGCGGGTCTCACCGCCCGGTAATAATCATATCCTACAATTTTTTTGTCCACTTTAATATCCAAAGTGAATATGATTGTATACAAGAAATACAAAAGATCTCCAACAATTATAACTTGATAATTTTTTTTCCTGATAAAACATGAACATATGTTTAGTGAAGCCAGAAGGAATAAATATTATTATAGGTAATTCTACTCAAGAGGAGCTATCAATTAATATTCTCTAGTCTACAGTGTTGATATCTCCAATATTAAAAAAGGTCGATTAGGAAGAGAGGGTGATATGTATATACATGTATATATATATATATACATCCATCACCTTCATCGTTCTTTGTCTTGGGTTGGCCCTCGACAATGGCTCCAATAAGTTTGATTAAGGACCGCAACCAAAAACCAAACAGGATATAGTCACTACAATCCAAAATGGCACACTCCATTATCCTTCCATTCCCATAAGGTGCATTAATGCCATCATCTTTCATAGTGAATGCAACAAATTATACGGAATTAAATTCCATTTCTTTTTGCATATAGATCACTTACTGGGGGACCTCCAACCAAGATGCACTATAGCTATTATAATTGCCATTTTTATCTTTTGCAACACATCAAATCATGTGTGTGTCTGTGTTTGTTTATATATATGTCATTACATATAAATACTCACATAATAATTTTTTTAATTGTTTTTCTTCTTGGAATAGAGTGTACGTGTATTACTCTTGACGAAATATATTTACTTGAAATTTCATCATTTATATATTATTGATAGTATGTGTTAAGATAAGCCATATAAATTGATAATTTATCAAATAGCAAGGTTCTGCTAGTGCTACTTTGTGGCACAATAATTCTGAACAAAATATCTTCTAATTAATTAAGTAGTAAATATCCATTTAAGAAAAAGTACCTAATATACTTTGAGCACAAATTTTGTTCATTAACTTATACGACAACTCAATGGTACCTATACAATTCCTCGAGTACAAATTAAGCTCTCCAACTCTAGCATTTAGTGCCTATAATGTTCGTCTACTAATTGTTGATTTTTGTAGATATAGAATGTAATAGTTTGAGCACACAAAGTTTACTTATCGAATTCGAGTCGCTAACTAACATGATACGTGAATAATAACTCTACAATTACTTGAGCACACAAAGTCTAGCAAGTGTACTTGGTGCCTGTAATATTATTAGACAAGTAAACAATGACGATTGACATGATTGGAACAAAACAATCACTTTACGTGGTAGAATAAAGAAAAGCCAACAATTAATTTAGTCTAATTAGTCAAATGATGGGCTACTAATTAATTAAACCATATAAAGTTTATACAAATTAGGTAATGGGGTTGGAATGTGATAGTCACATAGGGGGGCCATATATGGATGTTGATAGAGAACAGCCCACTTTATAGTCCTTAAGCGGGGGCCGTAAGACTCATTTCATATGTCCATGACCATATGAGAGAGAGCGTGTGTGGCGTGGTATATAGTGTATGTGTGTAGGAGGGTGAGCGTGTGGGGCAAGTGATGTGACCAAGATTTCGTGGTTGAAAGACAGTAGAAAACGGCCACGTGGGTGGGGTGACCTTCCCCAATGAAAGCCCCGAAGAGGGACTAACGCGGAGAGTTAGTGATTTAAAATTAAAACCCACCAATTAGCTAGGGTACCTCACCCTCACTATCTGATAATAATTTCACCATCCTTTTCTTTTCTAGGTCACTCTCTCTCCTTTTTGTTTCTTACTCTCATTGGTCCCTAATTCTAGGACCCTTTCCTTCCTTTATTTCTATTCTTATTTCGAAAGGAAAGACCTTAACGACAAATTTTAGTCCGATAGTAACAACATTTAACTTCTATGTTTTATTGTTTGAGGTTTACGGTTTGAACCCTCTCATCATTTAGTGAAAAAATAAACAAATAAATAACATTAGTAATAAATAATTATTTGCCTATGTCATACAACCCATATACATAAATTTAAGGGGCTTATATATATGTCAATCCCCAAGTGCCCTTTCCACAAATCCACCACGTGGTCTTCTCTTAGACGTCTGAGGTGGACCTTCTTTCAAATAAACACTTCTTTTTCACCTCCTCATCTCCCAACTCTATTTATACCCCAAATTTTCTCCCTTTTCTCTCCAAAACTCACTCACTCACTCTCTCTCTCTCTCCTTTGAGGACTAAAAACAAAGAAGCTTCTTCCTTCTTACAAAAAAACTCATAAAGGCTGAAACACTCCTCACAGCCATGGCTACACCTTCATTGGCTCCCAACTCAAGTAGTTGGGTTGGAGTCCGAATAGCTCAGAGTACTACTCTTTCTTCCTCTTCGGGCCCAATGGAGTTGGGCTTCTCCTACAAGAAGAAGCCCAATAACAGATCCAACACCACTCGCTCTGCCTTGCACTCCCCATCTGTTCTTCATTTCCCAAAACAGCCCTACCCTCAACCGGTAATTACGAAAAACGACAAGCCCAGCACTAGTACTACTCACCAACACAAACCTTCTCACTGGAACTTACTACAAAGAGCCGCCGCCATGGCACTCGACATGGCAGAGGGCGCGTTAGTCGCAAGCGAGCGCCAACACCCGCTCCCAAAGACCGCCGACCCACGTGTCCAAATCTCCGGAAACTTCGCTCCGGTACCGGAACAGCCAGTCCGGCACTCTCTCCCGGTCACCGGAACAATACCCGATTGCATTAACGGCGTCTACCTGAGAAACGGCGCCAACCCACTCTTCGAACCGGTCGCCGGTCACCACTTCTTCGACGGCGACGGCATGGTCCACGCCGTCAGCATCAATGGCGGCTCCGCCTCGGCCAGCTACGCTTGCCGTTTCACCGAGACCCAAAGGCTAGTCCAAGAGCGGGACTTGGGCCGCTCCGTGTTCCCCAAAGCTATCGGCGAACTCCATGGCCACTCGGGCATAGCTCGCCTCCTCCTCTTCTACGCGCGCGGGCTCTTCGGCCTCGTCGACCACAGCCACGGCACCGGCGTCGCTAACGCCGGCCTCGTCTACTTCAACGACAGGCTACTCGCCATGTCGGAGGACGACCTCCCGTATCAGGTACGGATCACCGCCGCCGGCGACCTCCAAACCGTCGGACGGTACGACTTCGACGACCAGCTCCGCTCCACCATGATCGCCCACCCGAAGGTTGACCCGATCACCGGCGAGCTCTTCGCCCTGAGCTACGACGTCGTCCAGAAACCGTACCTGAAGTACTTCAAATTCTCGCCCAATGGGGTGAAATCCCCGGACGTGGAGATCCCACTCCCGGTTCCGACCATGATCCACGACTTCGCCATTACCGAAAACTTCGTCGTGATCCCAGATCAGCAAGTGGTGTTCAAGCTCGGAGAAATGGTGAGGGGTGGGTCCCCCGTTGTGTACGACGAGAAGAAGAAATCCCGGTTCGGGATTCTGCCCAAAACCGACGGCGACGCCTCCGACATAATCTGGGTCGAGTCGCCGGAGACGTTTTGCTTCCACCTCTGGAACGCGTGGGAGGAGCCGGAGACCGACGAGGTCGTCGTCATCGGGTCGTGCATGACCCCAGCCGACTCCATTTTCAACGAGTGCGACGAGAGCCTGAAGAGCGTCCTCTCCGAAATACGGATCAACCTCAGGACGCGTACCTCCACGCGCCGCCCCGTGATCTCCGACGAATCGGAGCAGGTCAACCTGGAGGCCGGGATGGTGAACCGGAACCAGCTCGGGAGAAAAACCCGGTTCGCGTACCTCGCCATTGCCGAGCCTTGGCCCAAGGTCTCCGGCTTCGCGAAGGTGGATCTCGAGACCGGAGAAGTGACCAAACACTTCTACGGCGGCCGGAAATACGGCGGCGAACCCTTTTTCCTGCCGAGGGACCCGAGCTCGAGTGGCGAGGAAGACGACGGTTATATATTGGCTTTTGTTCATGACGAGAGGACCGGGAAATCAGAGCTCCAGATTGTGAACGCCATGAATTTGGAGTTGGAAGCTTCGGTCAATCTCCCGTCGAGAGTTCCGTACGGTTTTCATGGCACTTTTGTGGAGGCAAAGGACTTGGCTCACCAGGCCTAGTAGTTAGGTGGAGGTTGATGAAGATGAAGGTGTTTGATCTTTGATGACCATGATCATCCATATAGGTTTTTCCTTTTTTTTTTTTCTGGGTAAAAAAAGGTGGGAAAAATAGTAAAGGAGAATATTAACCAGAGGGATTTGGTAGAGAGAAAAGGTCCCCGGATTCTCCTAGAAAATTTTAAACCCTAACAACCCTTTTGTTTGTGTTAGGTTTATATATGTTAATTAGGGTAATTAGTTCATAAAAACATGTACAAGGGTTTTGGAGAGACCAGCTTGTAGCTTTTGGACAGTAGGTCGAGTTTAAGCTCAGCTGGTTTCTGTTTATTCCATCTCAGTGTTAATTACTATTTTTTTTTTCTTCTTATATATATATACACATAGCTTTCACCTTGATCAGCTTCTTTTACTGCTACTGTAAATTTAATGATCACATCACATATACATTTGTATGGCTTTTGTTTCGTAGTTCTTAAATGTGGAGCTATCATGAATGTATGTTCTCATTCAAATATTTGGTCCTTCAAATAGTTCCTCTGGTAAATTGTGCCAAAAATCAGGTTGACCATTGAAAGTATTGGGGATCATTAAAGAGTTGTGTTTTAATATAATACAAGAAGAACTACTTTTTTTTTTTGAATTCACAAGAAGAACTATTAATAATTTGAACTATAGAGTCATAATCCATTTTAGCATGAGTTTGAGAAAAAGGTTACGAGTTTTATAATTGCAATAAAAATCATATATCATCGTCACATATTAATTGGGGCCGAATAATGTCAAGTATTGGGATCGATAAGATGATCAAAGCACCACGTTCGCTTTCAACTCATTTAACGCAAACTAATTTAAAATATAGAATTTTTTATAATTTGATTAATTCTCTGTGGGTAGGACATGATTTTGGTAGCTTTTACACTAAAAACATAAATTGATATTTATAATTCTTCTGTTGGCATTTGAAATTTACAATTCTTGTGTTAATTCTTTATATAACTACTTTTTCATAAACCTATTGCGAAAAAAAAAAATCATAAGATTTAGGTGTTCTGCAATTTAAATTCTGAAGTTTTACTTTGCAAAATAATATTTGAGATTAGTTTCTGAAAATTAATACTATGAGTTGACTTCTTGAATAACTTCTGGTAAAATACAATAAAATAATAAAAGAGAATAATAAGGACTAATCAAGTTTTAATGGAAGATATTATTATTTTTTTCTTTACTAAAATTGGTCAAAAAGTCAGTCTAGGTATTAATTTTCTGAAATTTTTAATCATATTATTTTGCAGAATCAAAAAGTCCGTGTTTAAATTGCAGAACACTCAAATTTCAGAGTAGTTTTTTGTGACCCTAAACCATTTTCATCAATTTACATGATCTTTTACTACTGTCGGTATAATAATAACATAGTATTTAGTCATATCCTCAAAGAGGGAAAGAAAGGTTAGAAATGGTAACATCGTTAGTATCAAGTAACTTGTTTAAAGTTCTATAGTTAGAGTGAAATTAGTGTTTGAAATTTATGTACTCTATATCGCATATTCATTCTAGTTTTTATAAATGGGTTTTTAAGCGTATAAATCATTTATTTACTATAACCGAAAAGAACTAACTGACGCATATATATATATATAAACCCCCGTATTATTCTTTTACAAAACTATTAATTATAATAATAATGACTACCATGCGCATTCAAACAGGAGTATTAATTTTATCCTTAAAAAAGATTAATTTTATGTGATAAAGTTTCAAAAAAGTTGAAAAGTCTCGGAATTATTAAGGAGAATACCAATTTTAAAATTTTATTAAGAAAACAAAATACTATTTTTACCACTTAAGGTATCTATTTAGATTATCTCTTCAAAACATTCAAGTTGCCTAGTTATTTGATATAAACAACCCGAGATTTACCAAAAAAAAGTTTCCTAGTTATTTGAAATAACCAATCCGAGATTTGCCAAATACATCATCTAGGATTTTTTAATTATTAGCATTCTAAACCCATATTTCTTTGTGTAAGGAAAAAAAACCAATACTAGACGTGTCTCATCTCAACTATTCATTAGGATGGTACCACATAATAAGACCAAAATAGTGATCTCACCTAATAACATAAAGCGAATGAAAAATATAGTGTTTTCTGTTTACTAATTGCTTGGAAGCATATTATATAACTAGATCTTTTCTGTTTTCAAGTTTATTAAAACTATCGAACATGTGGCCTAACAGTAACGTTGTTATCTTAGAAGTTGGAGGTCGTGAGTTCAAACCTGGGTAACTCCTTCGAGAGCCTTAAATGTGAGAGTGCCTACCTACCTGCCCAGTGCCCCACTCTTCATCCCAGAGTGCCGTTTTCGCTCGTTGTCCGTAGGGTCTTGGGGAATATTCTTGAACGAGGTTAGAGCTCCTATGATCACGCTCAAAGAAGGTAGCTACGCTGGTCGCTCCCTCCTTCCCTTTTTTATTATAAAAAAACAGGAAAGTTTATTAAATATGTATATAATATATATATATACACATACTATACATATAAGACTATGGTACGTGAATAAACATCTCTTTAATTCTGCTTAGAGTGAAAAAAAAAAAAAAAAATCACATCAAGAAAAGTCCTGGCCCTGAGGCTTCTTTTTATCTTCTCTTTGAGAGGATCTTATTCTGTTGTTACAAATGAACGACAAGTGATTTGACAGACCAAATGGACCACTTTAGAAACAATTAATAGTAGAAAAACTAAATGCAATTAATACTCTTTGTAAGATGAATAAATGCACGGTTCCCACTAACACTAACAATACGTTTCAATATGTTGAACAACATATTAATATGCATAGACCTAGCTAGCTTAGACATGAATAATTTTCTTTTACTAATTTCCCCATTAATGGAGTGAAATGATGATAAGTGTGGTAATTAGTAGGCTAGTAGCCATTTCGTTCTGTCTTTCAAAAAAGTTATTTGTGTATATGATATCATTGACTTATTTTGATTTAGACTTTTATCACGTGTAAAATAATAAAAGCTATTTGAAGAGTTTACAAGAACGATAAGAACTCAGTGGAGATTTTTCTTCTTCTTTTTCCAGAAAATGTGCATTAGTACGAACACCACTACCAACTTTTCTTTAAGAAATTTGCTTGAAATTTTCTCTCTTTAAAAAAGAAAAAAGAAGAAAAAGTTTAATAACTGAGTCCAAATTAGGGGAACTCAGTCCGAGTTGGGACAGTGCAGTGAAGTGGAAACTGAAATGAGTGAAATGATAAATCAATCAATCAGCACAAAAATCAAAATACCCAACAACGGTCGGTCACAAAACTTTAATATGAAACTGTTTCCCCGACCATTGCCACGCGGTCAAAGCCGATCTCAGCGCCTGCTGCGCGAGTTGGGGACCACCAACCCCCCCGGCCCTCTTTCGAGTTCTTCTTTTTTTTTTCTTTTTTTTTTAAGCCTAATTTAATGTAAGTTACGTGAATATATCCTGCTGGTATTTATTCAAATTCATATTTGTATGATTTATAATTTGGGACGAAGGACTCATCACTCCTCTTAAGTTAGCTAGAGTGGCTATTAGATGAAGACCCATGTGATTCATGTCCCAAATAAGGCCTTAGTATCACGCTTTACAATTTATACAAATTGTCAGCTTCCATTGAGAACCAAGTTATCATGATTTGATGATGCTATAACAGACAAGATTAAGGCCATATTCAACAATAATTTATTGCTGAAAATGAAATGAATGATAAATGTTTTAAGAAGTTCTTTTTTTTTTAGGGAAAAATGTCTTAAGTTGTTGTTTGAGAAGACTTTATTTTTCTATCTACTAATGTTATGTTACCAAGATTTCCAAAACTTTGCATTTCTTTTATTTGTTAATTATCTGTCGTATAACTACTCTATAAAATATATATGTTTTGTTATTATCGGTCTTTGTTTTGACTTTTAAGTTCAAAATTTATCAAGTATTAATTATTTTCCGTAATTTACACCAATTAGGTCTAGCAAAGATTCCGTTTTCCTGTTTACGTACCAAATGGTTGCAATAATTAATGCTGTTTTATTGGACGCATAGAAAATCTACCGCATAGACAATCGTATAAAAAAAAGTGAGAAGCAATAATCAATTGAGCATAATAATTGGATGTGTACGTACTGTTGAGCACATGAAAATTATGAAAACTACTTCGTCAGAGCCCATTTTCCCAATTTCCACAAGTGAAGTGACAATTTAAGAGGAAACAAAAAATTAATATGTATAATTTTTATTTTGCCGGAGAATCAATCTTGGCCATAACTTTAGAGAAAGGTGTTTTTGTATATATGCGCAATGACAATTACAACAAAGTGGTTTGAGGGAGCATAAAAGTCCCACTTGACTTTATCGCAAGTTTTCCAAGAGCTCAGGTCTACTCTCTACAAAGATCAGTTGGGAATGGAATCTCAAAGAGAGAGAATGAGAAACAATNCTTCAAAGACATATGAGATGTATAGATACATTCCAATTATAAGTTTGCATTTATATGTAGAACTCATCACACGATAACATACTACAGTTTTTGAATTTCTTCATTCTAATTTTCTTGTAGAAATATAATATTCCAATCTCAAATTTAACTTGTCTCAAGAAAGCACTTATTAGTTTGGCTAATTTATTCCTAATTATGTAATTACAACATAACAAAGGCTAGATGATCTTGGATCAAAGATTTTGCCTTTCTTGAATTTTAACTTTGTGGAGTTAAATGAAAAGGACAAAGCCAAGAGTAATTAATCATTCATAATAAGTACATAATATTCTTCCTTGAAAACAATTATATATCCAGTACACTTTCTTCTTTTATGAATCTTCACACGTGCGCTTACAGATAAGTATAATAAAAGAAAAATCAATACCAGTGTGAAAAGCATTTGCAGGTGAATTGTGATGATGGTTGTTTTAATTTGCAATTCCACCTTGTTTAGTTCAGGTTCTCTGAAAACCATTCATGATGGACTCTTTAATCCGGATATATATATATGGTTGTCAATCCAGTAGGTATTTTTTTTTTTACCTATGTGTAGGTAAATTTTTTTTTTAACCGTTAGATCATCATCTAATAGTGATCCAACGGCTATAATGAAGTGCATGAACAGATGTGCATCATTAATGCTTTTTCTCTTTCTTACTTTTTAATACAAAAAAATGTGCATGATAAATTTTTCTTGGCCAAAATGATACCTATATATAGGTTAAAAAAAAAATACCTACTGGATTGGTGCTCTATATATATATATGGGCACCATTAATCCAGTAGGTATTTCTTTTTATCTATCTATAAGTATTATTTTTTCAATTAAAATTGATTTTACACGTCTTTTTATGATAAAAAGTGGTGAGAACATTAAATAATTTTTTTTTTTATTTTTTTCCAACTATATAAATTATGATAGCTATTGGATAAAATCTAATGGCTAAAAAAAGAAATACCTATGGATAGGTGAAAAAAATACGTATTAGATCGGGAACCATATATATATATATATAACTTTTAATTATATTGTTAAAACTGAATATTATTAATAGACCTGATTAGAATTTTGGACTCTATCTGGTTAGAATAAAGCTAATCTTGGTAAAGTAGTATATATGCACATGCTACATATTATATCAGGCTTTCATGTTAAGAAAAAAAAACGCCACTGTGCCCATTGTATAATAGAGACATGGTTTATTTTGGCTACTGTTTCACAGTTTTTCAAAACATATATAAACAAGTAAAGTGGTCATCCTACCTCATTCTCAAGTGATATGAGACATTACTCTAAAAATCCAAAATTTTAAAAGGATACTATGGCCCTTTTATAATATTTTGAATTAATTAATTGGGATTTAAATGAAAAGATTTTTGAAACTTATGGGCTAAAATGTAATTTTCGGAGGACCTGCTAAGTAAAAGAAATTTGAAAAGTTAGGGGCTAAAATGTAATTTTAGAAAAAGGATAACCCATTTAGTGAGGGGCACGTGGCGTCCATTCTTTTTCTTTCTCTCTCTCTTCCCTAAGCTCTTTCTCTCTCCTCACCCAATGAGACCCAATAGCCAAAAAGGCCAAAAACTGGTCGCCCCTGAACGAGGCTCCTGTCGGCCAAATGGAGCTGCGCCACCATCAAAATCGGGACCATCATTTGCTGGTTTTTCTTAAATATATTTCCGGAAAATATTTTTTATAAAATCATTTTCAAGAATACCATAGTTTTGTAAAATTAAGAGACGCAGCGGAATTTGTCGTTTAAAATTTTTCTTTTACAAAACGTTTCAGATCGTGATCTAACATAAATTAACTCTTAACCTAGACAAGAACAATACCCAGATTCGCTTCACAATCTTTTCGTCTTCCCGTCTATTCTCGAAAGTCGTTTGATGGATCTGGTGGGTGGTCACCTTCTTGATTCCCAACAAAGAGATCCACAGAAGAACAAGAAGACAATCTCCTCAAATCGATTTCTCCAGGATGGCCGAAAAATACCAAGGATGGTGAACCCTAGTGCTGGCCAATTTCTGCTCTCCTTTTCTCTCTGTTATGCGTGTGACACTCTCTTCTCAAGAGGGTGTTTCACGCGTAGTTCATATCCTGTGTAGTTAGAGAACTTTTCTCTTACTATAGAGAGATTAGTAAACCTTAATGGGCTTATTGGGCTCAACTGATCATCAAATAATTATTGGATTTTAATTTGAGCTAGACAGGGGACCAGATGGATCCATAAAGCCCAAGCTCCAATGGACCATATACCCACTATCATAATTAACTCTTAATTATGATTGGGCCTTGTCCATTAATATTGGGGCACACCACTATAGGCCCAATATTGAACTCTTGAACTAAATGTCATTTATTTTTCTGTGAAACTTATTAACAATTAATTAGCTTGATCCATTTAGCATATACTATACCTGCAGACATTCCCCTAATGCAATGCCGTACTAGTAGAGTGAAATTACTGTATTACCCCTCTAGTACATATTTACCTTTGAGTTGCCATTTTTCATCTAATGGATAATAGCTGACTACAGTGTTTGTATCTACTCATACCAACACAGTTAAATTCACATAGTGAATATCGGGGCCCTAGTTTATATTATCCAAGTACTTGAAAAAATTCAAAGTGACATTATATACATGGTGTCCATCATAAAAAAAAACGTTCTACACATTTGATATACCTTATCTTCCAAGGTATCGGAGTTCGAACCATAAATCGGAACTAGTCTTTTAGTAACTCAAAAAGACAAAACACATGAAAGTAAGTTCGTTAATCACTAGGATTAAGGTCTTCCACAATAGCGCTAGATTAGTGAAAATAGAAATTTGAGTTACGGCACTTAACCACAAATTTTAATTCACTAGGTCCTATTCGATACTGTTATAACTTTCTTATAACACACTAGTGTTTCTATCCAAAGACTCACTTCGATAATTGGAGATTTCATTATTTAAATAGACAACACTACATTCTATGGCATAGTAAAGTATTCCATCTTCAATATGTAGAATGCGAACAATTTAATTTAGACATTGATGAAATAAAGAATATAATGTCTCCCACATATGAACTCATCATACGAATAATTCTTTATTACTCATTTTATCTCTTGGAATCTTTTAGATATTTGCATAAGATAAACATACACATCACATATATATCAATGGGACATAAATGAAATAGAAATTCATAACATAGAATTTATTAATAACAATAGATATTAAATAATCCAATAAATATTGTTTATAATGTCTAAATAATAAACTACTTTATAGGATATTATTCCAACATCATTCCCTAAAGCGCTGTTAGCTCGAGTTCTACGGCCGCCTGAGCTTTGGATCGCCGGCGGTGAGACAAAATAGTTGCGATGCATTTTCCCTTACCGGCAATATTTTCGGCCACCTCAGGCCGTGAAACTGAGCTTGATCAACTCGTCTCGATACGAGGATCATCATGGTATATATATCTTAACTCGAAATTATCCAGATCAAAATTTTCCATTATTGATAGTTTTGATCTTTCTAGTTTCATGCATTGACTTTTTAATCCGACTGTTAGATCATAAAATAAATCTCATATATGTGATGTGGTCATGAGATATATATATTGACTATATTTGGTGACGGACACAGAAAACGAGATCGAACGACTCAGATTTCGTCTCGGTTTCAACCCGAGCCCGAATTGGTAAAGTTATATGTCTATTATAGCTAATTTAGTTGCTAGAAATTCAGTGGTAAAGTCTGTTTCTCAATTTGAGGCTCCGTTCGAAAAATAATATTTCTAAGCGAGCGATCAAGGGTTCGAAAACGACCCCTGACCTTCCAAACAATCGCCAAACGACACTAAACACACTCTATAGTATCGTAGTGTGGTTTAGTCATTTGTTTGAGGTAGAAATTCGATTACTTGATTCTAAAATTTCTTTAATTGTGAATTTATATATTTTTTAATAAATATAAAATTTTGTGAAATATTTGGTAAAAATATGTTTACACCTGGTTTTGAGATGATTTGTAATTTAAACTGCCTAGGAAGCACGTCACATTAGTTGGTGTGCTATATACCTATTTTTAGAGTTGTTTTCTGCAGGAATTGGATTTTATGAGCCTTGTTAAAAATGACTATTATGCTGCCAAAATTTCTGGAAGATACAAAATGAATTGAGAATATAGTTTTGTGAACTAAGCTTGAATTGGTTAAAAACACTGCATGGTTTGTTTTGTGGTTTTATGGAAAATGGTACATATTCAGATTCATGTCATTCATATAGCATTGCAATGCACCTTCACTTTGCGCGACCAATGAAATTACGGTATTCCAATAAGAATACTAGAATTATGATTTTCGAATAAAAAATATTGAAATCACAGTGTTCTAATAATAAAAACTGGAATCAAAGTGTTTCAATAAAAAATTGGAAAATAAAAGGAAAAGAAAAAAAAAGAAAAAAAAAACGAAGAGAAAGAAAATTCACTGTCATCAAATAGATGACTGGAACCCATGTATATCATGAGTATTAGACATTACGAAATTAGATGATATTCAGTACATGTGTGAAGACTTGAATAATATGTACTAATTTGAGATGGTATTTTATAATGGTTTGGAATGTTTGAATCTTTGGGTAATGAATTTAAATAGATTTCTATAAACCTGTTGAGTATTTTACTGACCATGTAGGAAATTGAAAAGTAAGTATTTTTATACTGGTTAAAAACCTGTAAGTTTTTACTGAGTATTCACATACTCACCCCCTATTTCTCCCACTTTCAGGTTTTGAATTATTTGTGATAATTATCCTGGTGGCTTGACAAGTATGTTTGGCATATGCTTGTAGTTTCATGTCTCTTCTTTGGTTGATTCCTACTCCATGTCTCTTTTTCTTTCCTATGTCAAGTTCTTTAGCCAAGATTAGTGTATTTACTAAGTGGATGTATGAGGATAGTTTTATTATTAAATTCAGTATTTGAAAAATACAAATGATTTTATGTAATTTAAATTGGATATTAGACTAAAGATTTTAATTGAACTCATTTTACAAAAAATTATGATTTTTTAATAAATTTTCTAATGAATCAACTAGAGATTTTCTTAAACTTTAATGGACATTTTCTTAAATAACTAAAACTATAGAGAGGTTTCTTAATTATGAAATTTACTTACTTTTGAGGACTAAGAATTAAAATTTCAAATACTTGATTTTCTGGAATTTTAGAAATTTACTATTTATTACTATAGTTATATAAAATTACTAAAATTCACGGCCTTGTATTTCCAATCGTGACAATTACAATCATCATTCTATCATTAGATATGACATTGTGATGTTGTTATTGTCTATAAGAAAATCTTTAGGTAGTGTTTGGTTTAAGGTAATAGACAATGGAATGAAATCGGTGTGTGAATCAAGATTATTGTGTAAGGTTTATTATGGAATGGAATGGAATTAGTATTGTACAGACCAAATTACCCCTATATATTATAAAAGTTAAAAATAATTAAATTAGTATAAAAATTGATTTTTTTAGAAGCTAATATTTTTAAGAGACAAATATATTAATTATTCTTAAATATTTATAAAATACATAAAGACTAAATTACCCTTAGTCATTGTACAAGATGAAAAATAATCAAATTAATATAAAAATTGAGGATAACCAAACAAATACGAATAAGAAAAATCATGAAAATTAAAACCAAATAATTATGTACCAAAAAATAAAAATATATCATGAAAAGGTAAATCAGTTTTTTATTACCATCAAGTTAATAGGTAGCAAGATTGAAAAAGAAGAAGGGGCAAATAAGGCATAGTAAATTTAAGGATGGAATGGAATCATCTTTCTACTAGTTTAGTTTAGGAAAGACAAATCCATTAGTTGTTAGAATTGTCACTCCGTTGTAATGGCTATTCTTGAGTTAAAAAAGTAACCAAACAATAGAATAAGAATTCCTAAGGAATCTTGACAGCCAAACAAATGAATCAATTTTCAATTCCATTTCATTCTTATTTTCATTACATTTTTATTACTATTACCATTCCTTTTCCAGTTTTGATTTGTAACCAAATGCTACCTTAGCGTGATCTAAAATTTAAATTATGATTTACTTTGATATCATGTGTCAGTAGTCCGCCGCCATTGTATATATAGATATTGTTCGCTTTAGCCTTACTGTCTCATGGTTTTCTAAAATGCGCTTGCACAAATAAAGGTTGCTATTTTTATAAGACCGAATACCTCGTATTCTCAAAATGATCATGTGCGACAGTCTTTAGCGTAAAATTGTAAATCTGGAAATAATAAATTGCATTAAACAATAATATGAAATTGATAATATAGAACTCGATGAACTGATGAAAATCCCACACTTAAAATATTTACAGTTTTTTCCAATATTGCACCATAATTCTCGTAGAATCCTATGTTTTCTACTTTGCTTGAGAGAAAAGTTATCAAGAAACACTTTATCATATACAATATAAGAACGTATTACGTATAATAGCACTAAATTTTGTGGTTGTAACGCTGCAAAGTGCAAACACATATCTTAAAAGGAGGGGGACTGGAAACTCTTATTATAGTGGATACACACATGGAACCGGAAACACTTCTTTAATTTGCGAAAGAATGGGAAATAAAATTTAGGAATGAAAATTAGTATTGCAAAAGTTATTAATTAGAGGTTCGGTAGTGGGAGCATGTTTGGTCTATATATTAAAAAAATAACGGTTAAAAACCGCCCAACTGTAAGACCCTATGGCAATCATTTTCTTAAATATCTTACCTCTGTACTAGCACATTCAAACTCTAAAAAACAAAAAAAAAAAAAAATTGATCATCTTCTAAACTAACTTTATTCAAGTAGTATTCAATTTAGTGCTAAAATATATTAGTGTTCTACCTTTTCTTTTTCTAGAATATATATTGGTTGTTCATATATATATATATATATTCATCTTTACATTCATGTTAATTGTAAAACAAAAAAAGAAAAAAAGAATACCCATAATATTATCATGGAAACCAATAATTCCTTTTTACCAAATTAATGAAGTACTTACAAAATTCATGTCATTGCAAACAAGTATTTAAAGACTGCTGAGCCGCAAATTAATGCTCAAAACACAATTACATTTTTCACTTTTTCCGTCACTAGATCCACGTCGGCTATTACGCACAATTGACAAGATAAATATGCAAAAAAAAATAAAAAATTCTCTTCGGTTATAAACCAACAAGAAAGTATCATTTATCTCATTGGTTTGACGTCGGTTTTTATCTCGTTGGTTTTGCATCGGTTTAAAACCAACGTGAAAAATTAAGCTTTTAATTATACAACTTTTTCAAAATTTGAATTCCTACTTTAATTTTTCCAAAAATTTTGAATTCCCTCTCTTTTTATTTATTTATTTATTCTTATCATTCATTTTCGAACACATTTCTCTTCTTTTATCTTATTTTTTTCTACATTTCTCTGTCTTCTCTACTCTTTTTCTATCATCTTTCTCCTTATTCATGAATGTATATAACATCTCTCCTTATCTTTTTTTTCTTTCTCTTCTTTCTCGTTCTTCTTTTTATTTTCCTTTTCTTTTTTTAATCCCTCTTTCTCTTCTTTTTAATTTTTCTCTCCTTTTCTCCTTCATCTTCATCAACTCTTCATATTGCATATTTTAATGGCATGAGCATAAAGGAGTGACCAAACAGCTGTAGTTGTAATCGTGACCAAATCAAGCCGTGATGAGAGGCGGTCAGATACGGTCGAGACTCCGGAAATTAATTTTTTAATTTTAGCTTTTTTTTGGTCACTTATCATGTAGGTTATAATACACTTATTCGGTTAGAAACTGACGCGAGTGAATACAGCTGACATACAGCATCAGCTGCATACTCGTCGGTTTTATAATTGATGAATAATGATTTTTACGTCACTTAGAAAGTGATGTGAAACTACATTTTTGTTGTGATGAGACATAATAATTTTACACTTAAATGTATAACATAACGTTGAATCTAATTTTTCTCTTTTCAAATTTTTGGTTAAAATTTTCATCTATTCATGACTAGCTATAATTTTACATAGCCAAAAAAATGGAAATAGGGGAAAGTTATTTGTTAATATATAAGAGCTATAAGCCTAAAAACTTGGTTGCTCTTATACAATAACTTCCAAATGTATTAATTTTATGCATATTAATGACTAGTTAATTATTTATATGCGAATAATGGTAGAGAGAGATTGAATGTTTTAGAATATGATGACAATGAAATAAGTTACGCATTAAGGTATATAAAAACACATTTACTATTCTCACGGCATATGTTTACTATCCGTAATGAAAAGAATCATAAAGGGGGAGAGTTTGGAGAAGAATAAGAAGGAATCAAAGTCATCCTTTCCCAATTTAACTCAATATGTGTGAAAAAATTCTCCAAAATTTGTGCATCAAATTGGTAAGTATAAACATATAAACGAATGAGAAAGTAAAACAATTTATATGATTCCATTCCCTTTACATCATCACAAATTAGTAAATATAGTCTAAATATACTTTACATCCATCACGAATTAGTAAATATAGTCTAAATGCACTAAATGATGACTATTCATTATAAGTTTATATTGCAATTATGAGGTGTTAGATTGTATAGAGGGATATTTGGATTTGTTTTAATCGATTTTCTCAGTTGTATCGAACTTTTAGATTTAATTCATTATTCGTTAATTATAATATTTGGTCCTTGTTGTGGTGCGCGCCGAAAGCACATGATGATGGAAAGGCTCGTAAATTAACTGAAAATGAGAAATTTTACAGCTTAAGAAAGTAGCATTATATTTCAGAATTGATAAACTCTCTATCTATTCTTAGAGTGTGAATTCGAAGCTTAGACCTCTCTTAGGGACTAATTATCTATTAAAGAGTGAGGCCATGCCCCTCTAACAAATAATAATTAGTTTTTAAGAACTTTCTGGAAATCACAACACCACGATGTATTTTGGTTCTTAAGCTATAAAATCTCTAAGTCATAATATCCGTTCTTTTCCCTTTTTCACTTGATCATTGAGTACATGAAGCAAAAGTGCGGTTGAAATTATTCGGATATCGGTTTACTTGGTATATTTTCCTCTAATACGAAATAATTTTATAGCCTAAGAACCAAAACGTAAAATGACATATAATAATTACTCCTCGAAAGTATACTTTCTTATAATCCAAAAATAGCACGACGTTATACGTTGCTATATGTAAAAAGCAGTTGAAAAGAAATTAATAAAACAAATTAACAAGCAACATATATTGGCAAGAAAAATTTGAGCCGTAGTTTTTACATGACGAAGACAATTGAGTGAAGTAGAAAAAAGAACGAAGGATATGGCTCGAGTTTGGCAGCTTTAATAATTAATTAGCTATTTATAAGTTGTTGTTTTCCCAAGAAGAGTGTTCTTTAATTTTGAGACTTACATATAATTGGTTCTTGAGTAATATCAGCAACCGCCAATGATCAATATATATTTCAAACTTCCCCATCGAAAAAAAATATATATTTCAAACTATTAGACTGCCTTTTCAATCACGCCCACGGACTCACTGCGAAGTAATTAGAAACAATATTATTATTTGTGCGTACAGATGTCGAGGCTTCTTTGGTAATTGTCTAACTTTGCTCGATTGAAACGTATTGTCATTTTCTCGTTTGGTTAAACTTAGAATTAGAATTTTATTTGTCGTTTTTTACTTGCTTGAAAAATAAGTTCAAATCTTTTCCCATCGTCCAAACTTTTGAGTCAATTTTAATGACCTGTATTTGTACGTATATGATACGGGGAAGCAAGTTCTCCTTTCGATTTCTCTGTTTTATTTTTGTCCATCTAATTGGACCGTGACATATATATATATCACTTACAGGGAGTATGGATATTAATTAATTGACTACATATTAATTGACGGTCTTTTCAGAAAAAAAAAAAAGATATTAATTGACGGTTAAATAAATTTTTTTAAATGGACTATAGATATTAATCATTTAATTGACTCAGTTAAATACGTTTTTTTTTTTTTTTCATATAATATATACGTACCACGCAAAGTTGCACCGATCAATTCGTATTGAAGATTTCCTTCATTTTTCCTTAGTTTACGCAACATATATATTTGTACATTTGGCCTATTCTTTCTACAAAATAAATAAATTCATATACATGCAACGCTTTAGACCCTTCTACATCTAGCCTAGCCACGTGGGTTTCACGTGATATTCACGTGACACTTGGACCGAAACCGGAAAACCAGTAAATAATTAACCTCGAGCCAATTAATAATTAACCAGAAAATACATATATGTATGTATATATATATATATATATTTTTGGAACAAAGACTGAATTGTGGTGTACTCTGCGGGCGACAATGGCCGTCAACGGTTGGCAGGGTGGTTTGTGGTTGGTGTTGGTCCTGACCAATGGCCGAAACCGCAGTAATTGTAGAAATTTGGACTCTCTCTCTCTCTCTCTTACTTTCTCTCTCCTCTTTTTGTGAAATTGCAGCCACAAATCTCCGCTTCACATCCCATGTGTAAGAATACAACAGCTGGAGCTGATCTCACTATTAGTACAAGTGTTATAAATTATAATAGTGGAGCTCACACGTCTCTCTCTTCCACTCTTGGTGATCAAGAAAGTGGAAATAGTTATATTTGTATTATACATAAAGGGCATGGATATAGTTATGTTAGCTGGATCAGTCTTGTTCATATTTTGACTAACATAGATTATGTTTTGACCAACACAGATTGATTAAAATATGATTTGTATTGGCCAAAACATGAACGGAACTGATCCCCTCGAGGGGACTACGTCCGTGATCATATATATATATATATATACATGCATATATTAATATAAAAATCTATATTAGCCATTAGGTCGTCTCGTCGTAAAATTCTACGTAAACTATGACGAGCTGCATGATTTCTACTTCTACCTTAATAATATTAGTTTATAAAACTTATTATTAACTACTTAATCAATGATTTGGTATAGCTAGCAATTAATTAGTTTAGTTTCGGATAAGTACTAATCATGTAAATGTTTTATGTATAGCTAATTAGTGGAGATACGCGTATCATTGACATTTCCCGGCCATCAAAAGCCAGATATATATATATATATATATATATGCCAATCTAGTAGGTATTTTTTTTTTTTTAACCTATATGTAGGTATTTTTTTTAATGAAGTGCATGAAAAGACGTGCATCATTAATGCTATTTTTCTCTCATACTTTTTACAATAAAAAAATATGCATAATAAATT
>JXTC01000506.1:30578-61723 GCA_002914845.1 Trema orientale | reverse complement strand
ATGTTAGCACTCAAGAGACTCCTGTCTCACACTCAACTCAAGTAGTCAGTTTATATATTACTCCTTTCTATGTATATGTAAAGATCTTAAAATAGTTGCTTGAGGATGATAAGATCATTATGGATATTCTGGATAAGCTACATTTTAAATTATGAGAGTATTAGCTGTATATGTTCATTTTCTCTATATAGAGAATATGAGTATGGAGATCATGTAGAGAATGTACACACAGATAATAAATAGAATGTATAAAATGAAGATGAATACCCACTATAAAAATATGAATTAGTGACATTTCATTTACTGACATTAAGTTATCAACTTTAAAAATGCCATAATAAAAATACTATAGTGACATTTGCTCAAAATGGTTATTAATTCATAGTGATATTATGATCTTTCAAATATATTCTTTGAAAATTTAGATTTTGTAGCATTTTTAAAATGTCAATAAATTTTTAGTGGCATTTTTCAAGTATCATTGACATTTTAATTTAGTAGCAATTTTGAAGTGCCACTAAACTTGAATTTATAAGTATATTTGAAAAATGCAGCTAAATTTTAGATTTGGTGATATTTTAAAAATGTTACTTATTCATATACAAATTATTGATAACTTTAAGATATAAAAGAAAATAAAAAGTATAAATCTAAACTTATCTTAAATATAATAAGAAAAAAAGGAATAATATCGTACTTCATAAATTTATCTCTTTTTATTATTTTTGTTTACTTAATTTTTTTTAGACTAGTTAAAGTATAAGTTTTACTAACATATTCAATTTTATTTTTTTAAAAAAAAAAAGCATTTTTCAAAAGATAAACAACAACATAATCAATATAAAAATAATAAATAAATTTTAAAAAAATATTTTTAGAAGGTCTAAATTAATTTTATATGCAGAATTGAAATCCTATTTAATAATCTATCTCCAGAATATACTCCTATAAAAATAAAAACAAAAAAAAAATAGTTTAAACAAAATATAAAATTTTATATAATAGATTCTTTTTAGGAAACGTTATATAATAGATTATTGAGTTAAGTAATCAAAAAATAAATTATCTATGAAATTTCAAACCTCTTTTAGAGTAATGTTACATATCTTGACAAACTCTCGTGAAAAATAACTTGAATGATATGATATTTTATCATTTGTTAATATTTAGTGTATGATCCATTCATTATTTGCCACCTAGACTGCCACATCATTTAAGTTATTTTATGAAGATAACTTATCATGAAGTTTATCATTTCTTTCAATGAAAAGAGATAGTTAAGAATTTGAATTTAAGATTGCTAAAACATAAGAATTTGAATTTAAAAGTTTTTCATGTTTCCAAACTTTTTAGAAGTGCTTAAATTCATCTATCACTAAATCGAAATACATTTTGAATAAAACATAACTCATCCACTACTATCTTATATTATTTTTCATCTACCTAGCTAGCAATATGCCTTTATTCCTCAACTAAATAATGATTATCTTTAGATCAAGTATAACTTTCATGATTTCGTCTGCTCTTATTTTAAAGCATTCATTTCCTTTCTTTTCTAGTACTAGTATAATCTTGTGAATCATCTTCATATTTATATTTCGTATTTCTTTTTACAATCTAGTGATTTGTTTCAGTTTTATAAATTTTGTTAAAATTTTCTTTGAATTATTTGTTAGGTTTATTGATTTAACCAAAGGCTTCATAATACAAGTCCTTAATTTCTAGAGAAAAAAAAAATCAATTTAGGAAGTGTGAAATTAAAAAGAGAAGGAAGACACAAGCATTTAGGATTTAATCTTTAAGTTAATTTCCTCCTTTTTTTTTTTTTAAATGACAATTAGGGGTGGAGGATTTGAACTTAATACCTCAATATTGTAGGTAGATGTGGTTACCATCAGGCTAAGCCTATGTACCATCCTTTTTCTTTCTACTTCTATAGGAAACTTCTAGAATATTTTCCAAGGGTGAATTGCAAAAAATACCTTGAAGTTTGAATGTTCTGTAATTTAAATCTTGAAATTTGAATTCTACAAAATAATACCCTGAGATTAAGAAATTCTGAAAATTAATACTCTTGACTGAATTTTTGACCAATTTTAATAACGAAAAAATATTAATATCCTCCATTAAAACTACATTAATCCTTATTATTCTCCTTAATTTTGAGAATATTATTGTCTTTTATCAGTTAAAATTATTCAAAAAGTTAACTCAAGGTATTAATTTTTAGAAATTTTTAATCTAAGAGTATTATTTTGCAGAATCCAAATGCCAAGGTTTAAATTACAGAACACTCATACCTCAAGGTATTTTTTTTTATTACATTTTATCCTATTTTCCAATAACAAAATAATACTTATTTCTCCCTCATTTATTTATCTCTTAGGAATTCGTAGATAAGATATGCAGATGAGATGGATGCATTGGCTGTCTAAGCAATATTAAGAACTCAATTCACCATTTTTGAGGATTATCTACTTTTTTGTAGCCTTAAATTCTATAAATTTTTTAAAATTTTGAATTCATTTAATTTGAATTATTTTATTAATAAATATTTATTTATGTTTATTGCCTTATTTTTTATTTTATGGTGGATTTTACATTGGAATTATTTCTTTATTAAGAAATAATAATAAAAATATTAAACCCGCGAAAAATAATTCAATAATTTTACAAGCAATATGTATATATAGAGTTAAGTATAATAAATAGCAACCAAACGTTGCTAATAATTTTTTTTTGTTTACAATTAAAGAAAATAATAATAAATTATTATAATATAATCTTTTGATGCAACCAAAAAAAAAAATAGCTATCAACTTTTTTGTAACTAATCGTAAATTGTTTTTTTTTTTTTTTGTAGTGACTAGATTAGTAGTGATATTTTTACAAATGTCATTAATATATTTTATAATATTCTTAAAATGCCATTAAGAATTTTCTTTTAAGATTTTAAAATAATTTTTATTTATTATTTTCAATAATTTAGTAATAGTTGGAAGTATCACTGATACAATTTAGTAGTATTTTATAAAAGCTACTAAAATGGATTATTTAGTGATATTTGAAAATGTCGCTAGTACTTTTACTCGTACGGACATCTTTTATAAGTGTTACAAATGCCACTAACTTCGTAAATGTCACTAAAATTATATAATAGTGACATTTTTAAATGCCACATATCAATATTTTTATTGTTTTGATCATAAATAGACCGAAAGTTATATATTTGTAACTGTCGAGAATATTGGCTGTATAAGAGCACATAACATGGATTTAGTCAACAAAAAGGGCCAGGGAGGTGCTAGCTAGTGTGGGATAGAGAGAGTTTCTAGCAAGTTCATCATACTTGTATGCAGTGATGGAGCCAGAAAATTTTCTTATAGGGGGCATACACTAAAATTTTTTTAGTTAAGTTTGAAACACATTAGTTAACATAGACCAATATAGAATTAAAAAGAGTGTTTAAAATGAGTCAAAAGAAAAATTATCCAAAGTGAAGGCAAAATATAATATTTCAAAATAACATAAGTAAATTTCAGAAATTTAAAAAAAAAAATAATGGGTCTCAT
Organism: Trema orientale; assembly: GCA_002914845.1. Lineage (NCBI taxonomy): Eukaryota > Viridiplantae > Streptophyta > Magnoliopsida > Rosales > Cannabaceae > Trema > Trema orientale. The sequence goes on along the minus strand of JXTC01000506.1, from coordinate 58,151 downwards.
TAAGGGCATTATTGATTTTTTTTTTTTAATAAAACAGGGGCAAAAGCTATAATTATAATAATTCAGGGGGAACAAATAGAGGACAAAACTGAAATTTTGAAATAAAATTAGAGGTAAAAGCTGTATTGACTCCGTCCTTGCTTGTATTTCACATCTGTTTTTTGAAGATATAAAAATTAAGAGTACTAATATCGTTTACAACATAAATTAAGAGAGCTTGTATTTTTATATTACAACAATGTTTTAAAATATAGCTCATATATTATACACGTGTGATTATCATTCATTTGTTTCTCTTACTGTTATTGCTTGAAGGCGTTTCAGTTGTTTATCATTCTCCTCCTACTTGTATAATTCAGCTCCGGGAGGTTTCGAGAGACAAATACAGATATGGTTCCAATTGGTTATGATTCTTGGACCATATTTATGGATGAAATTGATCAGCTCAACAAAAGTGCACAAAGATAAATTAATGGAATTCATAGTTATCGAGATTGAGCATAGTTAGAAGCAAAGACGGAGCTAAGAATTTTGGGTAGTGGGGGCTAGAATTATATTTCGTCTATTTTATAAACGTTTTATCATATTTTGTCAATTTTTGAGTGGGAGATTTCTATAGAAATATAAGCTAAAAAATTGTAAATACATATAAATTTTGAGTCTGTTTTGAAAAAAAAATTGAAAGTGAGGGGCACTTGAGCCCCCACTAGGCCCAAGCTCCTTCCATCCCTAGTTGGAAGATTGTCCTTGCTAAACTTCTTAAGTTATAAGAAAGATACAAATTATGCATATGATCTCCTTATAATTTTAGGCCTAGAGTTGGTAAAAAAGACTTTTAAATAGTGGTTGGGTCTCTCTTTTTTATTTTTATTTGCTTTGTTTTGACTCTTTTTTCTTCTTCTTTGAATACATTAGCCTGCTCTTGAGGTTTTGCTTAATATCTATATATATATGAGTGGTTATCATTCATTTGATCAACACGATGTACCATTTTTCTGTTTAATGTATGTACTTTTATTACCCAACGATCTACTTTCTCTTTTCCTGCATCATGTTACTTCTCGCTCTTCTCTCGTTGTGGTCATCATGAATGTGTCTCCTGGTGAAGCATCATGCAGCTCTTTTAAATAATATTAGCTTAATTATGTTATAATTAATAATTGACAATTATGCTAGTACTTTTCTATTGGGGATCCTGTCTCGGGAACTACATATATAGGTACAACCCACCTTTATGATTCTACTAGCTAGTTTGAGACTTCTAGTACACTGAGAGGAAAAGTGGGGAGTGGCCACTACTAATTCCCCCACTTCCATTGGATGATAGATTACCCTACTTTCCATTGTGTGTTCTAAGGATAAGCAAGAAAAACCTAGAAAACAAAACCTTAATCGCTGGAGAAGCCTCTCTATGATATGTATTCTCCATTATATTAATTATGTAGTGGACATTGACAAATCATCAAGGGATTAAAATATCCAAAAAGAAATACCAAAGTGTGTCCTGCTTCTGGTCGGTCAAATATAAATACATACATATTCCTTCCTCCCGCACCTAACGTTGACGGTCCAATTTAATATATGTGTATGTAGCATTACATTAACTCCATGTAGTATGCTGCTGATTAATGATAAATATTAAGCGATATTATATGTGTTGCTATTACTAAATTATACACTATATAGTGTATTCTGAGTTTGATCACTAGAACATGTACATCAGAAAGTTAATCAAAATAAATTAATACGTTATCTATCTATACTTGCAATTTCCATATGATGATGTTCAAAAGCTACTCTTTTGTTTTTATTTATATATATAAATATTTGTTTTACGTTAATCATAAAACAAATTATACTTCGATAAATGGAGCATAATATGTTCTTTGCCTTAGTTTGGATGTCAACGTAGATACTAAGGCTTTATATGTTCCCTGCCTCTAATTCTCAGGATATACAAAATAATATAAATATATAAAGGTTGCCAATCCAGTAAGTATTTTTTTTTACCTATGTATCGGTATTTTTTTTTATAGTCGTTGGATCATCATCTAATAGTAATCTAACAGCTATAATGATGTACGTGAAAAGACGTATATCATTAATATTATTTCTCTCTCTTACTTTTTAATATAAAAAAATGTGCATAATAAATTTTAATTTGCTAAAACAATACCTATGTATAGGTAAAAAAAAATACCTACTGGATTGGTGCCCATATATAAATATGTGTACATATATATATTTATATTTACAAACAAGAATTAGAATTGGGATTTTTCGTGTTAAAGATTTTTCTATTTTTTGAAGGAAAAAAAATGAAGAAAAGAAACAGCATTCTCTTATTAGTTATAGTTTAATAAAGCCCTACTCTTAAAAGGCAGAGATAAAAAAATTGATTATGAAGCTCCGGAAAAGGTACATTCTTAATTGAATATTAGAATAATTAATCAAAGCATAATTACATGTTTATAAATATGTGTGTGAGTACATATCACATCATGAAAAAAAAATAATAATAATGAATAAGATAAAATACGGATAAAAGTTAAGTGCAAAAGTGAGTGAGACACACTGCCCATATGCTTTCCCATTTCTAATTATTAACAGAAATGGAGTCAATGTTAGCATTTGAATATATATTTTCAGAATAGAAATGAAACCGAACAGGTAATGCTTCTAAAGTTGGTTTATAAGTTTCCCTCTTAGCAACGACTAAGATTGGCGTTTCAATATATAACACAAAAGGCTTGCCTTATTACGTAATTATATAAGGTTGGAATTACGTGGCGTATGCATTTTTAGCCCTATAGTAATATTATAGGCCAGTGGAGACGTGTAGTAAGCACAGCCTAAAATATTACTACTTTATACTTTGATCTGTTTTCCCACGTAAGATAATATATAGGTATGCAAAGTCTTTCTTTGCTTTCCCTTAGCATAATTAAGTATATAAATACGTGACAAAACCAGCCGAAAGTTCAAACAAAATTTAATTTAACATGATAGTACTCAAGTCAAGTTATTGGTCAAACAGAATCTTGTTGTTTATATCCTGGAAATTGGGATACATATCTAAAGTCATACATAACTAGCAGGTCTCCTTTAACAGCTATTGCTAGCTAGAAAGCAGCCTCATTCAACAGTACAAGGAGTGAAAACAAATCGATTTTCATGCTCAGACAATTGTGGTTTAACGTGTCAAAGATTTCACCTCAAAAACTATATATTATACAAAAATATTATTTATTCAATTTGTCAGAGCCTTCGATCAATTAGTTCCCATATGTATTTAGACTATCCATCTTCATATATGGGTACAACATATGTATGTTAGACGTCCTATAAATATACCCCATATATAAGTAGTAATCCAATAGTAATCTAACGTCTAACATGACGCAGTACTACGTAAGAGTTAGCATTGTCATACAAACAATTATCACCTCATCATGATCATCACGATGATCACCTCCAATTTTTCTTCCGGCAAAACATCTATAACTGACAATTATAATACATAAAAGCTGGCGGGAAAATTTCGGCTAACATATTGAAAACCGATAATTTGTTTACACGTACAATATATCATGAAATAAACTCCGAGTGGCTTGGAAATTGGAAAAGGACAACTTTTATACGTGCATGCATGAACGTACGTAGTGACGTGTTTTGTAAACACAACGCCACGTATGTACATACGTGTGTTTGTGTATATAATTAATCATGAATATGAGTATTTATGTTCATACACATACACATACCTATAGAAAGTATAATTAATAAATATATATATATCGTTTTTGTCGGAGATATATGAAACTTAACCTCCCGAATTCCGGTGCGGCAAAACAGATTTCCTTGGAATAAAAAAAGAGACCGTCGTTGATCATATATAGGTACATGTGTGAAGCTTTTTCGAGTGAACTGAACCTGTGCTCCATCTCAGGAACAAATTCCTTGAACCCACGCGCAGTAAATTAATAGTAGTCATAATAATTAAATTTAAATATGTAGTCACGTACGTACCCATGTCACAGAAACGCTAATATTATATTATATTTTTATATATCTATATATACATGGTTAAGTTATTACGATATTAGAGCTGGTGCCACACATGCATATTGATAATTGTCCGGAACTAATAGATGTATTTTATATGTATATGTACGCATATTAACTCCAATTTCTAGCAGGTTTTAAGGAAACATTTCTAATAATTTCATCCCTCATTATTATTTTTTTTTTTAGGAATTTCATTCTAGTCTTTGAAGTAACTTAAGCAAATGGTATATTTCTCATCCTGATTATTATCATCGTACATTGATAATACAGCAAAAAAGGGTTTCACGCCAAGTTACGTGAAAATAGTTTATCGTCGGTCTTGAAATCAACGAGTATACAGTTGATGTTGTAAGTCAGCTGCATTTACGTTGGTTCTAACTGACATGTATGACTTTTGTGAAGGAAAACCAAAGGAAAAGAAAGAGGAAAATATTTTTTGAAAACTCTATAAAATTTTCTTTTGGAACACTATTAAGTCAAAAGTTATTTGCAAAAATTCTATAAACTCAAAAGTTACTTTTCCAATTTATTTGTGAAAACTCTATAAACTCAAAAATTACATCAAATTTAACGCTATTTTTTCCTAAAAAAAATTTTTCACTTTTTGCTTGATCATCATTTTAGTCCTCGTTATTCAAAAGTTTGTGGTGATCATGCCAATTGGATTACTTTGCCATGTATTCATAGAGAATTTCTTTCGGGTAGGAAAACCGAAAAAAAAAAAGAGAAAGAAAACAAATGCAATTGAAATAAATCAACAAAGAAAGAAAAGCATTAGGACTCCTAGTAGCTTGGAGGGCCAAAATTTTTCCAGATCACAGGGGGAAAAAAAAGGAAGCGGGAATTGAGGAGAAAATGCATCTAGCAGCTTGTAGAGACCACATTAATTATGCCGAAAATTTTTTTAAAAGAGAGAGAGAGAGAGAGAGAGATAGAGAAATAAATGAGGATGACATGCATGGAAATTAGTTTGCCCCTTCAAGAAAAGCTCGGGGCAACGAGATATAAATAAATAAAATCATCAAAACGTCAAAAATGGTCTCTACAACAATGTTGGACCCCCAATCAGTGCGAGGCTGTGACCTGTTTAAAATCGTCACGTTCTCGAATCTCGAATCTCAAATGCAAATGCAAAAGAAAAAAAAAATGGAGAACATTAATGTTAATGTGCACACGAGGGCCATAGAAATAGGACACGTGTACAGAGTGTGTTTCTGTTGCAAGCTATGCATCCATCTACCATGGCATCTTTTGGAGTAAGCACGTGTAATTTCTGGTTCATCATCAAAATGCCTCAATACATTTAGAGATTGAAATAGTGATTTTTGTAAAACTACTATAAGTAGGTAAAATGTATTTGTATGAATTATAAGTTACCTACACAAAATGCGATCAACGATGACGATTTTTTTCGCCTATAACGATAGCTATTAGATTAAAATCGAACGGTTAAAAAAATTATACATACTAACGGGTTAATTTGTACTTAGTATATTTGTACTACATACTATATATATACATACACTAGGTAGACACACGTTGCAGAGCAAGTGCAAAATGGATTTTCTTTGCATAACATTTTATTTTGCTTTTTGATTAGATAAGTTTACAGCACAAATTTCTTCTCTTTATCTTTTAAATAGCAAAGGCATCGAAATACAAAATATTGTCTATATTATTAGAAGTATATATATTATAATTATTTTAATAATCTATTAAACTATATTATATTGAATATACCAAAGTTTCTGTTTATTTTGTTACTATTGTTAAGGTGAGATACTGAATAGGAAAAGGATAAAATGCTAAGCAGAAAATATTTAACATACATATAGAAATTAAAAGAGAACGGACAGAATCTCTCATTGTAGTAAGCTTATAAATGCATACTAAATTACTCCATGCACATTATAATACAGAAGCGTGATATAATGTGATGTCGTTTTTCTTTCCTCCGAGTGCTTGAGCACATTGTTGTTTTTTCTTATTCCTCCAAGTGTTCAACACGTTGTCGTACTTTCACTTTCCTCTAATTGATGTCGTTAAGTTGAATATATATTAATCTTACCTTTGCTAATTTGTCTTGTATGATGGATGTCTTTCTTATATATAAGACCAAAATATCATCAATGAAAAGGCAGCTCCTCCAAAGGTATCATGTATTGCTCTGTTTTTGTGTAGGAAAGGTCCAAAGAGGCCTTGTCCTTGGTTTTATTAGAGGAATTTTCAATTCCTTTGGTTACACTACACCATATTATCTCTCCAAATACAACGTTTAAATTATTCCAGTCGATCTCAAGTACAAGCTTAATAAACATTAAGCGAGAAAAAGAAAAGAAAAAAACAAACAAACCTCAAAGAAGAGTTAAAAACAAGCTCTAATATTTATAAAATAAAAATAAAAATGGAAGGTTGGTCATCTATTTAAATTAAACACAACTTTGTATGGTACAAATATCCAACGCAAGTACTCTCATATTATTCGTCTATTTAAATTAAACACAACTTTGTATGGTACAAATATCCAATGAAAGTACTCTCATATTATTATCATATTCAATTTTTCGTATATGTAGTACAACCCAACAGGCTTAACAACTAATAAATAAGAATAACAAATATCATAAAGCATATCAATACAAGGTGTTTAATTAAACACTACAGGATAAAGACCTTTGCCAACGTGTTCAATCGACAGGCGAAAATGCTGAAAAAAAATAGAAATAAGCGTCAGTAAAAGCCTGTCGATAAAAGTCACTTACTGATGAAACATAACTTCCGTCGGCAAAAGCCTTTTTTACCAATGGATAATGCACCTTGCCGATGAGCACATTGTCAGAGAAAATTGCCATAGGATTTGAATTTGATTAACCATTTGCCGACGCGGTATATATTAGGCGTCGCTAGAATATCGTTGATTTTAAATTTGGTCCACTTTTCTAGACGAATATATGCAATTAGGTGTCGGCAAAGTAGCCCATAGAACCTTTTTTGACGCTCTTTGTGCGTCAGTATTGCTAGGAATATTATTTACCGACGCACAAAGACCATCGACAAAGAGATTTATTTATTTTATTTAACGTGAATTTTCCCTGATGTTATAGCTTATTTGCGTCAATAAAGATGAAATAATTATATATATATATATAAGTAAATTTTCAAATATTAATAATTAATAATATATAATAAGAATTGACAAATTAATTAATATAATTTAAATAATTAATTTGATTAATTAATAAGAAATTTGTACAAATTTTTTATATGTTAGATAAAAATTTCTCCAAAATCCTAAGTAGAAGAAAGTGGTGGTAGCGGCTGCGACATTGGCAATGGCTGAGTATGAATATTAATAATTATTAGTTATTAATGTTAATTAATTATTTATTTAATGCTAATTAATTATTTATTGAATATTTATTTAACTATTTAATTTATTACTATTTAGTTAAATTATATATAAGTGTTTTTTCTAATTTCTTAACAATTTATTAATGTCTTATTTTCAAGTAATAGGTTTTATATTTAATAATTCAATTTTATGTTTAATAATGAATTCTATATATTCTAATTATTATAATTATGTATTTTAATATATAATTTTTAAGGAATTTTTAACAAATATTAATTAAAGATGCTTTAGTGCATCCAAATTTTAAGTGCCAAAAGTAACTTGTACTACTTCTAGAGGATCCTAACTACCAAGGATCCTCTAGAAGATAGTACAAGTTCTCTCAATTTGTTTCGGTATTCACTATTTCATTGCACTGAATATTATTTATTTAATGCATTAAAATGATTAACACTTTTTATTTATTTATTTTTTTAAACAAAGAACATATCTAATTCTACATGGCACTAAATACCAAGTGATATGGTGTGTACACACGATACTTGGTACTAAATATGTGCATATATATACACACACAATACTTGATACTAAGTGTATATGCACATTTCTATTACACAATCACCTACATGGGAAAAAAAAAATTATATATACAACTCAACTATATAGAAAATGACCCAATAAAACCAAATCTATCATTATAAATCAACCAAATAATATAACAAAAGAAATAAATAGATGGAAACTAAATTATGTAATACTAAGTTATAAAATAACTAAACACAAACTAAAAAACAACAATATTTCAATGAGAGATAAATGAAAAAATTAAACAAATTTTAAAATACACTAGATACTTAAATCCAAAAACCCAAAAGCCAGAAAACCATAGAGCCAGAAGCCACAAACTACAAAGACAGAAATGACTCCAAGCTAAAAACAAATTGAAGTGAGAAACCATAAAGACAAAAACAAATCAAAGCCATAAACCCGAAAACTTGACACCAAATAAGAGACCCAAAAATCATAAATCCTAAAACGACATATCCCAAAGCTAGAAATTGCAAAACAATAGGCTAAAAATAATCCAATACAGAAGCCTAATAGCTAAAACCCCCAATCCAGTAAACCTAAAAGTCACAAACCCTAAACCTTAAACAATAAAATAAAGGCCTGAAATGAATCCAACCCAAAAACCTAAAAGCCAGAAACCCAAAGGCAACAAACCTCAAAGCCCAAAACCACAAAACAAAAGGCCAGGAACGATCCAAGCCAGAATTCGAAAAGCTAGAAACCCCAAAGCAGCAAACCCCAAAGCTTGAAACCACAAAACAAAAGGCTATAAATGAATCTAGGCTAGAAGTCACATACAACAGAGCTAGAAGCGTAAAACAAATGAAAGAGATTTTTACCTTGACAATAAGGGAGAGAGATTTTTACTGAAACATAGACAACAAGAGAGATAGAAAAAGAATGAGAGAGAGAGAGAGACGAAAATAAAAATCAAGTGAAAGAATCAGAGACAACCAAGAGAGAGAGAGAAGTGAGAGGGTTAGAGACTAAATAATGAAGAAGAGGTAGGGTTTTAATCATAAAACCCTATGTCAATGCATTACATGTGCATCGACATATGACACATAACCTTCTCGAACACCTAAAACAACATCATTTTGATAAAAATAAAGTTTTTTTTTTGTTAAGAAAATAATAGAAACCCAATGCCGACGATTACTTACAATGACAAAGGTCTTATTAAATTCATTTTAAGTGACCGAGAATTCATGTTTTTTCTTATTTCGTGAGATTTTTTACGACTAATCCTTCATCGACGCAAAGCAAGTGCGGCACTAGCATAGGGTCCCAATTCTGCCTGTCTTGTCTCATTTTACAAGGTAACTATTGTTGGAATAATATCCTATAAAGTAGTTTATTATTTAGACATTATAAACAATATTTATTAGACTATTTAGTATCTATTTGTTATTAATATATTTCATGTTATGAATTTCTATTTCATTAATGTCCCATTGATATACATGTGATGTGTATGTCTATCTTATGCAAACTTCTAAAAGATTCCAAGACATGAAATGAGTAATAAAGAATTATTCGTATAATAAGTTCATATGTAGGAGACATTATATTCTTTATTTCATTATGTCTAAATTAAATTATTCGCATTCTGCATATTGAAGATGGAATACTTTACTATGCCATAGAATGTAGTGTTATCTATTTAAATAATGAAGTCTCTAATTATCGCAGTGAATCTTCGGATAGAAACACTAGTGTGTTATAAGAAAGTTATAACAGCATCGAATAGGACCTAGTGAATTAGAATTTGAGGTTAAGTGCCGTAACTCAAATTTCTATTTTCACTAATCTAGCGCTATTGTAGAAGACCTTAATCCTAGTGATTAACGAACTTACTTTCATGTGTTTTGTCCTTTTTGAGTCACAAAAGGACTAGTTTCGATTTATAGTTCGAACTCCAGTATCTTGGAAGATAAGGTATATGAAATGTGCAGAATATTTTTTATAATGGACACCATGCATATAATGTCACTTTGAGTTTTTTCAAGTACTTGGATAATATAAACCAGGGCTCCAGTATTCACTATGTGAATTTGACTGTGTTGGTATAAGCAGATATAAATACCGTAATCAACTATTATCCATTAGATGAAAAATGGCAACTCAAAGGTAAATATGTACTAGAGGAGTAATACGGTAATTTCAACCTACTAGTACGGCATTGCATTGGGGGTATATCTGCAGGTATGGTATATGTTAAATGGATCAAGCTAATTAATTGTTAATAAGCTTCACAGAAAAATAAATGACATTTAGTCCAAGAGTTCAATATTGGGCCTATAGTGGTGCGCCCCAATATGATAGTGGGTATATGGTCTATTGGAGCTTGGGCTTTATGGATCCATCCGGTCCCCTGTCTAGCTCAAATTAAAGCCCAATAGTTATTTGATGATCAGTTGAGCCCAATAAGCCCATTAGGGTTTATTAATCTCTCTATAGTTAAGAAAAAAGTTCTCTAACTACACAGAATATAAACTACACGAAAAATATCCCCTTGAGAAGAGAGTGTTACACGCATAACAGAGAGAAAAGGAGAGCAGAAATTGGCCAGCACTAGGGTTCACCATCCTTGCTGCTTTTTGACCATCCCAGAAAAATTGGTTCAAGGAGATTGTCTTCTTGTTCTTCTGCGGATCTCTTTGTTGGGAATCAAGAAGGTGGCCACCCACCGATATATATATATAGGAAAAAAAAAAGGAGTTTTAAAGTTTCTTGGATCAAACTGGAACTCGATGAGGTGAATTGATACAAGCAAGGTGCAAAATGAAGACAAAAAAAAGCCAAAAATAGAGAATGGACCGAGAAAATGGCACATCCATGCCATTTAGAGGTGTAGCCTCTGCCTTTGACCTGCTGCACCAGGCGGTGGCACAGCCGCGCCTCTTCTCTTCTCTAGTGGCACAGCTGCGCCACTAACATGGGTGCAGTTGCGCCCTTGATGATGACGGCTCGAGTTTAGGGCTTGAAAAGCTCAAATTTCACCTATTTTTCACGATACAACAGTGGAGATTTATTTATCCTTAAGTGTGCTAGGGTTTGATCTAGAAGAAATACTAAAAAGGGATGGAGGCAACTTCCAAAGTGTGGAGAATTAGAGAAAAATATGTAAGAAGAGGCACTTAAATTCCTAAAGAGATCAAGTTTGGAGTTGGATTTTCGAAGAATTCTTAAGAGAGATTCTTGAATATTTGAAAATTTGAAGCTCATCTCTAGTATATTTTTTCTTTTTCCTTTTTCTCTATCCTAATCTCTATAGAAATTTATATTGAGTTTATTATATGAACATGTTTGGATATATGAATTTCTTGATGAGATTAATATTGGATTCTACTATATTTACTTTATTTGGATTATTTTGTTAATTGTTTATTAATTTTCTATTTCCAATTTATGTATGCTTCTCTTCACTTATTGCTTCTAATTTATTTGGCCAATGAATTAGATGAACTTAGGTTGTGATTTTGATGTTCGGAAGATATTAATTTCATAAACTCGAATTAAGGGACATAGTTTAAGTCATTATGAGACCAGGATGAGATCAACATCTAGATAACCACTTTGAGAGCTTAGATTATCATACTACGAGGTGAACAATATCCTAACTTTCATTTGAGGGCTATACTTAATATATAAATGTTGAAATAAATATATTAGATAGGGATATCAACTCAAGTAGTTAGGCATATTATCTCGTTTGATGCTTGGTAAAGGAAATGAGGTTAGATTATTATCACTCAATTGGTGAGCTGAGTGAAATTAGGCCAGTAATTACTTAATTTGACGAACTTAGGAGTAATCAGGAAAAATCAAGGCCTGGTACATTCGTATACAGTATTGTCCATATTTTATTTACGTATTTCTTTTTATCTTTGTTTTTACTTATTTATTTTTAAATTCATTTAGTTTGGGTGCCAGGATAAAATTATGTTACATAATTCTGGTAATTAACAACAATTTAGCACCTAATCTTTATAGGGTCGATCCTTCTTACCACTATACAAGTTAGTTCTGGTTTTTATTAGGACACGCTAGATTAGTTAACAGGAGAAAATATAAAATTTAATTTGATTGCATTTGACGACAAACGCATATCAGATATTTTATTTTTATTTTTAATCTCATTCTGTTAATTAATTCTTATAATACCATATGCATTCCATGCTTATTAATTTAGATTCCTCATTAGTTATTAAATCTTTATTTTTTATTATTTATGTTTAATTAAAAATACAATTTAATTTCATGAAAGCTAATTAATTTTAAAATGTAGCAAAATCATTCACGCACTAACACAAAATAAAAAAAATTTAACAGTAATTAAATGAGAAAGCTTCATAAAACTAGCCTTGTATTTCATGACTTTTTAAAGAAATTCTATGTATTTTAAGAAATATGAGAAAATCTCCATAAATTTGATTTTCTTTTTTCATTATACAAGGCCTTATAATTTGTCTATTTTTGAAATTGGACACCCTAAATGACAAAATTACCCCATGTGAATGGTAGATTTCAGTTTGGAAAATTAGGTGAAATACACCCTAGATAGTCAATTTTAGAAAATAAACCCCTCCCAATAGTTTTTAGGTAACTACACCCGTTTAAAAAAATGGTGCAAAAAAACTTATATACCCTTAAGTCAAAAGCGCTAGATATGGTGTTAAGTGCTAGATAAAGGTGTATAGTAACTAAACTGAAAAAAAAAAAGGGAAAAAAAAAAAGAGGTTTGAATATTTAGCGCTAGGTAAAGTGTCAGAAGAGCTAAATACGAGTGTCGAATGACACTAGACAAGCTGACGAGGTATCTAGATTCTCGACTCCTCTTGTCTAGCTAGATCTAGATCCTCTTTTGAATGTTATGAGCTAGATACAGCATAAGGAGCACTAGACAAGAGTATCAAAAGGTACTAGACAAAATGTCTAGTAACTCGACCTCTCATGTATAGATGAAATATAGAGTCTTGATTAAGAGAAGTACTATGGGCTTTTTGTATTTAAAATAATTTAAAACTTAATAAAGTGCCTTTATCAAACAATTATTAAGAGTGGCGTATGTCCTAAAATTCACTATAATAAAGGTGTATTTCGTAAAGAACTCCGTATAGTTTTACAATGTTTTACACATCTTATACACCTTATATAACATATTTCAACATATCTTTTTTAACTATAAATATTTTCTATAATCTTACATATATTATATTGTGTATATGGATTTTTTAATGCTTTAACTCTACTAGGTTTATCCGTTTCTTTCATCTTAATCATACTTGTTTTATCTATGTTTATAATAGATTCTTTTATTTTCAATAAATGTAGTATGCTGTATATTTTTAAGTTATACAAAATATTTTTTCAATTTTTAATATTTTAAATAAAATTTCTGTTAATTTTTGTATTTTTTCAAAATTTTTGCCAATATTGATATTTTCCATGATATTTTTTTAATTTTGTAGTACTGATAATTTTCAATAATACCGATATTTTTATTCTTTGTTTATAATATTGTCACTCAATTTATCCATGTGATTAGTAAATTGTAACGCCCTCATTTGAACATACTACTAGTAGAGGTTAATGGCCTTTTTATAAATAAGGTATTAATATCTTAAAATTAATTTCTATAATTACTCCTCTAAAAATAGGGGCTAATTTGAAGTTTTTGCTCTCTTTTAAATCTCAATAGATAGTTGGCTTTATTTATAAGACAGTGTGTATTTGTAGATACATATATTACAATGCACCCAAGTTGCATGCTCACACGTGGCTTAAACCCACTTTATTCCCCACAACAAGGTAATCTCTCAGTGGTAGAATATTTGAGAAAATTTGATCAGTAGTAAAGTTTTCTCTAAACATGGTCTTCAATTATATTACTTGGGTCATTTGCTTAATTTATGGAGGAGCTTAAGTCAAAGCTGGCTAGGGATGTTGTACATATGGATATTTTAGCCAGACGTTACGGCCTATTTTATGTATTTTGGTGTACTTATATATATAGTCTAGTATAGTAGAGTTACTTTTACTATTATTTGTGTGGAACTTGCATATACGATTTTTTGTTTGTAATATATTTATATACAAATCAAGTTTTAGTGACTCATTTGATATTAGGGTTAACACTATGTTTATAGAATAATACTGACCATCTATTGAATTTTTAAAAGAAAGTGAAAAGTTCAAATTAGCACATATTTTCAGAAGTTACAATTACAAAAAAAATTTTAGAACTTAACCCCTCACAAATGAAAGTTAATAAATTTATAATAGTAATATGTTGAATTTCTGAGAAAGAGGCAGTCGGAAAAGTAACTATTAGTAGTTTTTCTCATCTTAACTATATATATATATCAAGGAAATTATATAATTGTTTATCACTTTTCTAAGACTCTTAAACACGCACTCAAAATTTATTCCCCATGACCAAAAGGCTACTTTGCTATTCACTGAAATAGTCATATTTAGAAACCCATGATAGTTAGAGCTAGAATCCACTTAAAATTGAAATATGTCATAGACAAATTAGCATCACAAATATATTAGGAATCTAATAAATCTAATGAAAGATGGACTTCACAAAGTTTAGACTCCTAGGATGAATTAGACACTACCAATATATAACACTCCTATAAAGACAAGGAGTCCTATATACAATAATACATGTCAAGACTCGGTTAGATAGCAACTAAAAAGATCGATTTGAAAAGATAAGAAATCAAATACAAGACCTTGATTTGAAATTCTTTGTTCCTGTTCATCATTAAGTAACCCTAATTTCTAAGTGTGTTAGATACTTAATTAGGTATCTAAATTTAATTAGGTATACGTGCAAATATTTTTTAAGAACATTGTGTGACGTACCCTAATTGGCCTGCCCTAACGATCCATTGCACTACTTTCAGACCAATATGTCGATTTACTTTCACCGTTACAGTCAGGACCACTATTTTATATATATGCATACAGGGGAACAATGCTATTAAAGGCATCAAAATGGGCCGGGCCAAACGAGCCGGCCCGCAGCCCAGTCTAGTCTAGCCCTCATTATAACGGGCTCAGGCTGAGCTATATATTTATTGTCGGCCCGCCAATCTAGCCCGCCCGGCCCGTCCACCAAAAATAAAATTTTTTTATTTTTTAAATTTTTTTAAAATAAATTTAAATATAAACTTTTTTCAATACTTATAAATATAAATTTCCTCACTCTTTTTTTTACACTTTTAAATTTCAATAAAATTCTAAATAATTTTCCAATACTTAAACTTTTTTCAATCAACTATTTTACTTATATACTTTTAGCTTATTTAATTATTTTTAAACTTTTATCAATAGGAAAAAAAATGTAACATATTATTTATTTTTTCATAAATTTTATTTTAATATTTTTAACTAATTATACAAATAATAATCTTATTTTTTTGGATTTTTTTTTAAATTTTTAAAATTGGGCCAAGAACGGGCCGGTCTGTTTTGGCCCGTTCCAGGCTAGGCCCACCTAGGAGCCCGGTGAGCCTACGAGTTGGGCTACATTTTAAAATTCTAGATTGGACCGGGTCCAACCCGGTCCATTTTCTTAGATGGGCCGGCACGACCTAGTCCGTTCTTCCTCCGAGCCCACTTTGGGCGGGCCGAGCCACCTGCCCATTTTGACACCTCTAAGTGCTATTGGATGTAAGGATAAGGCCAGAGAGACGCAAGCCGTAATGGTCCCCATGGTGGCATGTAATTGGAGTATGGAAAATGCATTTAAATATTGAAGTCCTTTCTCAAAAGTGCTGAGGTGTCAATCACTAATAGGGTTCCAGGATCCACATGAAACCCAATGATATACATTAGATTAATATGCCTGAAGTTTGGAACACGCATGAACCCCAACAGTCACAACCATCCAAAATATTACCTCGTATTCCAAACACTGCAGAGATAAATTAGCCATTCCTAATTTCAATGAAAATACAAAAAACATTTCTCCATCATTATTACAGATATTTATTATACATTATATGTATGGGCACCAATATACACACACCAAATTAAAGAGATCATCTAAGAAATTATAGTTCTTAATTATTTCATCCGTTTATATTAAATAGTAATCAATTCATAGCAAGTCAAACAAATAATTAACTGATACATAATTAGTTGTTGAGCGCAGTATAGGTGTTTTTTTTAAATTATTATTTTGGGTGCCAATTTAGACGGGATTATCTTGATGCTTCTTCCCTAAGTCGGGTATTATTCAATTTAATTGAAAAAAAAAAAAAAAGGAAGTGATACATAATTCATGGACATTTAACATGGTAACATGTCAGCAAAAGGTTATCTATATATACGAACAGATAAATACAAGCAGATCCCCAAATAAAAGGCAGAACAAGAAACACGTTTAGTGCAATATGGGAAAGTACGTAGATCAGTGCCAAAAGCTAGTTTTTAGCAAAATAACATAAAATCACATCGAAATATCTGCTGTCTACATATTAGTATTGATCACATTCAGTATTTGCTGGTCTCTCACATGGCTGACTCGAATGAAGATTTTAGATGGGGTCCCGGGACCACATTGGTCTGAGAAAGTAACTATTTTGGGGCCATACTTGAAGACAGAAACATTTTTGGCAGAAATGCTTTCCTATCAGTAGACATATATATATATATATATTCAATATTAATGTTCATGCACATGGTTCAGACTCACACCCTATGTTTCTTGATCTGCTAGACAGTGCAATGACGAAAGGGATCAAGTACTTGGCTGTTCTAGTAGATAACCAAGCATGCCCATTTTAATTAAATTTCACTCACATGTTAAGAAACAAATGCTTTGTCGACATGTTTAAGCATGTTTAAAAGGGTCAGATCAATAAGTGTTTTTGTATCACCACTACTTCGTCATGAAGCAGCAAATTCTGACAAAAGAGAGCAAGATAAGTACCGTTCCTCTCGAGTACACTTCATGACTGGACGCCCAAGATAAAGACAAGCTTATGCTAGTTAAACAATTTAGACAAATAAAACTTTAAGTATGATTTTGTAATCTAGAACAATATTTGTTAATATTTGTATGATCTGTCCATTACAATACGAGGACAAAAGTTTCCATCATTTCTAGAAGTGTCATGCATGCAATTATTACACTTTAATTAAGTGTGTTTATGATATCAAATTTTTTGGTGAAATAAACAAGAAATCACTTGTGTCCTTGTTAGGTCCATCTACTGGGAAAAAAAACTAATAAAAAATAATAATTAAAAAGTGAATACCATGCAGTTACCCTTTATGCTAGAAAAAAGAACTCTTCCTAGCTTGTATTAAAGACTTTGCCTTTTCCTCCATTTTAATACGTCTAAACAGAAACTTGAAGCTGCTTGTTACAGTACTGCTGAAGAAAATATAACTCTTGGAACCAGTCATTCATTATACTGCTCCTATATTCAGCAAGTATTCGAACAATTCATATTAAAAATCATGAGATTTAAAAAAAAAAAAAAAAAATCCTCTAGTTTGCATCATCATCCCATCAAATTTTACAAATGCCCTTATCGCGAAGAGTAATGATAGGTCCCAACACGTGTCCCAACTTCTTAATACTAACTAATAAATATTACAAGTGAATTTTCACACTTTCAATTGGTAAAAATACAATTTTCGATATATAGATATGCTTAATAGCACTTAGGAATAGTTACATGACAAGTACTCAAATAGTTACTAAAATAGTTAGGAACCCTGTCATTATCCGATCATGAATACGAAGTCGTAGAACATTCCCAATTCCCTCTCTATTCAAGGCTCAACTTTGACTTAGCTAGCAGCTCTTCTAAATGAGCAGAATGAATGACTTTAACAAGGTCCGAGGTGAAGTAACAGATTTTTTTTTTTTAAAATGGCAGATGTATAATGAAAGTTCATGGCAACAGCCATAGAAGTGGTGATCACTCTCAATAAAGTTAAATGGAGCCTACATCAATAGGTACATGTGCAGAAAAGAAAATACTCACAAAACATCAAAGGTAGAGACAAAGCCATCTCCACAATTGGATGGAATATCAGTACAACTAATTTGCTTAGAGGAAATGACAAAATGTTGGAAAACTGTGTTTTGTCAAATCCACGAATAAGATTTTATTCCACATGTCTTCCACAAGCCTACTTTAATGCATATATAGACAACTGAAAGATATTAATCATATCTCATATGATATCTGTTATGTTAGCAGATACATTTAAAGAACAAAATAATCAAATAAACTATGGAAGAATCTTAACCATATGAAAAAACATTAATATGTGTGGCAGTGTTTAGGCACTTAATGAAACTAAACAACATTTTATTTCTTGACCTGCTTGAAGTAAGAAATAACAACCAAATAATTTGTGTGCCTAAGATATATATCCATATACATATATATATGTATATTTATATGAAGACCGCATTGCCATGGCTTGGAAAACATGCCAAAGAACTAATTCTACGCAAGGTGACTTTTACATGCGGTTTGGACAGAGATAAAATTTCTTTGCTGCATTTCCAATAATTTAATCTGACAACAAAAAATGGCTATGTATTCCACTTCAGGCATATGTTGGTTCATATCATGTTTATCATCCAGCTTTCTAAACTCCCAATTGAATTTGAAATATCAACCTTTTAAGTAGTGTAGACAGATTTTATCATAAAGAATATTATAATGCTACCTGTGCAAGTTAATTTAGATTTATTCAAAGGGCTTTCCACATGGGTTTTTATTGCACATTTAGAAAAAGTGTAGAGTTAAATAATATCTGAAGGGTGGTAATTTTGCCAGGATTTCAGGACAAAGATAAAAGATCTTGTAAAGATATGCCTGCTAGATACGAGCATATGGAAATAAACATCATGCAATTGGTTCAAATCCTTTGGTTGTTTGTGGTGGAAAATAGACCACAGGCCTATATCTAGTTCTTAGTGTATTTGAAAGAGACCAGCAGAACCATATTTGATCGAAGCCACATGCACGCGTGAACATGTATATATTTTAAAAAAAAAAAAAAAAAAAACATACACTCACCCACTATGGTTACAGTAACCATACATGCACACCAAGCACGATACTAATTCATTCACATGTATCCTATATTAAATAGCTTAAAACAACAAAGAAAAATTAGAAGGGTTAGAGCTAAGTATATATGAGCTAACCATGAAACATATGGATCTTGCATTATATGGTAACTGGAAAAAGTCTAGTTAGACTACACTTCCTTGGCAAACCAACCAAACAAACAATAACATATCCTCCCGAGTAATTTACTGAGAGTAAGAGCTATACTTCTCTGCAGCAGACTGTGAATGAACTATTGTCCCTACTACAAAAACGATATTATACAACATTCATTGAATGTTACCTATTATGTTGAGCAAAACTTGTTAAGTACTGTATGTTTCAATGTTGCTGAAAGTCATTTGAATGTTACATATTATGTTAAGCAACATTTGTTAGGTGTTGCAGAAAGTCATTTGAATATGTAATATTTATTAAGTGTTGCAGAAGACTACTTTATGGAATATTTGTAGCAGAAATGTTGCATAAAACGGTCATTTAAAAGAGGCTTTTAAAGATAGTATGTAACACTTTTAGAAAAAGTGTTGTATAATATCTAAAAGTGTTGTATAATATCTAATAGTTACCCATTATAGGCAACATCTGTATAGGTAACATCTGTATGATAAATGTTGCTTAAACATACAATCAAATTGGAAAAAAAAAAAAAAAAAAAAAAAAAAAACCTTTCCCAAGCTTAAAAACAGCTGCAGCACGCAAAATATTTCACAGATCCCCAAAAATTAGTAAATAACAATTATTTTTAGTGATCTTAAACAAGGTATTCAGAATGGCCTAACAATATAGTATAAAGGTATCTCTATCTAATAATATTAGCTCTAGTTAAGAAGGTATTTTGTTTGCTCGAGTTCAGTGTCCAAGTATATTGTTGGCCCTAACAATTGCAGGAGAGTGTTGGGTAACGCAAGCTTGATAACATTTGGCCCATTCATTGTATGTTAGGTAACGCAAGCTTGATAACATTTGGCCCATTCATTGTACAACTTGCATTTGTTTCAAGTTATTATTGGGCATTGTTATCGTTTGGGAGCAATTAATGTTGGGCTATTTACAAAATTCCAAGCCCAAGATACCAAAAATTGAAAAATCCCGACTGATTTTTTTGAAAAATCCCGGATTGATTTAGAAAAATATCACTTTTTAAAAATATTATTAGAAACATAACACTTTTAAAAAATATTTAGACAAATACCAATTTTTCTTTAAATTTGATATTTTTCAATGGTACTCGAGGTAACCAGTTAAGTTACTTAAATTAGCAAATCCTGTTACTTGAAGTAACTGTTCAAATTATCTCAGGTAACTCGATTAGTTACCTTAAGTATCTCATCAATCACTAAAAAATAGTATTTTTCTAAATACTTTTAAAAGTGGTATTTTTATAATTAAATTTAGGATTTTTCATAACAATTTCAAATTCCGGGATTTTTCAATTTTTTTGAAAAAATACCATAAAAAATCAAATTTCCTCATTAATGTTGGGCCCTTAAAACAGCTAATACCTTCAAGTCTGAGAAACCCAACTGAAGTTTTGTGGGAAAAGTTCATAAATACCCCTTTTCAAAACCTTATTTTCATAAATACTCATTTTTTATTTTTATTTCATAAATATCTATTTTTATACCTATTTTTGGAAAAATATAGACCACCACTATTTTATACATGAAATGTATACCGTGATCTACATTTCATGAATAAAAAGTACACTAAAAATTGTCACACATTTTAAAATATATACCATAGGTTAAATTTATAAGAAAAATGTAAACCGTGGTAAACATTTATATTATAAATGTATATTGTTCATATTTTATACATAAAATATGTACCTCATAGATAAAATTTACATTATAAATGTGGACTACTTATATTTTGTATATGAAATGTGGACCATAAAAATGAGTATTTTTGAAAAAAAAATTTTAAAACGGGTATTTATGAAAAT
Organism: Trema orientale; assembly: GCA_002914845.1. Classification (NCBI taxonomy): domain Eukaryota; kingdom Viridiplantae; phylum Streptophyta; class Magnoliopsida; order Rosales; family Cannabaceae; genus Trema; species Trema orientale. Next base: position 37,093 of record JXTC01000506.1, on the reverse strand, counting down.
AAGCTTTAGAAACGAGTACTAGATGTAAATTTCTCAAGTTTTGTCTCTTTATTGCTTGAGTCTTATCTGTGAGTTTAATTAGGTGTTGTTCTAAGCACATCCATGAAGGAACAAATTAATATTCCATCCTTGGTACATACCAAAAGCTCACATACAATATATACATTTTTTTCCTAAGATAAACGAGAAATTAAAGGCTATATATATATCTTACAAATGTCTACAATTAGATAAACGAGAAATTAAAGGCTATATATATATATATATCTTACAAATGTCTACAATTAGACTTTTGGGCAACACCAAAAAAAGCTCTCTTTATCATTTAACTAATTCAGAACACTAAGACAAACTTGGTCACAAGTCTCATTTGTAGTCCAATCAACTTTATGATGGCTCTTTCTCATTGTCAATAGCCAACAGGCACCCCAAGATTGTTATGGGCTGAGTATTATTGGGTTCACCATAAAGCCCAACTCTCTATATTCTCAAATTTTGCATCTTTGTTGGGAAATTGCTATAAATAGAAGTATTTTTGCTAAAATGACTTTTTTAGTAGCATTTTGAAAAGTGATTTTTCTAGTAGTATTTTAATATTTTTGTGACCCTGTGTGACAGAGGGTCACACAATTTGTGACTATTAAGTAATCCTAAAAAGGTCATAATTTTACATTCACAAATTGTGTGACTCATCTTCACACAATTTGTGACACTACTAGAAATGTCAATTTGAAAAAGACTACTAAAAAAGTCATTTGTGCAAAATTAGAATTACTCAAATCAATTTTTCATCTTTGTTCCCATTACTTGTACTCCTTCCGAGTTTTCCCTAGCTTATTTCCTCATACGTATTATAAAAATACCAATGTTCATTCGCATTAAAGTTAACTACTAAGTGGTCCTATTACTCTTATCTATCCCTGCCCAAGTAAATTCTCTTTCATAGTACAGAAACCTCTGAATCTTTGCTCGCCGCTCCCATTTTTCAATAGATTAGGATTATTATTTTTTTTTTTTGTCTAATACTTGAAAAAAAATAATCTAAATCCTATTTTGGATCCTGACTTTTTTAATGTTCAGCAGATAGCACTCAAACTATATATATATATATTTAAAGATTGCCAATTCAATAAGTTTTTTTTTTTTTAACCTATGTGTAGATATTTTTTTTTTAAGCCATTGTATCATCTAATGGCGATCCAACGGCTATAATGGGGTGCATAAAAAGAAGTGCATTATTAATGTTATTTCTCTCTCTTAGTTTTTATTATAAAAAAATATGCATGATAAATTTTCATTGGGCAAAATAATATCCATGTATAGGTTAAAAAAAATACCTATAGAATTGGTGCCCATATATATATATATATATATATATATATATGTCTGATGATACTTAAACTTTTAATTGACAAATTATAATATACCTTGAACAATATTCTAATCTCAATTTGATTCTAATTTACAGTAACATTATTTTTTTTTTTTTTTTGAAAAGAAGACTTCATAACTTCTATTAAATCAAATTATCAGCTAAGAGATTGGCAATACATCTCTGGATCACATCGACTGACAACGATATAAAGTCCTTTCTAAAACAAAGCTTTGCAAGTGTATCGGCCACTTTATTACTCTCACGAGTAACGAAGCGACAAGAATCTACATCACAAGAATACATTAAAGGTTGGATATCCTCAATCAATATATCCTCAGTAGATAAACTAACCAATGAATTTATAAATTTAATTGCATTCCAACAGTCATTTTCAATGATATACACTGACAAAGATTGGTTATAACATCAACTAAGGGCCTCTCGGATAGTTATCAACTCAGCATCAAAAGGACTAGTAAAAATCAGGACTACCCTTGCTAGAACATCAATCAAATGCCCATTACAGTATCTAATCACAGCATCTACACCTACACATCCTAACCTTTGATCAATAGTGGCATCTATGTTTACTTTAAGCAAACTAAGAGAAAAATGTCGTCTAAGAATGATAGACCATTAAACTTTTGATTTACTATGTTTAATCAAAGTACACTGGGTTCCTCATAAAATTAAAAAGATAGAAAGCCTATCTCCACAGATTAACTCAAACAAAATTTTACATGTATGGGCTACTTTATTGCTCTCACGAGCAACGAAGCAACAAGAACTTACACCACAAGAATACACTAAAGATTGGATATCCTCAATCTTAGTAGACAAACCAACCAATGAATTTACAGACTCGATTGCATTCTAACTAGAGGTGTAAATATGGGATGGGCCGGCCCGCGGCCCGCAAATTTGGCCCTGGATCGGCCCGGCCCGGCACTATTCACGGGCCGGGCTAGGTCGAGGTAGTGAGCCCGTGGGGCCGGCCCGATTGTCAATTTTAAAAAGAAAAAAAATATTTTTTTGTCATTTTTTATAATTAATATTAAAAAAATAATATTTTAATAAAATAGTACCGGGTCGGCCCGCTAGATCTATAACCATCGGGCTATAGGGCCCGGCCTTCTTTTTAGACTTTTGGGCCGGCACAATTTCTCTTTTGGCCCAAACGGGCCGGGCCGGGTGGCTCATATTTACAGCTCTAATTCCAACAGTCATTTTTAACCATATACACTGAAAAAGATTGGTTATAACACCAACTAAGGGCCTCTCGGATTGCTATTAACTCAACACCAAAGGGACTAGCAGAAATCGGGACTAGCCTTACTAGAACATCAATCACATGCCCATTACAGTCCCTAATCACACCACCTATACCTACACATCCTAACCTTTGATCAACAATGGCATCTATGTTTAGTTTAAGCAAACTAAGAGAAAAATATCATCTAAGAATGATAGACCATTAAACTTTGATTTACCATGTTTAATCAAAGCACATTGGGTTCCCCTTAAAATTACAAAGATAGAAAGCTTATCTCCATAGATTAAATCAAACAAAATTTTACATGTAGAATGAAATAGATAAAAATCATAGCAAGCAATTAAAATGCAATATTTTCAATTAAAGTTTCCCAAAATTTTGTTTGTGATATTGTGATCATAGTTGACAATTAATTTAGTAGGGTAATAATTGAAAGTATTTTTCTAAGAATTCTATATTAATACCAACAAGGGATGAATTTACATATCCTTTTTTTTAGGAGGAAGAGTTCATAAATACCCATTTTCAAAACTATAATTTTATTTCATAAATACCCGTTTTTATGCCCATTTTTTTATAAATGTAGATCACTACTGTTTTACATATGAAATGTATACTATGGTATACATTTTACACATTAAATGTATACTATGGTCTATATTTTATGAATAAATATTACACTAAAAACTGGCATACATTTCGAAATGTATACCATAGATCAAATTTTTAATGAAAAATATAAACCGTGGTAAACATTTACATTATAAATATATATCGTTCATATTTTACACATAAAATGTGTACTTTATGGATAAAATTTACATTGTAAATGTAGACCGCTCATATTTTGCATATGAAATGTGATCTATAAAAAGGTTATTTTTGAAAAAAAATTAAAAAATGAGTATTTATGAAAATAAGTTTTAAAAACAGAAACTAGGCGTAAATTTCTCTTTTTTAGTCGCACAATATCAGTAAATGGCTTTAGATTTGTAGCTAGCTAGTAATTTTTCAATAAAAAAATTGAAAAATCTCATATTTTGAAATTATTTGAAAAAAATAAAAGGATTTAGAAATATATTACTTTTTATTAATTAATGAGATACTTGAAGTAAATCATATAATTTGACCGGTTATCTCAAGCAACTAGACTGGTTATTCTAAGTAACCCAACTGGTTAACTCATCTCGAGTACCATTGAAAAGTACAAATTTTGAAAAAAAAAAGTGATAATGGTCTAAATATTTATTAAAATTATTTTTTTAAAAAAAAACTTTTCAAACATAATATTTTTCTAAACTAATATGGAATTTTCAAAAAATTTAGCCCGTCTGGAAATTTTTAGTTTTTGGTACTTTGGGCTTGAAATTTTATAAGAAGCCCTTATTTAAAAGTTGTAACTAATGGTCTAAAGTTATTAATAAATGGTGCCTCCAATTTAAAAGTTGGCTAATATATTACTAAATAGCCCAAGAAGGGTATAGCCACTGCCCGGTGGGAGCGACCTGCCTTCTAGAGTTTTAGCGAATATTTTTGGACGGAGTTGAAGCTCCTATAATCATGCCTAAGGAAGGTAGTCACGTTGGTCGCCCCTTCCTCTTTTTTATTCCAGCCAAAAGAAAAAAAATATAGCTAAAGTGTTTGAGTATTTAAGATCGATCTGTTAATGTTTTAGTCATAGTATATATAAATCTGAGTTTGGAATAATCTGTTATAGTACTTTTCGTTAAAAAAATAAAAAGTCTACAATTTGAGTACTTTAGTTTGGTAGATATGTGTTGAGCACTTTCCCATATATATTTAGTTGTTGTATTTCTATTACTGAGATTAGTAATTAGCCATAGATTAAAAGTTATATTAAAATTCTTTTTAAAAAAAATGTTATATCAAAATTACCCAATTTTATAGCTAAATGGCTCAAATAAAATACGTTGAAATTATATACCCAAAATAACTTTAGTACACACTAAATTTGAATCCTAAATATGCCATATTATTATATAGATTTACCAACAAAAAATCCATGTACATGTAATAACGATACAAAGAATCTAGTATAATAAAATTGGTATATTTTATTATATACCAAAACCTCTTAACTGAAAAATAGACATTAACTAATAAAAATACCTCTTAACTATTTAGATCAACAATTGAAACGAGTCCTCAACAAAAACAAAAAGTGTGATGAAAATGTGGAGATAATCTTACAAGAAGTCCTCAACAAAAACAAAAAGCGTAATGAAAATGTGGAGATAATCTTACAAGAAAGAGGTCTAAGGCTCTAAACAAACCGCTCAATGGCAGATGAAATGGCGAATCCCAGTTTTTGGTAGGAACTAGAAAAGAAAAAAAAAAACTAAAATAGAAGGAGAAAAAAGAAAACAACCAAATTGTCTCTGAACAATAAATTGTAATAATAGTGTCAATAATGGAGTAATTTGAAGCAAAAATCCCTGATCTTTAGCGCACTTGGCATTTAGTCACTAACCTTTAGATTTTAGCATTTAGATCCCAAACTCATTAAAAGTTTTGCAGCTGTTAGTCCTAGTCTGTTCTATATGATTATTATGTATAAAAAAAAAAAAATCAAATGTAGGAAAAATTAAATAAAAAATGGAAAAAGTCATCTGCTGATTAAAAGAAAACCGAAATCAATATATATGCTCTTTATGAGAAAAAAACTCAGACTAAATAAGATGATTCCTCTTATTCGAATTCAAAGTCAAACATACTCTAAACGAAGAAAGAAAGAGAGAATAGATTAGACATGGGATCAAGCAGGAGCAACTTTAACTAAAGAATCGTGTCTATTCATATGGAGTTTTTAGTCATCTTTCTTCTTGATCTGCTTTGCTCATTTATTTATTTATTTTGCAAATTTCCTTTTTTCTCCTAATGTAAACATAAATATATGGGCTCACTTACAAGTATCCATAGATGATTATATCATGAATGTTGGATTTCTTTTACTGCATATAAACTTTCAAATGAACAGTTAAAGCCACTGCCCCCGTTATAATGTGAGTTTGCTAAGTTGAAGCTAACAAGTTCGCCTATAAGCAACCGCAAATTAGATTTGTTGGGTTTTATCTTACATGAATTTTATGTTATAAGAAAAATGGATTGATTCCACATTTGCGTTTTCTTTCAATTAGCTGATGAGTTTAATTCATTTTTTCAAATTTTTCGAGCAAGTGTTTTTTTAGCGAAATAATCGGATAGAATATTAGACACAGGGACTAACGGCTGCAACATTTTTGATAGATTTGGGATTTAATTGAAAACATTTAAATGATAGAAAAAAAAAAAAACCCCCCAAATGTTGGGGATTTTCGCTGAAAATTATCCTTTATACTAATATAATAAAGGAAGATTAAGGCATGCAAAAGGGTAGGAGTAAGATGTTGGAATTAAAAACGATTTTCGCAGCGGAAGATTGGCCCAGGAACATTCAAAATTTTTTTCAAAACAATTGACTATATGAGTGCATAGTATTAATTTATAGCAAATAGGAACACACAAAGAGAATAGATCTAATACCTCTTGTAGCCTATCAGCGGATCCTAGCTTTATTGTCTTCTAAACCACGATCTTCCAATCCAAGCCTCAAGCACAACTGGATGAACGTGTGGGCGTTGCGTACAATTTCTTAAAACTCACACTTTAGGCACTTACAATTTTCTCAACACATGAGATTGCAAGAGTTTGTTCTATAGAGAATAGGAAGACTCTCTTCTTTTCTCTAGTTTATAGAGGCTCTATATATAATAATATGTAGTGTATCTCCTATCCTTATTCTACTAGGATTTCCTTTATATATTTTTTTATTTATTAAACTATTTAATAAAATAATTAATTAATTAA
>JXTC01000506.1:0-22936 GCA_002914845.1 Trema orientale | reverse complement strand
CATAAATAAACTAGGAATTTTCTGATATTTAAAGACATACCAATTATGCACAAATTCAAATAGAAAAATATCATTTTATTAATTCAGCAAATATCTAAAATGTACATGCTTTTAGGGCATAAATCCTAACATAAGAGTTGTAGAGTGTATCAAACTGGAAATACATGGGTCTTTGAGGAAAAACTCTAGGCGTTCTTTCTTTTCATCGTTCCTCATAATTTCCCCACTGATAAGCCAGTCGAGCTCTCTCTCTCTAATGCACCTAATCGTGGATCAGTTGTTGTTTTACGGTGCTAGCGGCGCAAAAATCTGATCTCGTCTTGGAAGTTGTCATTTTTGCGGGAGAAGAGGTAGATGTTGAAGACAAGACCGTTGGATTTGGCGTCGGGCAGCAGATTTGCATGTTGAAGGTACAATAAAGTGAGAGAGAATGTTGATTATTATTATTATTATTATTATTATTATTATTAGGAGGCGGCTATAGTAGGGGCGCCCTTACGTAAGGCCCTGTTTATACACCGTTTGATGGGAATCTGTGGGAATCTGTTTATACACAGATTTCTATCAAACGGTGTATAAACAGGGCCTTACGTAGGGACGCCCCTACTGTAGATGCGCCCTTGTTATTATTATTTTCTATTCTTATGATTTCTAGCTTTTTTTGTTTTTCATTTTTATTTTCTAAATCAGAACTAATAAGCAAAACCTAACTAAAAACCAAATATAAAAAGGGTTTATGGCACGAATGGTCCCTAAACAATCTAATTTATGGTAATTTGGCTCTCAAAATTCCAATTATAGTAATTTAGGCTCTGAACGTTTCGATTTGAAGCATTTTGGTCCTTAGATCATCTAAATTTAATATGTTGTTAAATTACTAACTATATACACATGATGAGCATATTATAGAATCTGAAAGTGTATTTAATTGAAAATAAACTGAACAAAAGGATTGGAAAGAAGAAAAAATACATTGTTTGGTTTTTTAGGGTTCTTGGAACTGATAATTTAGAGAAACTTTTCTGTGATTAATCATTTTTATACTTAAAATTCGCAAATTACATTTTAAATGCACTTCTTAGATGCTAAAATGTGCTCCTCAAGTGTATTTTTTTATCAGAAATTTAACATCATATTGCAATTTAGACAATTTAGGAACTAAATTGCTCCAAATTGGAAATTTCAAGAGCTTAAGTTGCCACAAGATATATAGGACCATTTGTGCCATTAACCAATATCAAAATGCATTTTGGTTTCTTTAACAAATAATAATAATAAATTTCATTTTGGTTTGGCAACATGTATAAGACATACTCAAGGCTTTTTTAGCAACTATTGAGGGCAAATAAATATTTTCATTAATTATATCTGTTAATTATTATTAGAGAATCACTTCGCAAAAGTAAATAGTGAGGTTATTTTTTGGAGTTTTATTTTGTTTTATTTTATCAGTTTATGGCACAAATGACCCATGCACTATCCAATTTGAGGCAATTTGGTCCTTAAAATTTTAATTGTAATGATTAAGCTCCTGAATTTTTGATTTGTAGCAATTGGATTCTTAGACTGTCTAAATTGCAACTTATTGTTAAATTTTTGACCAAAAATACGTATGAGATGCATGTTGTAACATCTAAAAGTGTATTTAAAGGAAAATAAACTTAACAAAATAATTTGAAGAGAGCAAAAGAAGTAATTTTTATATTTCTCAGGGTTCTTGGAACTGTAAATTTAGATAAATTTTTTCTGTGATTATTCATTTTTATGCTTGAAATGAACAAATTACCTTTCAAATACAACTTCAGCTACCACCAAGTATTTTTCACGTGTGTTTTGATCAAAAATTTAACAGTAAGTTACAATTTAGACAATTCAAATAACATATTATTACGTATCAAAAAGTCCAAAGACCTAATTTCTAAGGGTGCACAACGGGCGGTTGGACAGTTAATGGGCGGTTTGAGCGGTTTCTTTTTCATGCGGTTTAGAAAATATCTAACTCATAACCGCCCAATTAAGTTACGAGTTGGGCGGTTTTTAGTATGTGGTTTTTGGGCAGTTTTTGACGGTTTATTGGGCAAGTTAGGTTAACTAAAACTTATAATTACGTATTTTGTGAACAGAAAAAAAATCATTATTAAAATTTTTTAAAAGTATTCTAATAGCCTCTTATTAGAATTTTTTTAAGTGTTATGTCATATGAACTCAAAAATTTAAGAATATATGTGTTTGGTAAAGACTATTCATCTTAAATTGAAAGAAAAAATATATTGAATATTAATGTAAACACACTTACACATACTAAAACTTCAAATAGATAAAAATTGTGTTAAAAAATTTAGTAGAATGTCATCAAATAATAATCTAGTGATTAAATTAAATTTCACTTTTCATATACTATGTTATATGAAAATATAAATTACAATTATGAGTGCATGGCAGTTTTATTGGGACTTTGGTGGTTTTATTTTTTAGAGGTTTAAAAAATATGTAACCCATAACCAACCTAAAACCCACGGTTTACTTTTAAGCGGTTTGACGGGTACGCAGTTTTACTTTTAAGTAGTGTGACAGGTGCGGATTAGAGCGGGTTAGACGAGCGATGCGGGTTAGCGGATTTTTTTTTCACCCCTACAAATTTCCACCATTAAAATTTTGAGACCAACTTAACACAAATTAGACACTTCAAGACCATTTGTGTCATTAGCCCTTATTTTATTTTATTGTTTTGTGTAATAATTATCACATAACCCAAAAAAAAAAAAAAGAGGGAGAGATAAAAGGGCACTTTAGGAACAAGAAGCGCAATGATTGGCTATGGAGTTGTTCTATCTCTTGGCCTCAATCATATCCACCTTCCTCACTTCCCTCGCACTCTCTATCCTCCTCCCCTTCCGCCTACTCCTCCGTCGCCGGACCTCCGCCGCTACCACCGCCGGCGATTCAGATTCAATCTCACTCTACGAAGGCACGGTCTGGCACGAGCGCCGGCGACCCGTCCACCACTCCTTCCGCTACTCCGTTCGCTACGCGCTCATTGACCTCGACGGCGCGTGCAGCTCACCTCCTAATCACCTCTCCGCCGATGAAGCTCGCCGGATTGCCTCCACTACTGGCCCCGTGTAATCACTTTTCCTTGTCTTGATTAAAATTTTATAGTACATTTTTACATATATATATATGTTATATATTTGATATATGTATTTATAATTATGTCATGTGTTCTTGTAATCTTGTATTGTGTTTGGTTCAAACAGTTTGCTTTTGACAATTCCTGAAAGCGTTGGGTACGAGCAAAATCCGTTGAGTTTGTATTATTGCTATGATTTAGATGGCTCTGCCCAGAATTTGAACAAGTGCATTGCCGAGGTGTGTTTGCTTTTGCTAACCTATTGCTTGTTATTTACTGCAAATTTAAATTATATTTGTGTTTATATATATATAGTTTGATTTTCATTTTCATGGAAATAAATGTTTCAGTTTGAATTGATGGGATACAAATTTTGGCCATTATTTGAACTATGATATTTTTTTTTATAACAATATTTGAACTATGATATGTTTCTCCATTGTGTGAGAGTTGGGTTTTATGTGAATTGTTAAAGGGAATTCTTTCATATATAGCAGTTCCCACGTTTTGTTTTTCACTTTTAGCAGCTTTTTTAAAACAATTTCATTTATGGCAGTTTTATATTACAAAGTTCCAATTATACCCCTAATTTTTTACTATTTGGTTGATTTTTGTTTACAAAACCTAATCCAACAAGTTAAAGACTAATCTAAACTAGTCACACTTATATGGTTGAGTTAAAAAACAAGGTTGTTTTTGGAAGAAAATACGAAGACTGCTATATTTGTAAAAGCAAAACAAAAACTGCTAAAAGTGTAAAACAAAACTTGGGAAATGCTGTAGAGTTTAATTTCCCATTAAATGGTAGAAAGTAGAAAAGTAAATGGAATTAGTTATCCTTAAGCATATCAAAACGTTGACTTTTGAATGAAAACAGAAGTCGAAAATGGATTTGGACCCCTTAATCTGTTTGGTCGTAAGAAGATGGGGGAACCCCTTAATCTGACACGCAGATTTTTTGTGAAATAGCAAAGTTGAATATATTTGTAGGAATTTGCAACATTTTGAAATTTCCTGAAAGCTAAAGCAGAAGGAACCAGCTTATCTCCTACTAGAGATTCATAAGCCGTACATTTTCATATTGAATCACTTTAAAATTTTGTACATTCTTTATGGATATATCTTAGCATAATGCAAGAAATTATACTTGTTGGTTTGATTCTTTATTAGCTGTGGATATTGAGTTGCTTAAAGCTATGAGGGTAATAGCTGATAGTGCTGGTTAATTTTGGTTTCAGGTAACCAATACTCCATGGGGTGAAAGAGTGACATTTGTTTTCAATCCCAAGTCTGACTTAGTGGCAAAACCGTTGCATGTCAGTCCTTTTATGGTATGTTTCATTTAGTACTTTTCTCTTTTGTATCAACGTCTGAACGGTCGTATCATCTTTTTCAAGCTTTCATACATTATATTAGCTCATTAATGTATTTGCATTTCGAATATGCTTTCTGTAAATGCATTTAGTAAACAAATTTTGTATATTATTTTGATATTTGGCACAACTTAATAAGATCTAACCCTTTAATCTTATTTTTCTTAATAAGTCGCATTTATTATGGGGAAGAGAATTCTTTTCATAAGGCTTTTAGAGATGCGCGAAATAACCATTTGAGTAGACCTTGCATCTAGAGAACCCTGTCTATCCTTGACGCATGAGTTATTGGAAGGACAAAGATTTTTGGTTTGCTATTAGTATTAGGAATCAATCAATGGGCAATCAATGGGCTTCTTTGTTATTTATTTATTTATTTTTTTCCCTCGTGTGGCTTTTTAATGATCGGGTTGTACCTCATATGGAAGATGGAGCTTGTTATATATTTCTAAGCCTTTTCAAAGTTATACTCATATTTTTTTAAGCCCCATAGATCTGTTTTATTATTCACCAAGTAAAAGTAAAGTAACTTGCAGTTTTGAGATGAACAAAAAGTCAATTGGAGCTTCTAAATTTAAGATTTAAAATATGATAGGACACTTTTCCTGATTCTCCAACTAATGTGGGAGAAAAATTTGCCATGTGTTCTAAAGCTGTATTGGTGAAGAAGTGCTGATAGGTCCTGGGTATCCTTAAAACTAGACTTAACCAGATTCAGATAATTGGTGATTTTTCTCAATGTATTGAGTACGTTTAGAACTGTTCATTACTTAAAAGTTGAGAAAAGAATCTCTTCTTACTAGACTTAACCAGATTCAGATAATTGGTGATTTTTCTCAATGTATTGAGTACGTTTAGAACTGTTCAGTACTTAAAAGTTGAGAAAAGAATCCCTTCTTAAAGGCCCCAGGTCCATTGCAAATTATGGTACTTGACTCTGGTTTTTCTAATCAGGATTTTTATGCCTGAAGTGGTGGCAAAAAGCCCATAACTGTATCACATATCACATTTCATTAGAATGTCTTGCTTCTTAAAATAGATTGAAACTTTCTTATGACGCCGATATTAAATTTCTATTCCGATCTTCTGTATGGAAAGAGGTCAAACATTCATGAAACTTATTGCAGGATATGTACGGGAATTGGAGTATCAAAGCAAGTGTTCCAGGCGATAATCTTTCTGTGGCAATTTCAGTTCAGCACCCATCGCTTGGTGACTATTTCACTGCTACTTTGAGAGCGAGGAAAGTTTCCTTGTCATTGGTGTCTGATCACTCGCTATTCTTATGGTTGATGCCGCATAAAGTTGCATTATGGATATATTGGCATGTAAGTGGCACTTCAAACTCCATGTCTTTTTCTTGCATACACAAAAATCAATCAAACTATCAACGACACTTTTTAGTTCAGTAATTGGTTATCTCAAGATGTTACATAGATGATTGATAAAAACATAAGAACATTTTTCCTCTTTCAACTCATCATTGCTGAAGGGCATAGCAAACAAACTTTTATATATATGTTAGGTAAAAATTTAGAAATCACACAACATAATTTCACCCATGCTAATCTTAAAGTATGAGAGTTTATTAGTTAGAGTTCGACCCATTCAAGATTATAAGAATAACCTCTTAATTACAATCCTTTGATACAAAGGAACACCTTTTGATTCCAATTATAATGACATCAATTTACTTGTGTAACTTGAGAGAAATTTGGGTGATTTTGGATTGTAGCTGCACTTAACTGAATTAATTGAATTGCCTACATACCCCATTGAGGGATTAAGCCACTTGTAGTTCTAAGAGTTTTGAACTGAAATATGAAAAATTCCGATGAATGACCATGTCAAGGAATTTATAGCAATATTTTGAAATTTATGAAATTCCGGTCGATGACCATGTCGCGGAATTGAGAGAATTTTAGGAGCTGGCGAATTCCTAGGTAAACGACCTTTTGTGGAATTCTAAGAGTTGTGTTTAGATTTGGAGTTTAATGACTTTCTTAGGATTTTGGGAAAATCTGACTCAATTTGGGAATTATGACTATACTCAATTTTTGCAACTAAGTTGCCTACGTATCCTTTTAGAGGAATCAAGTCAACGCTGTTCAAAAGTTTTGGTAGTTTGGAGAATTTGAGGTGATTAATGTCATTGGTATTTTAGAGATTTTTATCTTTTGATATGGTTTTTGTGAATTTTGAGGTGAATGTCCTCACTTAGAACTTTTGGAAATTTGATTTGAACTTGTAACGGCGCCTAGTATATTTTTTAGGTTGCCTACGTATCTTTTGCGGAATCAAGTCTGACGTAGTTCATGATTTGTAATTTAGGTTTGTTTCGTAGAAGTCCCATTTTGTAGAATAATAAGCTAAGGTGACCTTTTTCATTTCATGGATATTTTTTGTAATCCATTATGTTTGCTTTGATTTATTTTTTGACAAAAATATGTAAACTCATGAAGAATTTGGAACCTTAATTTTGTCACATTTTAATTTAATTGGAATAATATTTATTGCTTGATATTCCAATTAATTTTTCTCTTTGGCCAGTTCTCATTTAGGTTTTCGTGTGTTGAGATCAAGGCTTAGTGCTTCGTATGATCTCGTCCCAAAACAGAAACCTTATTCTTTTCACAGAATCATGGTCATACGTATTAAAGAGATAAGTTCATTATTTCCTCATAGTATTATTGCGCCACGTAATTGAACGTAACTATCTCATCAATTACATATTTTGGACCATGATCATTTTGTCTATGGAAGAAAGGGAGGCTTTTGGTCCGTTTGGCTTTTATGGTGGTCCAAGTGAGCATCCAAAGAGAAGTTATGGGTCAGACATATTTTGGGCTTATCTTAGAAAATGGCGATTGTTGGGCCATTTTGATTAGGCCTCTGAGCTTATAAGACTAGCAGAGTGCCTTGAAAACTTTTGTTGGGTTTCTGTTTAGAGAGGAATTTGGGTCATTGTCTAATTTCTTTGGACTGCTTCGAGAAGAGATTATTGGACCTAATAGGTCTTTGTGGACCTTAGTGGGAAATCGAGTTGTGAGTTCCTTGTTTAGTTGGGCCTGAATAAGAGGTCTGAAATTGAGTCTCAATGAGGCTTAGTGTAGGTGTAGCATATGGCTATGGGAAATTGACATGGGTAGTTTAAATTTGGGCCAAATTGATTTTTTTAGTTCACTTTTTTAAAATGACATTTTTAGTTCAAAATAATGACTTTTTTAGTTATTTTTGGAGAGAGGAAAAAATAATCATTCCGAAATTGCCCCTTGTCATTTTTCGCTTTATTACTGGTAGTCACAATTTGTGACTGATTTTTTTTTTTTGAAGAGTTTGTTTTAAATCGTTGCAAAGATTAGGAGTTTTTGTTATTGGTAGTCACAATTTGTTACTAATTTTTTGCTTTAAAGTCATAATTTTGTGACTGATGATCACAAATTTTATGACGTCTTTTTCAGGTATATTTTAAATTATTACGTTACTCACAATTTTGAAACTGGTAGTCACAATGTTGTGATCAGTAGTCACAATTTGTTTTACATCGTTATGAATAGTTAAGACAATTTATATTTTAGTGTAACTAATAGTCACACATTTGTGATGGACAGTAACAAACGATAGAGAACATGCTATTTGATTCATCTTGAATTATTTTGTCATACACAATTAGTCACACAATAAATATTCTGCCAAATATTATTTATTCCCTTCATTATTTCTAAGAAACTATTAACCAAATTAAAATTTAATAAATTATATCAATATTTCTTACAATATGTGCACTTCGTTCACCGAATTGGTGCCCACCTTACAAAATAAAAATAAGTATTCACATTGGCTAACAATAATTTAATAACAGTTGTTTAACAATGAAAAATGGCTAACAAGGCTCATAACACACACAAAATCTATTTTTCACATGAAAATCTATAACTTACAGACTAGTAGTCACAGTATATGACTAGGTAACACAATCTCTGATAGTAGTCAAGATCTGTGACTTAGAGTCACAAAAGTTGTGACAATCACACATTTGCGACTATTTTTAATGGCTTAATGATTTATAACAATGTCTTATAACAATACTCTAAACTCACACAAATCTATCTTTTACATGAAAAATCATGTCATCAAGATCAGTAGTGTGTGACTATATCACTTACTAACATTTCTCCAAACAAATCAACATATTAACACACGACTTATAGTTCACTCAAACCATCATATGGTTAGTAACAGCTGTCTAACAATAGCTAACAATGCCCATAACCTACACAAAATCTATTTTTCACATCAAAATCTATAACTTACATAGTAGTAGTTACAATGTGTGACTTTAGATCATACAATCATTAATAGTAATTAAGATCTGTGATCTAAAGTCACAAAGGTTATGTCAATCACAAATTTAGGACTTACTTGAAGACAAACTTGAAGAGGACACATAAGAAATCAAGCTTAGCTTTTCCCTCTTAGACCGCACGATGTGGTGCCTTTTTCTCGGGTTTTCAATATCTTCAACGAAACCCAAGTCCTTCTCTTCCCTAACTTCTATCTACGACTGCCTCCTCGATTTTCTTGCGCTCCTGGGATAGGAAGAACCCAATAAACCCAACTGAGATGTCCTGCTCCTGCACTGCCACCTAGACCCAATCGGCTCCACAGGCTCTTCAGCCATTTCTAGGTGATTGGTGAAACGAGTCTTGGATCTCTGAAGAGACAAAGGAGAAAGAAGCAAAAGCTCTTGAAGAGAGACGAAACTAGGAGATCTGAGAGACAAAGTGGACGATGACAGATGAGACCAATGGAGAGATGAGGAAGATAGAGAGAGATTTCGTCCTAGATAGAGAGAGATTTCTGGGTTTTGAAAGTTAGAGAAAGATGGTTCGATTCTTCGTCAGATTAGGATCCGTGGCCATAGTTGTTGAGCTTCTTTTGCCGATTTCGGATTGGTTTGGGCCATTTCATGTGAGCATGGTTCAAGCTTTTTGATGGGATTTCACATCTGTGAGAGAGAGAGAGAGAGAGGAAGACGATGATCTGAAACTCTCTTTGTTGATTCTCTTCTGTGATAGGGGTATTTAGAGCCAAGGACATTTTAGACTTTTTGTTGCCTAGAGTATTAGAAATGTCATTTTGAAAAACTGAACTAAAAAAGTCATATTGGCCCAAATTAAAAGTATCTACGTCAATTTCTCTATGGCTATATCTCTTATCAGTAATCTCATTTGTTTGTTTGGCTTGGATAAAGGTCACAACACCTCCACTTACTGAAGTATTTGGCCGTATACGAGATCAAGAAAATGGATTTAGTTCCAATCATATATTCAAAGACCAGGTATACTTGGATTTGAAATTTTATATTTGATAAAATATTATATACATATGTATATTTATATGCACGTATTTTAAGACTGTCTTTTTCATTTTTTTTCAATTAAAAAAAAAATTTAACCAAAAGGCTTAGGGATTGAAATCACATAATGCATATGAAATATATATATATATATCCTTTTTTTTATATATTTCTTTTTATTTTCAAATCTCAATACGATAAACTTAAAATCTTTTTTTTTATAAATTTTTTCTTTAATGAAATTTTGGCAATATAATGACCTAATAGAATGTAAAAACTTTAATTTTCTTATAGCCATAACCTCATCCTAAACCTCCGTCGGCTTGTGAGCCTAGGTCGTGGTAGAACCAAAAGAAAGTTTTTAGAGTTTTTGATATTTTCTAGAAAAATTTCAGCAGCACAACGACCCAATGAAAAGAAGACTCTAATTTTCTTTTGGCTATACTTTGCCGTAAATTTTTTTGGCTTAAAAAGCCTAGGCCGTGGCGGAACCAAAACAAAATTTAGAATCCTTAATTTTGAGAAAATTTTGAGAGAGAGAAATATAAAAATAAAATTTCTTCTCGATTATAACCTTGATCATCATTGGCAGCCTTGGTCATGAAACCTTTGTTGGCCATGGATATATGGCCCTAGATCATAGGGATAATAAAAAAAAAAAAAATTGGAGAGGAGTAGGGAGAAGAGGTGTAGGGAAAATTTTATACAACTTACTTTGTAGGCTATTTTTCAAAGTTCTTTTGCAGAGCTTTCTGTATTTGTCTTTCCTTTTCTCTTTTATCTTTTTCTTTTCTCTGTATTTTCCTTTCTTTCATGCTCTCTCTTTCTCTTTGTCGTATCTTTTTATCTGACTGGCCAAAAAAAGCCCCTATTACCTTTTGTGTGTCCATATTTATAGACACACATTAAAAGATATTTCACTTTTATTTTCTTTTTTTTCAATTCTCCACCTCTTTCACGTACTTTTCCTGAGTGAGAAGTTATCCATTATGGGGATAATAGATAATTATTTCTATTTAAAAAAATAAATGAGAAAGTGGGGAGGTAATGGATGTTAAGCTCCCCACGTTTTTTAAACCCCATATATAATATATATATATATATATTTTTTTTGGGTTCAGCAATATACATGCATTTGCAGCGAATATGCTAATGATTTTCTTTACCAATATTGTTCTAGGCCCTCAAGTTATGGTGGAAAAATGTGTCATTTATCCAACATCCAAGGTATACCAACCCTGCATACAGGGAGGAAGCAACTGTTCGTGATCAAAAACTTCGATGTTGTCGTGTTACTGGATTGGACGAAGATGAGCATATGCAAGTTGAACCATATGAAGAATGCATTGCTGACAGGAACTCTGGAGCTCGCCGTTTCGCGTGGAGAGATGCAAAGTGGCCGTGGTCTTAATTCTTAGACCAAGCTTATTCCTTGTACTTGTGTATTCTTTTTGACCTCACTATTATGATTCTTGTGCAATCTTGAACTAACCAAGCACATTGCAAGAAGAATAGGTGTTTCAAAGGACTGTAACCTGCACTACACTTTTCAAAGATTAGTTTTCTTTTTACTTCTTTTGGTCTAGGTTTGGTTGGACGCCACCAAGGTTGAAACCCGAAAGGCACTTCGGCCACTAATATATTTCCAAAGACTGATTATTTAAGAAAATGTTAGCTTAAAAGTGACACTGAAAATATTGGTTAGCTATCCATGTTGTCTTACTAAATTATAATGAATAAAAGTAATCTCCTGATCATAGATTCATAATTTGGAGATTCATTAATGTGTCAGAATGACATGTATAGTACACCAAATTGGGTCATGTTGTGTTATGAAAATGCAATACTGCATTCAGTTCTGTATTGTTAATATGAGTTCTTAATTTGTTCATTATTATTTTTTTTTTCAAATGAAAAAAAAAAACTATTTTAAGCAATTCAAAAGGTCCACATGTATTTGATTCAAGAACAAATATATACGTAGAGGTCAATAAGGATAAAATGTTGCTTATAGTATTTTAACGTTTCTGAACTATCATAATTTACAAATTTAAGGTCATAATTTACAAATTTCATTAAATTTGTATGATGTTTAATTTTGATAATCATCTATCATTCATAAATGCGTAATTATACTGTATTCCTTTAATCTTTTACGAGTGCCTAAATTTGTCACAAGTGCTTGTGATTTTATTTATCTTTTTTTTTTTTTCTGGAGAGAAGGATTGTCAGTGGTGTCGTCACATCTTAACACAGTTTTCACCATTTGAACCATATTAGGCTATGACAATCTTTAGGACCACTGGTGAAGCAAGAATGTGTGACTTTCTTTTATGGTTGATGCATTAAGAACAATTTGTAGGCTAATAATGAAATATAAGCACGGTAACATCCAAATCTTATTGAACTGCTGAATAATTTGCCCGGTGGATTCTCATTTTCTTGTACTGTTCATTAACTTGTATGGTTTAGCATCAAAATCACACTTAGATACGTTTAGATTGAAAGTTGGGACGGACGTCAATCGATCCAAGTAGTGTTCAAATCTCATTTTGTCCTTCGATAAAAGAAAAACGGTGTTTTGCATTTTGTACTTAACAGCCATGAATGTTATAGATTTCTTTTAATATTATTATTATTATTATTTATTTTGTTTTTTGGCATACTCGAACTTTTGGACTTTTAGAAATGTGAAAGGAAAAGATAAAAAAACATCCGAATCAATAAGTCTCTTTTAGAAATTTCTTAAAATGAAATATAAACATCGTTTACTTTTTCTACCGAAAAGGAAAAAAAAACATGTTTTTCTTGTTTTCTGTAATTTCATTTTATCGTCTCCAACTTTGAGTGTATAGCAAGAAAAGTAGTACTTGATACGAATTTCAGTCGAATTTTGCTTTACCAATAATTCATAAACACTTCGTAAGTTTAATATTTTTTAGCAAGTAATGGGATTTCAACTATTATTTTGTTTCAAAAGAGCGATGAATATGATAGCTAGCTAGAAAGGTACTAAAACCAGGTATCACTTACTCTTTGGCTTGTTACTTTTATTATTGAAAACTTACTTCAAACATATATTTACTGCCAATAAGGATCTAAGCAGTAATTATTCGGTGGACACAAAATCACTCTTTTCAAAGATTCACTTGGATGAGAACAAAAATCAATTAGATAATATTTATTCTACAATTTTAATCATGATTCCGTGATTAAATTCAAAGAAAATTAGCCAATTAAGATTGGTCTAAGATTCTTAAGATTATGTGTAAGTGTGTAAAAAAAGAGGGATTCGAGTTCTAGTTCGGCAACAAACACGTGTACGTATTAGCATTTAAAATATGAAAGCATTTGTTTGATCTTTTCTATATTGTCCACTCTTCATAGTTTGGGGAATCCTAGAGCTTGAATACTTGAGTATAGCTTTCTGTATAGATTTTTTTTTTATCTCAAAAAGTTATTTATTTATTTATTTATTATTATTATTACTATTATTATTATTTAATGTTTTAATTAAGAGTGGATCTATTGTCAATCCTCTTTTAATTCCTTACTTGATAATTAATAATGTCAAAAAGTATCTTATATAAAAGGATAGAAGTATAATTAGATAAACCAGAATCTTCTTTCTAACTAGAATTTGTTTCTTAACACACCCCATTAAACAACTTGATAAGATTAAGATCAATAATTCCTCAAAACATAGAATCTCAGAAAATTAAAATATCTTTTAATTGAATTAAGATTTTATAGTAATTAAAAAAGTATTGTCAATTTTAAATTCCAATGATTTTGATAAAACAAGTCTCTCTCTCTCATCTAAAAAAATAACTCGAGACTCGAGAGGTTGAAGAAAAAAAAGATAAAAGAATTAATGTAATAAAAATAGACAAAAGGGCAGTAGATTTTCAAAACTATTGGGTGGGAATAAAATTATTTTCAGGAGTGCATTAAGAAAAAATTTATTTTTTAAATATTAAAAATGGGTCTATTTAGAAAAAGATCTGGAAAAAAAAAATGAGGATAACAATAAAGCTATCCCTTCTAGTAATGAGAAAATTTTTTTTGAAATCCAGCTGGTGTTTAGAGTTTGATATGGTGGTTTAAATTTTGTCCAGAAGCTNATAAAAGATGTAAAAATTTTAAGCTAATTCACGCATAATTTTTTTTAAACAAATTTTCTTTCAATGTAATTGCATTATTCATAATTTTTTTTAAATTAAAGAAAATAATTTATTCATAATATGAAAATTATGGTATCTTAGATTTTAGCTTTCGTATAGCAAAAAAGAAATTTTATGAAATATTAAAGACACAATAGTACATATAGTTTTAAGTTAAAGGTAATTAAAAAAATTTAAACTTTAAATTAAATTTTCAAAAAGAAAAGAAATTAAAAAAATGAATTGGAAATTAATATATTGAATGAGATGACTTGTTATTATAGGTCTATTTCTATATTAGTCAAACTTACTCATCCATGGAGCAAAAACAAAAATATCCATTGAAAACTCACCCTACATATATATATATATATACATATTATAATAAGACACCAATCCAGTAGGTTTTTTTTTTTTTACCTATCCACAAGTATTATTTTGTCCAATTAAAAATCATTACGCAAGTAAAGAGAGAAAAGAATTAAATAATAAGTATTTACTTTTATTATTTTTTTTAACTACTCAAATTATGATAACCATTAGATAATGATCCAACGGCTAAAAAAATACCTATTAGATTTAGAAGCATTATAATATATTCTAAGTGACACATCTTACTCAATATAAACATATATTATCCTATGATTAATGCACAGTAAATTAGTAAGTTAATGGTCACAAACATAGCATGAATGGATTTACTTCCGATATTGTGTTTTAAGATTTAAATCTCTCACCGCGGAAAAATAAAAAGAACCTTGCTAGCCAAATGATTTCATCAATTGCATATAAACATATATATAAATATATATATATACCAATCTTCGCCCTCCCATTTATTTTTCTATTCAAGAAGAAAAAAGAAGAAAAAGAAAAGACATGTTTTGTTACTTAAATAGGGTGATGTAGGGAAACACCATTATTGAGACGGCTCTAACTACAATTCGTAATTTTTAAAAATATGAATGGGCTATTTAGAATATTAATAGGGAGTACTTTTCTTATATCCTATAATTTTATAGATGGTACAATTTTAACAATTATAAATTTTAACAATTATAATTTGTATGACCTTTAGAGAATTGTAGTCTTATATATTTAAAATGAGTTTATAGATATGACAAATTCCAATGATTTATACGACTATTTGCAAGATTTTTAGTAGTATACGGAGGTCGGAGTTGACTACCAAAATAGTGTCACTTCCTTTTCTTACTAATTGGTTTTGTACATTTTTGTTTTGAAATATTTTTTCTTCATCGGTATTAGTCTTTATTTTGTGAGAATTCAGCTTTACGTCTCTTTAGTTAGACAAACAAGTATCTCATTTGTATACACAGTGTTTGAACTTGCTTTGTTTGAATATACATCAAGATATGTAGTTTTAGTTCAGAATTTTATAAGCTTTTCATGCAATTGCTCCCAAATTACGAAAGAGAATAATGAACCATAAGCTGAGTCTGTATACCTAGTTTTGGAACTTATTTGTTTGGATTTATCCCTATTGAGATAGGTTTATTTAAAATAAGAACAAGAAGAAGAAGAAGACCAAAGGAGGGAGACGTGTAGTTCTCCCCCTTAGGGCATATATATATAGGGACAAAATTCAGTAGGTAATTTTAGCTATTAGATACCATAATTTGAGGAGTTGAAAAAAAATAATAACAATAAATACATATAATTTAATATTTTTCCTTCTCTACTTTTTACCATGAGAAACGTGAGCGATGAATTTTAATTGGGCAAAACAATATTTATAGATAGGTAAAAATAAAAAAACCTACTGAATTAGTGCCTGTATATATATGGATCATAATCCATGCAAGGATGTACTTAGTTTTTTTTTTTTAATTAATTTATTACTAGCTTTTTCGTGCTAAAAGTAGGGGTGAAAGTTAGTCAGTTTAGTTGGTTTTTGGTTTTTTCAATTAATTTTTACGTAAAAAGAAATTTTAAAATTTTAAATCAAAACCGATAATGGAATTGTGTTAAACCGATAAAAAAATTAAAGATTTAAAATAAAAAACTAATCAAAAAAAAAAAAGAAAAGAAATCGAAACTGAACAAAATTATCAGTGATGACATATAACCAAAAATTTAGTCGTTTTTATTTTTTTATTTTTTTGCAATTGGACTCGGTGTGGCAGTTTTTTTCGGGTTAAGTAGACAATTATCACTTTTTTCAAATGTTTAACTAAATTTACTACCACTATTAGATTCTACTACTTTTGGGAGGGAATTAGTCAAGAATCTGTCAAGAATTCATCAAGAATCCGTCAAGAATCCGTCAAAAATCTGTCAAAATTACTACTGACGTCAAGAATCCGTCAAGATCGTCAAGATTTCATCAAGAATTCATTTAAAAAAGTGTTATACTAGTAGATTTAATTAATAATGAAAAAAAAAATGATATTCATCTAATTTATGAGTTTTTTTCTAATACCTGTAGCTATAAACCCAATTGAGAGTGCATAATCCATTTTTTTCAATCTCCATTTTCATTGTTTGATATATGAATACTATTATTTAGTTTGACAATTTATTTATATTAAAAAGTATAGCAGAATTTACGTGTCAAAATAACGAGACAAGATAGTGAAAAATAAAGTGGTCATAAAACTCTTCAAGTCCAAATTTTCCCCTCTCCTAGATTTGTTGTCCTCTATTTCTGATTGAAAACTAGCCTGAGGCCCTGCGATGCATGATATCCCTCTCTCTCAAATTGATGGCAGTCGGACTTGCAAGCGGAATACAAGAGGGTCTCAGCGATATGGTCTTGCCACGTGGCAGAATCTCACATAAGCAACTTCCTAATTATCACATTATTTTCATTTAATCACTGGATCTTTGCTACGTGGCAAATCCCATGAGAAGCAACAATCTCCTGCCACGTGGTAGCCGGCCAAAAAATACCCACATTATTCAAATACTCGCTCGCTCCGCACGTGACGCGCATAAAGAACGGTGAAAGCTTAGCTGAGTCACCATATCGACACGTGGTCCAAACCAATAGCCGGCCGCAACCCCATTGCTATTATTGGGCAAAGTTTGGTTGAATGGTTTGGTTCACTGAATCATGTGAAAACTTGCATTAGTTTTAATTGTATTATACCATTTGCATGTGATAATGTGAAAATTAATATAATAGTATCTTGCTATAATAAATGAACGAAATTCAAGTTTTTCCTTCTAATTTGTTTTTTTTTTTCTTCTCCGATCTGCTAAATAACGCTTTTATAATTGCATCTCGAACAAACGTGGGGGACAGATCCTTCTTACAAAGCTACGTTCAAATTATTATTAGTAAAGATTTTCCCCACATGTTCTTATATTTCTTCTTCTCTCTTCTTTTTTCCTTTTTTTTTTAAAAAAAAAAAATAGTTAGACACACTGACATACTACTTAATTAATTATATATTCTATAAATATAGGACATGCAACAAAAAGAGTGTGATAAATATGTTAGAGTGGAATATATTTCCTTGATTGGCCCTCAGATTTGGGAATATACGCTTAATAATTAATTGACAGGACTATCAAATAGTAGTCAACTAAACTCAGATTTGAACCAGCTAGGCCCAAGGTTTTAGAAGGAAGATCAATTTAAGAGTAGTTACAAGAAATGTCCTTTTTTTAGATCAATTTAAAAAAAGGCAAATTTTTTATACTTATTTAATAAACAGCCGTTTTATAATTTTATTGTGATAAATGACTGTTTTTAGTTGATTTATTTTTTTAAAAATAAAAAAAAATAAATCAATTTTTTAAAAAATAAATTAATTTTTTAAAAAATAAAATAATTTTTTCAAAATAAATCAATTTTATACAAAATATAAATCAATATATTTTAATCTATTTAATATTAGAAACAGCCATTTGGCTAAAAGGCCCTTAACTTAATTATATGACATATACACCATGTAAATTAAATGGTAGATATAATAATATTATTTTACTTTTTCGTGTTGGAAATTGCTATATATTTTACAGATACACCTCGTTATACTCGCGCCGCATATAATTGAACAGCACTAGATAGTAACTTGCATTTTGATTCAACGTACATAAAAAGTTTCCAGCAAAAAAAAAAAAGTACATAATAAAATGATTATATGTAGAATCAAATAAGAAAAAGTCGCTTTAATAAAATTTAAATAATTCGTTTTTAAATACTTTTTTATTTTTATTTTTTAACAAACTAAACCAACACAAGATCAACACTCTCTCAATTAAAATGAAAAAGGTCAATTTTGTAATTGGCGCTGCTGGTCCTTTAACACACTCTCTCAATTATTGAAAACAATATTAATAATAATAATAATAAGAGAGCTTTAACACGCATATCATTTTTTTTCCTTGAAAAATCTCGAAGGAAGTATATTAATGAATAGCCAAATCGGCATTAACAGCATTACAAACAGCACTAGGAGTCTAGGAAGATTACTTCTGTCCCCTGAGACAGACATCTCTAGATTCAAACCAATAGAAACAAGAGTCTGGGCGACTATATTTCTAGTCGTAGAAATATGAGAGCAATTACTAATTTCTTATAGAGTTAACTGCAAAATACTTTCGTGTTTGATTTTTTTATAATTTAAATCTTAGGTTTTGATTACTTAAAAAAATACTTCTACATTTTGAAATTCTAAAAATTTGTACTTTTGTCTCATATTTTATATTAGTCCAAACAATATTTTTTTAATAAATATTTTAACTTTTTGAAAACATGAATAACATAATATTGGTCTAAATTCGTAATTTTTCAAGAAATAAATTTGTCAAAATATGAGCAAAGGGTAATTTTTTGAATTTCAAATTGTAGAGGTTTTTTTTTTTTTTTTTTTTTTTTTACAAAAACCAAGACTTAGGGTTTAAATTACAAAAAAAACTAAACTTTTGAAATTTTTTTTTCCAGTTAACCCTTTCTAATAGTATATTTTTTGTATAACGAGTTAATAATACTCAATAATTTGACAAAAAGTGTGTGAAACATTTTCTAAAGGAAATTCCATAAAGAAAGTAAAATCAACTCATCATTGTTAATTGTGAAGGCTCATATTTGGAAGAACAACCCCCCCCTCCTCCTAATAAAAAAAAAAAAGAGACAGTAGGGGCAAGTTCTAGCTATTTGGAGTGCAACTATGTTAACTAGTTTTTCTACGTATTGGAGTAAAAAGACATAAAACTAATAAGACGAACAAAATCTCTATAACAGCACATCCTGACATAATTATGTGAAACTCAATAGCTAGACTGCAAGAGAGAGCCAATTTCAACACAATAGTCATATGTAGGCTGATCCTCAACTTGGACATATTTTCTCGATTTTTTTTTATTTTGGCCAACCATAAGATAACTTTAGGTAAGTTGATGACGTATAGTCACATAACAACTTGACTTTTCAATGTCTTAGTCTACTATCGCGAATAATGTTTAATTTTTCTCAGTTTTTGCATTTTAGTTTCTAACATGGTCATTTGCAATGAGATTAAAGTAGTATATTATATCTCTCTCAAAATATACATAAAAAACATGAGTCAGGTCGAACACAACTTAAAATTTAGAAGTCAAAATAGAATTATGCCCGTAGTCATTTCGCTTTCTGATAAGAACACATTTTTTTTTTTCAAAAACTTTTATCTTTGTCGAAGGCTTCAAGCAAGTCAAAAATGAATACAAACAAAGTAAAGCTAAGATCAAAACGAACAAATTGAAAAATATGGAAATTGGTCGACTTGATAAGGGAGGAGTCAATAAGCCGCAGAACACGTGGTCGGGTTCTATGTAGAATGGACCAGACCTGTCACATCACCAACCCAATATTGGCAGACAACAGCTCGATGGCATTCACAGTTTTAGATTTTTTTTTCTCTGCCACTTGCAAAACTCAGAATATAAATATCTAGTAAAATTGTGCAAAATACATTTTTCCTTTAAATATCCTTATAAAAATTCAATTCTCCCCTTGATCAACTCAAGTACAATAAGAAAAAAAAGTCACCAATGACAAAAGTCCCCTTGCAAGTACAAGAAAAGTGGTTTTTAGAGACAAAATTATTCGTCAATAAAACTTAACTAAAAACCTTTCGTCACACTGTTTAGCATATATAATAATAAAATTTGTTGAGATTAAATTTATATTTAATCACAATAAATTTAATTTTTATGATTAGAACTTTTAATCACGGATTTTTGAATTACAAAATAGTGAATATGACATTCTTGTAAAAACAATTTTCTTGTGATTAGAACTTTTAACAAGGGATCATAAAATAGTGAATATGACATTTTTTTGATTATAATTTTCTTTTTAATTTTAATCACAAATTTTTTCGCCACTAAAAGTAAGATTTTTCGTAATATACTATCATAATGGAAACCTTTTTTCCTATTTTCACTTCTCTTAACCAAGGTCCGAAATATAAGTTTCACTTTAATGCAACATATCTGAAAAAAAAAAAAAAAATCCTTGATACTGATTGTGTAGATAATAAAGAGATAAAGTGTTAAGTATACCCAACTTATTAATTTACACTGCCGACTCAAACACGTTTATGATTAACAATACCGTTGCCAAAATATACAGTAAAGAATATGAAAGCAGAGAAATAATACAAAAAGTTTGCAAAAGAAAGCCGCAACATAAGAAAAATTGATATGGCTTCCTTTTTCCTTCTCATTCTTTTCTTTTCTTTTCTTGGACAAAAATATGCATGCATTTTTTTCATAACGTTTTTTAATTTGAAATTGACGAGTAGATAGAGATAGTTTTGGAAAGAAATGGACAAACAGAAAACGCGTGACTGCGTGAATGATGTGATGAAGTTGATAAAATATTAAATATTTAAGAGCACCAATTGGCGTTATTGTCACATGTATGGACAATGTTTATACCTAAAATATCATAAATTTGGACCCCGCGCAGTCAGATTACTACTATAAAAGATCTTATTACGATATTTCAAATATTAGTCGAAACCATTTATTCACCGTTTCTGTGCAATTTGCAGCTAGGTGGTTTTGACTTCGGAGTGCTCTCGTATCTATATGGTTCTAATACTAAATAGATATACTTTTCAAAAAAGAAAAAAAAAGGGACTAAATATGTATAATAACGCTTCCATAAAGTCCAATAACATGTTCAAATGTTGTTTACGAGGACAAAAACTTCCCTCAACTGGGCCCTAAAAATTAAATGCATTTAATTTAGAATCCTCCAACCAATTAGATAAAAGTAATACTGATCTTTCCGTACAATAAATTTTTGTCGAATCTTAAAGTTTGATCTCTCCAAATGTGACTCAAATTTTTAACAAATCAAAACTAGTTACAATATTGCTAACGCTCAAATATTTTAAAATTTCATTTCAAATGTGTGAGCAAATTTGTTTTTTAATTATA
Source organism: Trema orientale (assembly GCA_002914845.1). Taxonomy (NCBI): domain Eukaryota; kingdom Viridiplantae; phylum Streptophyta; class Magnoliopsida; order Rosales; family Cannabaceae; genus Trema; species Trema orientale. Next base: position 1,510 of record JXTC01000506.1, on the reverse strand, counting down.
GTCAAACGCGTATACCCTGGTTGTTTTGATGACCATGGTTGAATTTAGTCGAGTCTCTTTCGACCCTAGTCAGAAGTTTTTGATCAGGATTGAATTTTTATTAAAAATGCATGATAATTCAGATTTCTAATTTTTGTATTAAAAAATAACTTATTATAGTAAATGAGTATTAATTTGTCTCATATTTTACCATAAGCTTTAAAATAAGGTTAAAACTAATAATGCTATATATTTTGCATGTATTATTTACTAATATGCGGCCAATGGATAAAATTATTAAATGTGTGGGTTTAATATGTTATTCTCTATATACATATATTAAATTAGTTTATTTTTTTCAGAAAGAAAATTTCTACTTTTATTTTTATTATAAATGAAATTGGTCTTTAATATATTATTTAGCTCTAAATTTATTATATCAATTTATTTCACTGGTAAAAAAAAAAATTAAAGTACTAGTCGCTTAATTCAAATCCCCACCCTGCCCCAAGCACAAATAAAAAAAATAAATTTTGATATTTTAAATTGGGCGCGTCTACAGTAGGGGCGCCCCTACGTAGGGTCCTGTCTATTCACCGTTGGATGAGAATCTGTATATAAATAGATTCTCCACAGATTCCCGTTATTCCCCACAGATTCCCATCCAACGATAATTAAGGCATGACCCTACGTAGGGACGCCCTTACCGTAGCCATCCCCTTTTAAATTTATTTTGTTACTATTATATACGATATTACAAAATTAACATTGTATTGTTGGTATTTCATCTCTTAATTGAATAGTGCTCGAAAATGCTATTTTTTACTAGAAATATTTGGACATTGTAGGATCCTCGATTATTCAAGTTTGTAAGTGAGTCCTCAACGGAACTCAGTTAGAAGCTTCCTTAAATAAGACACATTATGTGGTCCTTATCACAAAGATTAAATCTTTAAGGAAAGTAGTTGATTATCGTCCTATAAGCTTTGCAATATGATTTACAAGATTGTCGCTAAAGTTATTGCAAATAAGCTTATTAACTATTATTTACCGTACATTATTAGCGAATCACATAGTACTTTTGTCTATAGCAGACTAATTACAGACAACATTATTGTAGCATTTGAGTCAATGCACTCATTACAAAAAAAGACAGGGGTAAAAATCGCTTAATAATATTAAAACTTGATATGAGAAAGGTATACGACAGAGTGGAGTGGTGCTTTTTAGAAGCACTGTTAGAGAGAATGGGATTTGATAAGGAATGGATAACAATGGTGATAGATTGTATCAGTTCTGCTAGCTTCTCCTTTTTGATTAACGGTAAACCTAGTGGTATAGTCATTCTAAGAAAAGGTCAAGACAAGGATGCCCTTTATCTTTGGCATCTAAATATTCCTAGCAAGGTCAAGATATTTGTATGAAGAGTTTTCCATGATATTTTACCTTCACTACAAAAAAAAAAAGAAGGACTTTTAATGACAAATTATTAACGGCGGTTGAAATAAAACTGCCGTTAATAGTCAATTTT
>JXTC01000505.1:174731-194393 GCA_002914845.1 Trema orientale | reverse complement strand
CTACAGTAGGGGCGTCTCTACGTAGGGCCCTGTCTATACACCGTTGGATGGGAATCTGTGTATAAATAGATTCTCCACAGATTCCCGTTATTCCCACAGATTCCCATCCAACCGTGTATAAGGGGTGGCCCTACGTAGGGGCGCCCCTACTGTAGCTCTCCCCTATAAGATAAATACGAAAAATTCTCACAGATTTAAGTTTTGGTAGAGTATGTTCGTGCTATTTTCTTTTAAATTTGTAATAAGTGGTGGTCATTATTTAAGCCTCAACTTTTTTAAAAAAAAAAAAAAAATTAGTAGAGAATTTGCAAAATCTCATTCATTTAAGGTCAGTGGGTCAAAGGCGTAGCTGTTTTTATGGGAATTGCCATTATATTTGCCATAAAAACAAACAAATTGACTGTTACGCCTCAAAAGTCCAAGATCGTGATTTTAAATTCTTATACTAGATCAAAACATAGTTTACTAAATTGACTTATATAATTTAGTATCAATTACGTGTACAAAATAGAGCATTTTAATTTCTTGAAAATTCGTTTATGTGAGAATGAGGCTTTTCAAAATTTAAGAAACTCACTTGCTAAGTTTAGGTAAGTACTTGTTCAGTTTAATAAATAAACAATCATCTAGTAAAGTGGGAAATAATTTATAATGAATCAGTATAAAGAAGTACTATATATTTATATGTATATATCTATATATCTTCTATAAGACAATCAATATCACCTTTTATCTTTACCGAGTAAATCTCAAAAATAACTCTTTAACCATTTAAAAAAGAAAAAGTAAACTCAAACCAATTACCTTCAAACTTCGAGTTATACTACTATAAAAAATGTTCTCTACGTCACTTATAAGGCGACGTGATAGAGAATCCACGTCGCTTTATAAGCGACGTGAAAATGGGCGACGTGCTAGCTCCACGTCATACTACGTCACTTGTATAGAAAGCGACGTGGTGAACCAAAAGATCTAATAAATTATCAGTTATTAGCATCTTACCACGTCGCTTTTAGGGAGATACTACGTCATTTCCGCAGAAAGCAACATGGTATACACTATGTACCAGGTCACTTTTCTAGGAAGCGACATGGTAATTATCGTCTTCCTCCCTGTGTGCTCGGCCGGTGTAGGTCATAGCGTCCTAAAACATTTTGAGCACCTCACGAGTCTCCTCGTAGTTCAGTGATACACTTCATACCACCTCTACGAAGCAAACGCCGAATCACTGACTTCGTGATCTATTGCTCAAACCCTTATGGTGTCACTTTGCTCCTTCCTTGCCTCTCTTTTTATGCCCCAATATTGTCGATGATGGTTGAAAACTTTAAGAATCTGAACCTAAAAGATCAAAAAAGACTGTTACAAAAATTTTCAAAGATATAAAAATAGAAGAAACTAAAATAAGAGAGAGAGGTACCTGAAATTCGAAATGAGTAGAGTTTGAATGAGAGGGTATTGAAAATTTTGGGTTTATTTTAATTAGAGTTGGGGGATGATTTGATGGGGTTGATAATTTTGAATGGACGGTCATGATAGATTATTTTTTATAGGTACAGATCGATGATGTAGCTAGCATATTCTTACCACTTCACTTTCTACAAAAACAACATAGTATTTAATAAAATAATATACCATGTCGCAATCTGTAGAAGCGATATAATACGTGACCCAACTACGTCGCTCGTTACATAAGGGATGTGGTGCATGACCCAACCACATTGCTCGTTACATAAGTGATGTGGTATAACCTACAATCGCGCTGCTTTTAAACAACGTGGCGTGGGAGTTCTACCACGTCGCTTTCTTTGAAAAATGACGTGTGATTCAAGTGACGTTATTGGTCCTTTTTTTAGTAGTATTACATAGAATTTCCTTAAAAGAAACAAAAATTAAAGGTTAAACAAAGGTTTGAGTCATGCTTACCAAGAATTTAATTAAAGTGTGCTATTATCGAAGTATCACGCTATAACTAAGAAAACAGAGGTTCTGATTGCTCATTCTTATATCTGCAACAAACTTTGACGCTATAGTAGTATAGTTATATAAAGATGTGAAACTAAAAAGAATGCAATTGCACTAAATTTCCCTATAACGTTATCCTAGATAGAAGACCTTGCATGAGTTGTATATTGGATTAATTAGCCAGATAGGACATTATTTTGTGTGATGTTAATTTGACCTTTTCGCTCAATATTTATCATAGCTCAATATTTATGATAACTCTTAAAAGGGTGTATATAAAGGGCCATAATCCATTAAGTATATTTCTCTTTTTGCTTATCTATAAGTATTTATTTTTTAGCCGTTGGATTATAATTTGATGGTTACTATAATTTAAATATTTGGAAAAAAAATAATTAAAAAAAATACATATCATTTAATAATTTTTACTCTCTATCCTATTTTTATTTTAAGAAGACATGCATGATAAATTTGATAAATTTTAATAAGAGAAAATAATTAGGTAAAAGAACAATAACTACTAGATTGGTGCCCCATATATATAAATATAGTTCAACCGCTCAGTATAGACATATCAAAGACGTGATATTAATTAATTCTTGGTGATCAACATTCGGATTATAACTACACAAGGACTAAATATCGACATACACAACCATTCATGGAATAAATTTAGTGTAGTAGTTGAGATCAAAGCCAGGTATATATCTAGCTATTTAGTAGCAATTAGGGAACGAAATACCACACAAGCCCGCGGCTCGTCTGGCATTGGGAGAGTTGATATTAGTTCTGAGGTTTGGATCGTTGAGGTGTCCACAAATGCAGGGCCTCTGCTCCCTCAACTTCAGGCAGCAGAGGCTGGACGGGGGCTTCGCGGTGGCGATCGTCTCCATGCACGGGTCCAGCTCTGCCGGGCTGCACATCACCTGTACTGCCTCACTCACATCCAAATGAGTTGCCATCAGCACAGCGAAACACAGGCCAATAGAGGATGATATGATCATACTATTCTTGCTCATCATCACAAACATATATATATATATTGTCTTCAAATATCGGCGAGTTTAGACCATATTTAACGAGAGAGAGAGAGAGAGAGAGAGAGAGAGAGAGAGAGAAGTGAGTGAGTTCTCTAAGGATTGGAATAATTATAGGCGGCGTGGGAAATAGACGGGAGTGGTGTTGGTCAACATTGGCTGGCGTATGGACTGAAAGTCATCGTTGGGGAGAGGCTGATGACCATCAGCAGCTTGTTGGTCAACAAGAGGATAATTCAGCCCAAAAGATGTCAACCAGTTTTAATCATTTCCTCCTATACATATGTACAACAACAATATATATATTGTATATACAAGTAAATATAAGAAACAAAAAATAAAAATTAGGTATATATACATGCACTCTTGGAGGAATTTTTTGAGGCAGTACCTGAATTTAAGTTATAGGAACAGTAACGGACCGCACCAAAATCTTCCACAAACGCGTTGAATAATAGAAAATAAGGAGGATATCTAGAAGATCTTCCATCATGCGTTTCCGATAGTTGTTCCCAACCAAAATTCTTAGACCAAAAAAAAAAAAAAAAAAAACAACTATCTTAGAAAAGTAAAAGTAAAAGTAAATGTTCATATATCACATATTAATATTATATCTGATCACGAGTTTTATTATGACACCAGGAAAATTTATTTTTGACCAATTTGATAGAGGGGTAAACTTTGACATGATTTGTAAATTTGAAAGGTATTTTGTTATTCCTGAGAATGCAATAGTAGATTTTTATTTTGTCTAGACTTAGATCGAGTTATGTTTGTAATTTTATCTGTCTAGAAATCGGTAAAAGTTCAATAGCTAGCCAGTTTTACATATCTTGATTGAAAAATGAAACACAAAGTAAAAGAAATAAACAGCTACATCTTCCCATGGGAGTGTATATTAAAGGGACTTATAGAAATATGACTAAATTTTGGGCCTAATTTCAGTAAATGTCCCTTTGTCAAATGTTATAGCAAAATGTCCGGTATATATGCATATATACCAAGTGTAAAATTTTATATACCAAGTACAAAAAATTATATACCCAGTGCATTTCAGGACAGTAACTAAAATTGATAGATATGCGTGTCTACCAAGTGTAAAAATATATATACCTGGACATTTAGTTATAAAATTTTAAAAGTGGACATCTATTTAATCAAATTTAAAATTTTGGTCATCTACCTAAATTTCTCTCTATATATTAATTAACTCGGGGTTATTAAAAAATTTTAAAAAAAAAAAACCGTTGGTCGTCCACTTATATATATAAATATATATATATATAATTGGTTATTAATTTTAGCAATAAAAATCTTAAATTTATGATTTTATCAAGGGCTTATTATAGAATTACGGTAAAAAGTGGATAACTTTTAAAAAATACGATAGTGGAGTAAACTATTAGTAAAATACGACACACGGTACAAAAGTTTACTAATATACAGCGTTGATATCCACCGGCTCTCATGCTCTAGCAATTTAACCCGGAAATCCGTTTACCCGCAGGTACCCGATCCTAATGGGGCGGGTTGTACCCGAATATTCGGGTACACGGGTCGGGTCCGGTTTTAATAGACTATACCCATAGCGGGTTCGGGGCGGGTTCGGGTTTAGATGTACCCGTCCCCGAACCCGACCCGATTATATACCTATATGTTATTTTTGAAAATATAATATGCATATATGTATATATATAAATATAGTTAATGTATGTCAAAAAATATTAAAGCCCATTCCTCATTACTTAAAAAAAAGCCCAATCCATTCTCAATACTTAAGGAAGCCCAATCTATTCTCAATACTTAATGAGGAAGCTCAATCCAAATCTGATACAAATCAAACCAACGATTTGTAGTCTGTAGAAGAGAAAAAAAAATCCTAATCTAAGCAATCTTTATTTTCAATAGCAGTTGCCGCCTACCAGCCTCTTTGTGCAGTCTCCAGAGTCCATTCTCCTCTTCATCTTGACTCTATATGCAGCTGCTTGCCAGCTTTAATCTTGAGGTATTCCTTTGATAACTTTTTTTTTGATAATTATGGTATTCTCATCTCATCCATTTAACTATTGATCAAGATTATGTATATCTATATTAATTCCTAGTTGATATAATTTTCTTTTTCGTTCATTCCTAAGTTGACATAATTCTTTTCGTTCATTTCTAGTTGATATAATTTTTTTTAAGAAAAAAATGAAGTGGTATTAGCTTTGTTTTACTAGTTGATATAATTTTTTTCCTTCTTAATTCTTAATTCCTAGTTAATAATTTTTTGTATTACCTTTGTTTTACTATTTTTGAAAATCAAAGTGGTGTTATTTTCTATTTAAAAAAATTTGTTTTTTTATATATAATTTATTATTATTGATATCTAATGTAATGTTTGTTTATATATATATATATAGTTCTATAAAATACTTTTTCTTTTTCGGTAGATATAAATCACTTGGCAATTCGTTCCAGGTAATATTACTTTTTCTTGTAATGATTTATATGTTTGGTTTTTGAACACATTCCCGAAAATGTATATATTTTGATTTGGAAATACTTTCTGCAACTGTATTTTGCTTGTAATTCTCTTTATTTCAGGTTGACATTATGGCATATCATCTATTTGTCTTGAAAAAAATGTTAAATTTTTAAAAGTATTTTTTGTTTGAAATGTTTAATTTTTAAAAGTGTTTTTTTACTTAAATACCTCATTTTCATTGCAAGTAGGACTATAAGTTTAAATGTGAAGATGAATTGCAAGTAGGACTATAATTAAATTATGCTTATTCATTTTGTATGAATTTGTATTTCTTGTAGAAACTATGAGTAATGGTAGTGAACCAGCTGAAACTACTCAAGGTTTAAATCAAAGTCTTGGCGATGGATCAACCCCTGAAACTTCCTCACCAGCACAACCTAAAGACCAAACATCTAGGCCAGGTACACCTTTGAGTAATTCTTGTCCACCTCCTATAGAAAATCTTGAGAAAGGATCAGATGAGAATGTGAATGATAGTAATCATGTTACTCTTACGGATGAATATTCACCTAAGGATTCTACGTTACTTGCTAAAAGAAAATTGACTTCAGATGTTTAGAACCATTTTAAAAGACAAAATATTGATGGATTAATGAAGGCAATTTGTAATTACTGTGAAAAGAAGTTAGGATGTGAAAGTAAGAATGGTACTAATCATTTGCGTGAACATTGGAAAAGATGTCCTCTTCGAAATACAAGAGACATTAGGCAATCCATGTTGAATCCAAACAAAGTTGATAAGGATTGGAAAACTACAATTGCTACTTATGTATCTGATCAAGAGCAATCTAGGAGAGATTTGGCAGAGATGATCATTTTGCATAAGTATCCACTTTCTATGGTTGAGCATAAAGGCTTTAGGTGATACTCATTCAACTTACAACTAATGTTTAAGATGGTGTCAAGAAACACAATGAAGAATGATATTTTGAAGCTTTTTAATGAGTATAAAGTCAAAATTAAGTCTTTCATTCGCACCATTAAAAGTAGAGTTGCTATCACAACAGATATGTGGACTGCTAACAACCAAAAGAGGCAATACATGGTCATTACTGCACATTTTATAGACAACTTATGGAAATTACACAACTTTATATTGAGGAAATGCCATATTCCATGTTTTATTCATATATATTTATATTTTGGTAATAAAGTTTAATCCTAACTGTAATTATTGTATTCTTATTTGCTAGGTTTATCTACATGCCTGCTCCAAACAATGCAGAGACTATCAATGAGGCACTCTTTCAAACTCTAATGGATTGGAACCTTGATCGTAAGTTGTCTACCTTAACACTTGATAATTGTACCACTAATGATAGTATGATTTCGAAGATAAAGGAGAAACTTGATAAAGATTCACTTTTATTAGATGGGAAACTATCTCACATGAGGTGTGCTGCCCATATTTTGAATTTAATTGTGAAAAAAGGGCTAAGTAGGTTTGAAAAAGGAATAGAGAATATTCGTGAAAGTGTTAATTTTTGGAAGGCCACATCTAAGAGGGTAGAAAAGTTCAAAGATTCAGCTAAACAATTGGACATACCATGTACTAAGAAGTTAGTACTCGATTGTAAAACTAGATGAAATTCCACATATTTGATGCTTAAAACTGCTTTGCTTTACAAGCCTGTTTTTTGTCGTTTAAGGTTACGTGAACTGCATTATAAATGTGTTCTTTCTGATGAAGATTAGGAAGTTGCTAAAGAGTTGTGTCATAGACTAGAGAGATTTTATAATGTTACTTTAATTTTTTCTAGGACTAGTTATCCTACTGCTAATTTATTCTTCATTGAGATTTGTGAGCTGAGATTGTCTCTAGATCATTGGATTGATTCTAGTAGACTAGAAATAAGAGAGATGTCATTTGTGATGATAGAAAAATTTGAGAAATACTGGAGATGAAGTTCATGGGATTTTGACAATAGCAAATGTATTGGATCCAAGATACAAAATGAAATCTTTCAAATGCTACTTTCCTTTGATTTATAGAAGCCGTGCTTCAAGTGAACAAAAGAAGGTTCGTAGCAACATAGATGATTTAGCAAAAGAATACCAATTGAAGCATAAGAGACAAGAAATACAAAATCGTCATAACACTGGTACTTCAAGGATGGATAGCTATTCTTGTAGTTCTAATGTTACTTCACTTTCTGACTCTTCATACATTTTTGATACATGGATGGAAAATGAAGAGACTGTTGAAGAAGTGAAATCAGAGTTGGACTTTTACTTAGAAGAATCTGTCCATCCTAGAGTTGATAATTTTGATATATTGGATTGGTGGAAGATACAAGGGGTGAAATATCCTATCTTGCAGCAAATAGCTATGGATATTTACGCTATTCCTATGTCAACTGTTGCTTTAGAGTCTGCTTTCTCTACGAGTGGTAGAGTTTTGAATCCACATCGTAGTAGACTCTTACCATCGATATTGGAAGCATTGATGTGTACTCAAGATTGGTTATGGTCTGAAATGAGAGGTAAATTTTGAGTTATTGTTATACATTTTAGTTCGTACTTTTGTTTTAATAATTTGCTAATTATTTGTTTGTATCTTTTTTTTTTAGATTCAAGCAAATCTTCAGATGGTATTGCGACATTTTATTGGGATGATAGTGAAGGAGATGATGTTGCTGATGTTGAGGTACATTTATTCATAATTCTTTAGTTGATTAATATTTTAAGAAAATAAAAATAATGTTATTCTTTTCATTTTTTAGGCTGAATTTGACATAATAAAGGAAGTCGAACCAATGACATGAAGAATAAGGGATTCGATCAAGATTGAAAGTTATTTCAGAATATTACGATGTGACGTGTTTTATTTTATTGTTCTTTTGTACTGGACAATTATTTTGTCTTTTAGACGTACTTTATTTTAGATTATTGTAATATATTGGATCTTATTTAGGCTTAAGACATGTTTAATTTTGTTTATTTTATATGATACTTGTGGTATTCGAACCTGATAACGTTCTTAACTTCTTTCCTCCCTTTTCTCAATCCATTGAACTCTTTGTTGGGCTTCAACTTACATTGGGCCCTTAGACTCTATTGGGCTTCAAAAGAAGTGGACCAGCTTCATGCTTGCATCCCCTTTGATAAAAAAGGACTTACATGCATCCTACTTTTAGAGATTACAAATAAAAAGGCCATCCATTTTTTTTTTTTTAAATTTTTTAAAGCAACTGAATGGAATGGATTCTTTTAGCCAGTCATACTATAGTATTAACACTTGTAAATTTTTCAATGGATAATAAAAAAGCTAATACTTAGTACTTTGATTAACATCATCATCTCTTTCTCTTGATTTAGAGTCTTAACCTTCCGTATACCATTCTCTTTCAGAAAAAAAGGTAATCCAACTCATTTTTGTCACTTAAATTTTTTACCCATTATTTTAACTATGCTTTTGACTTATTAATTTTTATAAATTTCATGTTTTAGGTTATGTTTGAGTGTATGTTTATTTGGAATCCGAAATTGTCAAATTGAAATTTCTTGGCTATGCATTGACAATCTCTACTCTTGTAAGTGCTACTTTGGTTGTTTATTTACTAGAAATTTTATTTTTGGCTATGTTTTTTCTAATTTAGTATGAATTAATCCGAATTTATGTTATTATAGTTTGTTGTCTTATAGAATGTAGAAGTTAATATATCCATTTTTTAAAAATGCTTTAGGTAAAGTGTGAAGTTCATTTAATTGCAAAATCTGTCTCAATTTTTACTAATTTTATGTTTTAGGTAGTTAGACAATAAATTAACTTGAAATCTTGTTTGTAATTGTTTTTTATTTTTAATTTTTTTTTATATACATGGTTAATGTAAGTTTTAATTCAATATGTTATTGGTTAAAAATTGTATTTTGTATTTATATTTATTTCAAGTTTTTGAATTTTTAATTTTTATGTGGTGTGAATTTTAGATATTGAATTGTTTTTATCTTTTTTTATATATAGGTTTTAGTAGAAGTTCGTAGTACGGAGATTACTTATATATTAACAATTTGAGGTATGTTGCCTCAATTGTTTCTTTGCCTAGATTATGTCACCATTTTCAGTGGTTTTATATTTTCATTTGGGAAAGTCTAATTTGGAGGAGATATGTTATGAGAAATCATATATTGTGGTGATATAATAAGAATGTTATAATTGTGTGTGAATCTTTGATTTTATTATTTGTGTTGATATGTGTTTATATGATTGGCTACTTGTTTGAAATAAAGGAGGCTATGTCAAAAATAAGTATAATCTAGTTTGTTATGTTAGTTGTTCAATATAAAGTCTTCTTTATAAACAAAAATTTGTTTAAGTTCCCCCTCCCCCCCCTCCAAAAAAAAATGTGATTAGAATGGATAAGAAATGAATGCTCGCGAATAGATTATATATGGAAAATCTTTATCATTAATTTTATGAGTACGGAACATTAGTTGTTACTTGTGATTTATCCTCTCAAAGATTATGTATGATTTCTAGATCCTCTAGGCTTACCTCTCCGTGAGGAAATTGGTTTAACAATGATCAAGTAAGTTCTCTAATAGTTATTTTGTTATAGTTAAGTTTTTTAAGGTATTTTAATTATGGTTGCTAATCTTTTATTTTTTGTAATTCATTTCTAATTCAAAGTGCATTTAACATATATAATGTAGAAAAAGAGAAGAAAGGAAGATCAAATGGTCCGGTTTATAAGCCAATAAAGGTACTAAACTTAAATAAAAAATACTTGTTGGGTAGAAAATTAATTAAAACTACTTATTTTTTTTGAATCTTATGTATAGTGCCCAAGACAACTGGCAAGTGTTGAATGCAGATTCTACATATGTAAATTTATGAGAGAAATCATTGAACAAGCCAATGTTAAATCATTTACCACAATGGTATATAACTTGTATATTTTATTAGTTCTCTTCTAATTTAGAGTTTGATTGATCACTTTCTAACAAATAGGGTGTTTGAATTTGTAGTGTAATGGACAAAATTTCTACATAGAAGATGATGTCAATGGACTTCTTGAAGAGTGGGTCGAAGAACTAATACAATTTCTCATTTGAGGTTCCTAGACTTTGTTCATTTCAACTATGTAATTTTTAATGATCATATTAGTTTGGCTTAGAAAACTAATGTATATACTTAGTTTATAGACTATATAGATATGATCATGATCAAATTATTATATTAAATAGTTCAACTGTGTTGATTTACTCATTATCTACTTATTATTATATTATGGACTACATTATATTATTAAGTTTATAATTTTTATTTAATGTTAGTATGTAAATTTATATTTATACTCCGTTTTATTTGAAATATTTGATGTATGTAATGGATTTGGATTTTATTTATAAAATTCCAGGAGGTATAGACAAATATATTAAAAATACTTCCTGAAAATATGTACTATGATGCTCAGAAAGCGCCTTGGTAGGTCTACCAAGGTGCTTTTTGAGTGCCTTGGTATCCAGGAGAAACTAAGGCACTTATAAGGTGTCGTGGAAGACCTACCATGGTGCCTTATAAGTGCCTTGGTAGCCAGGGTCTATTACGACACCCGGAACTAAGACGCTTTTGGGGGCGCTGTGAAAGGCCTTTCAGGGCACTTATGATGTCTTGAGGGCTGAGTGGACACAGGACGTGGGAGACCGACGTACCCACCAAGGATAAATGATAATAGACTGTATTAGGGGATGCCCCATATGATTTTGACTCTAGGGACGATAGGCCCTTTTGGGATCATCAATATGTGTGTGGCTACATAGGCTAGGTGTACTGACTTTATACCTCTAATATGGTTCTACCAAGGAATCAGTAGCAAAGTAAGAACTGGTTTAGCAATCACGGCCCACTGGTTATCAAAAGCTTAGGGATTACACTGAGCGCTCCCAAGGATTAAAATGAAGAGTCTTCAAAGTTATGAAAAGATTACAAGGAACATATTTTAGAAAATAACTAAAGCATGCCTCATCAATTATGTGCATTGTGGTTTACTTACTGAGTTTTTAGCTCATTATATTATTTAAAATTTTTCAGGCGATGAATAGTAGAATAGTGGATGGTAGTGATGAGGCGACTCAGCAATATGTGTATTTAGTGGTCTAGATTTTAGTTGAATGAACATTTTCTAGTCTTTATTTTCTGTTAATAACATTTTATATTTTTTTGAAGTATTTCTTTAGCTTATATGACTTTCAAATTATTGTTAGTATTTTCTTTATAAATTTAATAGAGACTTTAATGAAATATTTCTTTATAAAAAAAATATTCCGTATTTTTTTAAAGTTTTAAGGAATTTAATGATAACATCTTCTAATATAATAACCTTAGACTAAGGGGTGTTACAGAAAGATTCCCAAGTTATAAATTTTAGCACAATAAACCGTTGTACGTGGAAGCCAAAGTCAATGGCATGCTCGTCAAACGAACTTTGATAAACAATGGCTTGTCAGTTAATCTCATGTTTTGGCAAGTCTTCAAAGCAACTAGGATTCCATAAGGCAAGCTAATCATGCAGTCTATGCCACTTATTACTTTTGCATCAAGTTCTCATATTACAAAAGGACATGTTAACATGGATTTTCAAGTTGGACTAATTCGGGCACTGACTAAATTCTTTGTAATCGATATAGATGTATCCTATCATTTGTTGCTCAGAAAACTATGTATTCACCATAACCAAGTAGTGCCATCTACCCTGTATCAGTGTCTGAAAGCAATAAGAGGCAAAACAGAAATTTTGGTGCCTGCAACAAAAACTCCATTTACCCCATAAGAAGTTTTCTGGACAGCGGCTACTTTCTTTGATGATGTCTTTGATAGGCCAAACAAAACAAAACCACGAGAAGTGCCATTGTACATCAACTCTGATGTAACAAATTCATCTTACAACAACATGGCCATAGAGAACGATTTAGGGAACTTGGGTAAATCCTCTATTCAGCATGTCACGTTACCTGATGGGGGAACTGCTTATCGATTATGAAGGTATGACAAGGCCAGTAACAATCTCGCGAGCTCAGGAAGAGTTTATCTTGCGCAAAGTTCAGAACGTGTAGAAGTCATACCTTTCGCCCCAGAAAAACTACAAGATAGACCCAAGAATCCTCAAGAAGAGCTCAAGAAAATAAATCTAACGGAAGAAGGAGAAGAGAGATCAACATTTATCTCTGCCATATTAAGTCCAGAATTTGAAGCAATTCTCCTGGAATTGCTGAATGAATACCGTGACATTTTTGCATGGACCTACAAATATATATCGGGATTGAGCAGTAAGTTCATTACACATAAGCTTACTGTAAACCCCACTTATAAGCCAATCAAGCAAACCGCAAGGAATTTCAACAATTATATTCAGCTTCAGATCAAGAAGAAGATAGAGAAATTGATAGAAGCTGGATTCATAAAGCCATATATACATGCGACATGGTTGGAAAACATAGTTCTTGTGAGAAAGAATAATGGACAAATCAGGATCTGTGTAAATTTCAGAGACTTAAACAAGGCATGCCTAAAAGACGATTTTCTACTGCCAAATCTAGACATACTCGTAGATGTAACTGACAATCATGAAATGTTCTCGTTCATGGATAGATTTAGTAGCTATAATTAGATTAAGATGGATCCTGAAGATGCGGAGAAAACTGCTTTTAAGACCCCATTTGAAAATTTCTACTACACTGTGATGACATTTGGGTTAAAAACCACTAAAGCCACTTATCAATGGGCAATGACAATAATCTTTCATGACACGATCCATGATTATGTCGAAGACTACATTGATGATTTGGTGGTAAAATCCAAGATAAAAGAATCATATTTAAATCACCTGAAAAGAGTATTTGAAAGATGCAGAAAATATGATCTCAAGATGAATCCACTGAAATGTACATTCAAAGTCACAGAAGGCAAATTTCTTGGCTTTGTAATTCACAAAAATGGAATTAAGATTGATGAAGACAAGACAAAGGCAATACTAAACATCAAGCCACCGCAAGATCTCAAACAATTGAGGGGATTCATTGGGCAAATTTCTTATCTCAGAAGATTTATTCCAGCTTTGGCTAATATTATCAAACCTCTTCATCAATTAACCAAGAAAAGTGCAGAATATTAGTGGGACATTGAACATGACCATGCCTTCGAAAAAATTAAGAAAGTACTCACTGATGCATAAGTCATGGTCACCCTGTCTCCAGAAAAAGAATTATTGATTTATTTGGCTGCATCTGACGAATCAGTTGGCATATTGATAGCACAAGACTATAAAGGCTTGGAGAAACTGGTCTATTTTCTAAGCCGCCTACTTAGATGATTGGAGAAGAAATATTGTATCGCAGATAAGCTTTGTGTTGCTTTGATATACCCAATGCAAAAGCTTAGACATTACATGGTCACTCACAAAGTCAAAGTGATCACAAATTCTGATCTGATCAAGTTCTTGCTGCAGAAGCCAATTCTCACTGGTCGATTTGCCAAGTGGATGCTCACGCTTAGTAAATTTGATGTCGCTGATGAAAAATCAAAAGTAATTACAAGCCAAGCTTTGGTTGAATTGCTTCAATATACTAACATGAGTCAAAGGAAATAATGTCTGTGGAAGATAAAGAAGAATTTTGGATACTTTATTTTGATAGCACCTCTATCCACAATAAAGGAACTGCTAGAGTTGTTCTGTCAAAAATCAAAACGAAATCTTCAAGAAGGCTATCAAATTAGCTTTCCCCTACTCCAACAATGAAGCTGAATATAAGGCCTTAGCAATGAGCCTAGAATTGGCTAAAGAAATGAAGATTTCAAACTTAAAAATATATGGGGACTCAAACTTAATCATCAAACAACTCAATGGAGATTTTGATGTTAAGGAGTCGAATTTGGTCAAATACTGAGAAGAAATATGAGAAAAGCTCCATGCCTTCAAAAACATTGAATTGGAACATGTCCCCAGATCTCAAACTAAGTACGCAAATGCTCTGGTAACTTTGGTATTAAAAATGGGCCATACAAATAAAGATCTTATTCAAATCCCTTTGGAGACTAAGTCAGAGCCAATAACTCCATCAGTGCAACAATTAAATGGATGGATTCAATTTATCAAAGAGAAGCTTGAAAGCCCAGAAAAAAAAAATCTCCAAGAAATCAAAAATTCATGTTGATCAGCAATCAAGTATACAAAAGATTTTCCGATAGAATTTTGGCAAAATGCATTGATAAAAAGTTTGGAAGAAAAGTATTGGATCAAATCCATTCGAAAATCTGTGGTTTAAACGGACCAACAAAAGCTAGAAAAATCCAACGACTTGGATACTTTTGGCCGAAATTGAAGAAGAAAAGCTAATGAGGTACAAAGAAACTGTAAGAAATGCCAACTTATGATTGATCCTAAAGAAAGCTTCTTTGTTGAAAAAGAAGACTGAAGAAGAGTCTACATTGACTACACCATTTATGGTTACTGCTTGAAGATACTTCTTCAGCTATTCTTGTCAAACGTAAAGCAGAGAGGTTCTTTGTTTCAGAGTAATCCGCTTTTCAGAAAAAGCTTTCAAGGAAAAGTCCTGAAGTACTTAGGAGTCAATGAGATAGAAATGGTCCTGAAAGAAATATATGTCAGGGACTACGGTGGTCATATGTGTGGAAGACGCTTGTTTGAGTAGTTGATCACTACTGATATTATTGGCCGACGATGGAAAATGATGCAATAAAATTCGTTCGAAAATGTGACGCCTATCAAAAACATAGATACTTGATCCATGTATCCACTGTTGAAATGGGAAGTATAACGTCACCTTGGCCATTCTACATTTGGTCGATTAATCTTATTGGTCCAATCAGTCTTCCTTCAAAATAAAAGATTTGGATTATAGCAGCTATAGAAAACTTCACAAAATGGTCTAAGGTTGTTTCTCTCAAAAGAGCCACTTCAAAAGTTGCTAGCCAATTTGTGCAAAAAAATATTATCTGTTGTTTTGGTATACCTCGAAAAATACTGTCTGATAATGGGACACTCTTTATTGGAAAACCTTTTGAATCACTACTAGAGAGATATCACATCTTCCATGGAAAATCCACTAGATATTATCCTTAAGGAAATGAAGCTATAGAAGCCTTTAACAAAACTTTGGTGGCCATCATTAGAAAAAAGAATGAAGAAAAATCAATTTGATGGGATGATTGTCTATCTCTTGCTCTTTGGGCTTAGAGAGCCATGAAGCACATTACCACTAAAGAAACCCCATTTTTTTTTTAGTGTATGGAGCTGAAACTCCATAGCCTGTAGATCTGAACATACCGTCTACTAAGATGGCACTTGGTGGAGTAAATAATTCTCGAGAATTGGATCTCGAAATTTTGGAAGATCATAGAGTACAAGTACAAGATAGGAATTGAAATTATTAAAGAAAATCATTCGAGCCTACAACAAGTTAGTACGAGCTATAAATTTCCAAGAAGGTGATTTAGTACTTAAAGCTGCTGATCATGTTATAAAAGGAACACATGTTGCTAAGTTCACACCAAATTAGGAAGGACTCTATCAAATTACAGATATCAAATCCAGTGGGTACTGCACCCTCAAAGATGTAAACACAGGTATACTATCTGCACCTACGAACCTAAAGTTTCTTAAGAGATACTTTGTATAGGTTTCAGATATGTCTACATCTGGAAACTATCTCTGATGAAATGTTCATAATATAAATAAATGGTTGGTATTAAATCATCTCTAGTCATACCCAATGATTCTCAATCTAAATTGGACGCACACCCGAGTCTATATATATCATTGGATGCACACTCCAATTTAAACATATGATTGGACGCATACTCCAATTTAAAGATCTTAAGTATGATAAGAATCTATCAAATAATTATTATTTAATCTAATATTTATTGGGGACTATATTAAACTTTCATCAGTTTTGGTTCTTCTTACTTTATCCCAAATAATTATTTATATTTTCTTGAACTAATATTTTTGTTTTCTCTATGGCATGAGGAATATTTTCTCTCTATCCACATTGGAGTTCAAAAACCAAGAACTGGAACCCAATCCTCTTAGCATCAAAGTTTGATGAGTACTTATTTCAAGAAGATTTTTCGAACTCTACAAGCTTTCTACAAAGAACTAATATTGGCAAACAAGCTAAGTATAATGAAGAAAATTCAAGTCTATCCCTAAGATGTTGCTCACATGCAACGTACTCTTTTTCCTTTCTAGAGATTTTTCTCACTAGGTTTTACTTTATTAAGGTTTTAATGAGGCATCGTTTGGGTGGGCCAATCTAATATAAATATTTCAGCATGACTATATGAAACCCAACTAGAGCTAGTAACCCGCTATTCCGAGCTTGCCTACACTTCGTATCAACCAGTTTTTGTGGATTAGAAGGATATAAGATTATCTTAGAGATGGGTGCCAACCTAGTTGGGATGTGCCTATAAGGTGATACTGTTTCATTTTCTCTCAGAGAATCATTTACAAGAAAAAATTCTTTCTTCATTAGTGTGGTGATTCTGTGACATGGTTGAAGACCATATTCATAAAATTTCACATTTACAAGCTCTAGCGAATAGTCACATTCACTATAGTTTAGGAGACTTAATGTTTTGAGGCGTGACAAAATTTATATCATTAGTCACTAGCTAAAATATTATGTTACAAAATTGTGATAATTATACAATATAAGAACAATTAAGAAAATATGACATATCAAAATTATATTAGACAAAGGAGAGGTCTGATATTCCAAGACAAGTGTCAGTACCTTATTAGACAATACATACAACCTCATCTATGAAAAACCAATAAGATGTTGACACCCACCTATCAAGGTGTTAAGCTAATGCAATCTGGATTAATCCTTGAGCAACACTTGGTCTTTGAAATGTCTTATGTTGAGTGGCTATAATATTTAAGAGGCGGCTGATCCTGATCCTCGTATGCCTATATATAAAGCTCCTCTCTTTGTAATACAGGACAGAGTAACACCGACCATTACTATTTCATACTCCTTCTTACTTACTGTTTCTGCCATATATCATTGTTCTTTCATATAATTTCTTTTTAAAAGTTTAACTCATTTTCCTTTTACTTTCTCGATTCCCTGTTCTAACCCGTTATACATACATATATATATATATGTGTATATATATCTTTGCTTTCTTCCTTCAAAACTGTACATTATTTTGCAACAAAAAGTCAAGTGTTACTTTTAACTTTAGTTCCTATTATTTATTCCCCTTTGGCCATTAAATCTTTTTTTTTTTTAATTTTACCTCCCTTCCATTTTACTCACTGTCCGAAACTATATATTTATATATATATATATCTAATCCTATATATATGCCTACCTATATCCATCATTATTATTATTATATCATTATTATTATTTTTATTACTATTTTATAGGTTTGAGAATGCTAAGCTACTCATCCCATTGTGTTTTTTACATTCTATATCCTTACAGGTGCTAACTAAATAACAATATATTGTGTTAATATGACTCCTAGCATTTAAATTTTGATTTTAAATACATGTAGATCTATGAGGATGAGTTGTTTAGCAAGTTGAGTTGTGTAATGTGACCCTGTTTGCAACCGCTCATGTTATTTTCAGTACTTTAAATACCTGTAGAATCATGATTCTGAGTTATTTAGCAAGTTGAGTTGTTTTATTCGGCCCTTGTTTGCAATCGTTCATGTTAAATTCAGTAATTTATATTTCTGTTATTTAAATTTCAGTATAATAATCTAATTGACTGAATAATCCTAATTATCTAACATGTAGTGCTAGACTATGACTCATAAAGCTTATTAAATTTAACCATTATTATACTTAATTTTTTCTTTTGTAGAAAAAAGTACCCTTTTCCCGAACAACTTTGAAATCCAAACCAATCAATTTAGGCCTAAAACAACCATTTCATCAAATATTGGTACACAAAATTTACACACGCATATAGTCTTAGTGCATATAGTATTTTATGCTTTTGGTGTAAAGTTATTCTCAATACCAAATACCCCAATTTTGAATGAAAATGTCATCATTCTATATCAATAAGTTAGCATCTTCTAGTTGAATGATGTTATACGATCTTAAACCTATACCGCACATTTCAATTATCAATGATAAATAAGGAAAGTCGACGTTTCACTCATAGTCAAAATACTAGGTCACATAACATCTTCGTAATCAATATGTGATCCTCCTCGAATAATCAATATACGATCTAAAGTGACAATAAAAAGAAAATAGGGAACTTACAGAAGGAAAAATAAGCTTATGCGTGGAGACCAAATAATTCATCTATTAGTCATTACCTAATTTTGTATTATTAATAGAAATTGTATTCACATTTTATAGTTTCCCATTCTCCCAATTAAGAAACATTGAGCCACCATCATCTATATAAAGGGGGCTTAATCTCAATTTGGGATCTCACAACCCTTCACTATAGACTTATACTTTGTAAAATTCTTTGTTCTCACCTTAAGACTTAGAGATCTTTGTAATTCTTTAGAAAATAATAAAGGACAGCGGATGTAGGCTTATCTTTTTGGAGGCTGAACTACTATAAAATTATCATCTCTTTTTATTTGCTTTACTTTTCATTACTTGACATACAATTTATTATTCGTTATGTCCATTAGATAATTAACATTTGTATTCGTATCCCTATATGAATATCGATAATTAGAGCTAGGTTAAATGGTAATGTGAGGCCCTACTCTAGTAGGCCAAAATGAAAATACGACTTTGCGTATATTGTACGAACACGAGGTTTATGTGATATAAATCCATATTTTGTCGATCTAATAGGTTATTGAGCGATCTTTTATTTTATTTTACGAATAAAATATTCGTAACATATTCCTAAATTGAGTCTATGGAGCTTTATTTTTCTTTTCGTTATTAGTTTTAGTTGAATTGATTTGTTTGTCTGTTTTTATTATTAAGTATTAAACTCGTTTGACAATTTTATGTTCATAATATGATTTTTTTGTATATAAATTAATTTGTATGTCCGAAAACGGGTAAATAAATAATAAAAGTAATTGTAGTAGTCATAATTAGGTTATATATTTCAATTTATGAGTCCAAGCCCACATTTTTAAAGGAGCTCAATGACCCATTTTCA
>JXTC01000505.1:132881-167505 GCA_002914845.1 Trema orientale | reverse complement strand
GACGACCTTTAGAGTTTCAAGTGGGCGATCAAGTTTTTGTACGAGTTAGTCCAATGAAAGGGGTGATGCGATTTGGAAAGAAGGGTAGGTTGAGCCCTCGATACGTTGGCCCTTTTAAGGTCATCGAACGAATTGGCAATGTCGCGTATAAATTAGCATTACCACCTTCGTTATCCGGTGTACACGATATGTTTCATGTATCTATGCTGCGAAAGTATATACTAGATTCTTCTCATATACTAAGTTATGATGCTCTGGAAGTGGGTCCAGAGTTGACCTACGAAGAAAAGCCAGTTAGAATTTTAGATCGGAAAGAAAAACAACTGCGCAACAAGACAATTCCACTAGTGAAAGTCTTATGGCGGAATCATAATACTGAAGAAGCTACATGGGAAACAGAAGATGATATGAAAAAGAAATACCCGGCTTTGTTCTAAGTTTCGGGGACGAAACTTTTTTTAAGTTTGTAGGGATTGTGAGGCCCTAATCTAGTAGGCCAAAATGAAAATACGACTTTGTGTATATTGTACGAACACGAGGTTTATGTGATATAAATCCAAATATTTTGTCGATCTAATAGGTTATTATGAGCGATCTTTCATTTTATTTTACGAATAAAATATTCGTAACATATTCCCAAATTGAGTCTATGGAGCGTTATTTTTCTTTTCGTTATTAGTTTTAGTTGAATTGATTTATTCGCTTGTTTTTATTATTAAGTATTAAACTCGTTTGACAATTTTCTGTTCATAATATGATTTTGTTGTATATAAATTAATTTGTATGTCCGAAAACGGGTAAATAAATAATAAAAGTAATTGTAGTAGTCATAATTAGGTTATATATGTCAATTTATGAGTCCAAGCCCACATTGTTAAAGGAGCCCAATGACCCATTTTCAGTAATGGCAAACTTGTAAATAGTTAGGAGGAGATTTAAAAAATTAAAAAAAAAAAAAGGGAAAAAGGGGAGAACGTGCGTGATCTGCCCAAGAGGTCAGACACAGTGTCTGCCTTCCTCTTCTTCTCTCTAATACGCTTCCTTCATGCAGCCCATTGATTTTTTTCCCACTCATGATCTCTATTACATAAAGCTTGCATCTCCTCTCTTCATCTCTTCCTCTTCATCTCCAAACTCAGAAACCCTATCTCCCTCCCTCTCTCCTCCTTCTCTCAAAAAAAAAAAAAAGGAAAAAAAAAAATTCGTAACCAGCCAAAAGGCTGCAGAAAAACCCAAATTTCTTCATCAACTCTTGAGTTTGTGAAGCAATTGAAGAGTCTAAACTCTATAGCAGCCAAGGTATGGTCTTTAGCTATGTTTTAATCCTCAAAATTATGATTTTCAAGGGCCTATTTGGTTAGTGTATGTTGTATGACGAATTTAGTTTTCTTTCTAGTTTGTTTCAATAAGTTACAAGTAAGGTTTGAGTAATTTCGTCTCTCTTACCTATTATGAATCTTTATGCATCTGGTTTTGGTTATTAACTTCCTCAAAAAAAAAAAAAAAAAAAAGAATCAGATTTGTTTAGAGAATACAATATGAAAAACTTGGTCTTAACATGCATGTTTCAAGTTGTTGTTCTAGTAGTATTGGGTTAAAGTTTTTCATGAGTTCCTTTAACTAATCAAATCTGAGTTTAAAGTATGTTCTTTAGACTATCTAAGGAGATTAAGATGACCAAAAACTAAGTTATATATGATTTAACACGAAACATTAAATGTGCTATGTTGCTGAAAAACTGTTTGGACACTTTCGCTGTTTCGCTGGTAACAATCTCTATATTTTCATCTATTTCGAATTACTAAAATTTTATTTTTAAAAACTGTTCTAAGAGCATAAAATAGACTCTTTAATGGTCATGTAGGACTTTGAATCACTCAAAAATCATATTTGTAGAGGGAGATATGAATTTTTCAAGTTGATAGTCAAAACTGCTAATATTTTTCCGAAGCAGATTTTTGGTCTTGATTACGGGCCACTTTGTGACCTCAAAATAATTTTGAAATATGTCATGTAATATCTCTAATGATAGCTTTTCGAGTCTAGTTTCGTATGCCACTGGTCTTATAATTGTTTTAGCTCTGTAGAATAAATTNGCTAATATTTTTCAGAAGAAGATTTTTGGTCTTGATTGCGGGCCACTTTGTGACCTCAAAACAATTTTGAAATATGTCATGTAATATCTCTAATGATAGCTTTTCGAGTCTAGTTTCGTATGCCACTGGTCTTATAATTTTTCTAGCTCTGTAGAATAAATTACGAATATTTTACTAAACAATGTCGGGTCTGGAAAAAAAAAATTGAGTTCATTGAACCCGAGAATAAATGATAATGTGAGTTTAATTATATCTTTAGTTTTGACTATTACTAATGATTAGATGGTGTGATTAACAACTTAAAAGAAATCTAAATTTAAAAGAAAGACCCTATTTTGACTCACTAAGTTCTTGAAATTATATAAAACTCCTAATTAACGTGCTAGACTTAAGATTTGGAAAGTAGGGTGCTTGAGTTCTTATTAGAACTAATGAGCTGATTGTCTTATTTAATTGAAGTGATTATAATAGTCTAATTAAATTCTTTACTACAAATAAGGTTAGGATGGAATTGTGAAGGTTAGTAATTGAGTTCTGCTTTGGTTAGCAAGTAAATGTGCTTGTTTGAGTTTTATTATCTCTTGATTGAGCTTATGTTTCCTAAGAAGGAAACTTGTCAAGATAGAAATATCTTTATTGTCTTAGCTCCATTTTGACTCGGGAATATGTGTCTATATTATGTTTTGCCATGTAGATTAGTGAATCGCTCAAGTAAGAACGAGTGAGGCCTTAAAGATGTCCGTGCCAATATATTTTCTTTTTCGACATATTTGGTAAGTAAAGACACAACTACAACATAGGGATGTATGTGTTGTTAAATGGTATTTATGCTTCTACTTTGAATCCTATGTAGTTGGTGGTTAATTCTTTCATATGCTTCATAGACATGATGCCATGATTTATATGTTTATGGTTAATGCTTTCCTATATTGCAATTACGTTGAGAGGTTTCTATGAATAAGCATGTTTATGAATTGCAAAACTATGGAAGTTGACACTGTCATATGTTAACTTCACATTATGTTTAGCCATAAATACATGTCTATTGATACATTGAGACTGTTGTTATAATTATTTATATGAATTGCATTGGCATGACTTATAGAGTAGGATGGTACTGCAGGTCCATTACGGGACCGGGGTTTTATGATACCCCTTTACGCTCCAATTATTCTCGAGAAAATTTTATGATGAGAATGAATATGATATTGTGGTATAGGACCCTTGAGCCTCGGCCAAGGCAACAGTAGGGTGGCCACACAAGTCTTATGTAGGCAAGTACAAATATGATATGTTGATATATGATGAAATATGATGATAAGATGTATGTTTATGTTAAGCCGATAGCAGTACCATCGGGGCCCTAGAAATTTCGTCGCACATGCATCAAGGAATGAGCATGCCATCATTTATGTCATATGATGAATATTATGCTTTATGTTAAATAATTTCGTTATATGTGATATGATGCATTGCATTTAGACTTATAGGCCGTCTTTGCTTACTGAGCTCCCAAGCTCACTCCTTACCCTGTGTTGTAGGTAAGCAAATCGCATTTGACGGTGACAACTGTTGAGCCAAAGAGTATGTCCACTCGTGCCAAGTTTTGTACATATGGGCCCGACCTGTGAAAGAAAAAAATTAGGATTTAAATTGGTCTCATATGCTATATTTATTTGTTTTCCGCATCACGTTTTATTATCTTGAACTGTGGTTTGTATTAATGTAGCGTACGAACGCGACAACTGTAATTTGTAGTTTTAGGTTTCTAAATTTCTTTTTTTTTCCTTCTTCTTTTCTTTTCTACTAGAATAGGTGTCGTCTCATACCCCGCATCGGCTAAGACGGGTCCAATGCCCGTCGAGCTGCCTTATACGTATGTACCCAATGCGGGGGCGTGACAAAGTTGGTATCAGAGCGAGAGTTTAATCGGTTCTGTAGACAACCCCCATATGTACAAAGCACAGAGGCGGCTACTCTGCTCACTGTAGGTACACTTCTTAGCTTTTATTAATAATGCTAACGCTTAAATGATTAACCATAACATCTTGTTACATAAGTAGGCAAAAATGAAGAAGTTTTCGAGCAAATAGTACAACACCGTGCTCAACGGCCCTTTTATCAAGGACATGTACAATATAGAGAAAAAGAGGCTAAGGGAGAAAATCATAGAGCAAAGCATTAGATGTAAGATGATTTGCAACCCAATTCGAAATGGCAAGGGATTAAGGGACTTTGGCAAAGGAAGGAATGCCAATCGTTTAGTGTACCGTCGTTATGCAGACCTTAAATTAAGAAATGGACTAGGAAAGGAACCTATTCCTTACACTAAGGAATGGTATGAGAAATATTCTCACGAAATCCTAATAAATTCAGAAGAGTTTGAACCAGAACAAATGGATAACAGTTGGGAGTCATTNCATCACGTTTTATTATCTTGAACTGTGGTTTGTATTAATGTAGCGTACAAATGCGACAACTGTAATTTGTAGTTTTAGGTTTCTAAATTTCTTTTTTTTTCCTTCTTCTTTTCTTTTCTACTAGAATAGGTGTCGTCTCGTACCCCGCATCGGCTAAAACGGGTCCAATGCCCGTCGAGCTGCCTTATACGTACGTACCCAATGCGGGGGCATGACAAGTAATTTTGCCCCTTTAATTACATCTTTCAATTCCTTGATACAAAACTATATATAATGAATGATAAGATTTATAGAAAGTCTTTAATTAATAAAATAACTAATTTTATTAATTACTTAGCTAAGGTTTAAATTATCCAAGCTCCCATGGTTCCTCAAAGCAATATTCACTTCTCTATATAATAGAGTTATGTATTGCATATCTATAATAATATATTACCAATGCCCATAATTATGTATTATCAAAATACCAAGGTCTAGATCGTCAATTTCTTTATCTGTACCTTTTAACATTTCAAACAATACAAGTAATGAATATGGGTTCATCACTTATTTCAGGATTAAGAAAGACATGCATTAGTTATCAAGTTTGTGAGAATATATTCTTATCAATGATACTTATTACAAGAACATATTTCATATGGTCCTTGTTCAATATTTGCATGTTAAGACTTTTTGCACATAGTTATACCAATATAAATTAAGACACACTATAAATATATAAAGTCTTGCAACACAATCTAAGATAAGTATCCAGCTTCTCTGATTAGTTACGAACAATTTTATTTTATTTAATTTAGGAAAAATATGTCTTAACTTTAATAAATAACTTTATTAAAATATTTCTCTAATAAATAAATTATGGAACTTTTTGACATTTACTAGTGTACTAATAATCAAAACATTATCACAAATACTATGCATAAAATATCACTTTATTAAATATTTGAATATTTAATAAATATCCATAAATACTAAGCACCTTTTAGACATAATCCTAACATAAATAACTATGCAAAACACAATGCACCCATTAATCACATTTATATGGTAAATAATTAGCAGGAGCAGTTCTGAAGACCCAAACCAATAAAGCAAGAAAGGGCGAAGCATGACCGTAGAAGTTCTACTGATATCACAATGATATTGGGTATGATACCAATGATTGTTATGCCTTTAAGGATGAAATCGAAAGGCTGATTAAAAAGGGTCGGTTGCTACAATATACCAGGAGTGATCAAGACAACACTAGAGACGAAGCTCAATAGCGACCGCCAGAAATTCAAAGAAAAGTGCGAATAATTTTTGGAGGTCTGCACTTTGTAGGGTGTTCAAAGAGGGCATAAGATCGCTATGTGCGAGAAGCTCGCTAATGAACACTGACCAATGTGATGCATCTTGATCAGTATCCTCTAAAACTTCGAAGAGTACCAGAGATGGACATAACTTTTACAGAACAAGATGCGAGGGACGTTTACCACCCATATGATGACACACTTGTAATTAATGTGGAAGCACGAATCTCTGGCAGGGACTCGTGGACAAAGGCAGTACAGTGGATATTCTTTATTATAATGCTTACAAAAAAAAAGGGGACTAAGTGATAGTGATCTGAAGCTTGTAGTTACTCTACTTTATAGATTTACTGGAGATAGCATCATGCCTAGAGGAATGATCGAACTTATCGTGAGTGTTGGAATATTCCCACAAATTTCAACTGTAATGACTTAATTTTTAGTGGTCGATTGCCCTTTTGCTTTCAACACTGTCTTAGGACACCCTGCCCGACGGGAGATGCGAGCAGTCACTTTAATTTATCATATCACCATAAAGTTTCTAACTCAGTACGGAGTAGGAGATGCACAAGATAACCAGTATAATGCGCGGTCTTATTACAACAACTCTTAGAAGTTAGTTTCTCGAGAATCAACACTTATCACAATGATGGTCCAGTAGTAGAATAAAGCATCAAATGAAGCATCAATTGATAATCTTGACTCACAAGAAATCGATGAAGAGGTCAAGAGTAGAACTATCAAAGATTTGGAAGATAAACTAAACAGCGAGAATCAGTCTTCGAAGATGCTAAAGATTGAAGTTAGACTGTAGGATCCTATATAACCACACTTGATGCATCTCAAAGTCGAATCTGGATGTTTTCGTATGGCAATACTCAGATATGGTGGGATTAATTCGAATGTAATGTACCATCACCTAATGCGAAGAAACTAGTGTGATAGAAGAGGAGCGATGGATCTCAAACGAAAAAAGTATAGAAGTTGCTTGGGATCGGCTTCATCAAAGAGTCTTTTTACCCAAACCAGCTCGTAAATCCAGTTATGATGAAGAAACATTGGAAAGTGGAGGACGTGAATCGATTTTACCAATCTTAATAAAGCACCTGAAGGACAGTTTCTCTCTTCCTCCAGTCGATCAGCTTATAGATGCGACATTAGATTATAAATTACTCAGCTCTATGGATGCTTACTCAAGGTACAATAAGATTCCTATGTACGAGCTCAACTAAGAGCACACCTTGTTCATTACGAATCAAAGATTGTATTATTACAGGAAAATACCATTTGGATTTATCAATATTGGAGTGACCTGTCAATATCTTATCAGTATGATGTTCACAAAGCAGATTAGCAAAATAATGGAAGTGTACGTTGATGATATGCTCGTAATTTGAAGGAAGCCGTAGATCACATTGCATATCTAGACGAAATGTTTCGAATTCTACAAAAATATCAGATGAAATTGAATCCCTAGAAGCACGCATTTGGAGTTGGGTCAGGCAAATTTCTTAGGTTCGTAATCAACTAGCGCGGAATTAAGTCTAACCTATAGAAGATTCAGGCATTAATTGACATGCAATCTCTTTGCAAGCCGAAGGATATACAAAGCCTCACAAGACGTATAGCCGCACTTAGACAATTTGTGTCATGAGCAACTGACAAGTGTCATCCATTTTTCAAGGTGCTAAAGCGTTTAAAAAGATTCGAGTAGACTGAGAAGTGTGAGCAGGTGTTCCATGAGGTGAAGAAACACTTAGGCACACCACCACTCCTTTAAAAGCTAAAACCTAGGGAGACACTATATATGTATTTGGCTGTGTCCCAATATACAATCAGTTCAGTGTTAATTCGAGAAGAAGAGAATATACAGTGCCACGTATATTATGTCAACAAACAATTACTTAATGCAAAGACTCACTATTCGAAGATGGAGAAATTAGCACTAGCATTTGTCATCGTATCTTGAATCCTTCGTCCCTACTTCTATCCACATTCCATTAATATCTTCACTAATGTTCCTCTTAAATAGGTCCTATAAAAGCCTGAAGCCTCATGACGGCTGCTTAAATGGACAATTGAGTTGAGCCAATTTGACATCAATTTTCGACCACAAACTGCGATTAAAGGACAAGCCCTAACACACTTCATCGCTGAATTTACCTACGATGTTAATTTGCCTATTGAAGATATTGTGAAACCTCCCTAAATTCTACAAAGTTGAGGAAATTATTCATCGATGGATCTTCAAATGAAAATAAAGCTAGTGCGGGTTGATGTTAATCAGTTCTGAAGGTCATAATATCTATTGTGCTCTTCACTTTGGATTCTCTGCATCAAATAATGAGATAGAATATGAGGCACTGATCGTTGGATTAAAGCTCGCAAAGTAAACAAAGGTGAAAATGATCAAAGTATACAGTGATTCTCAACTCGTTGTGTGCCAAATCATCGGAGAATATTAGGCACGAGGCAGGAAGATGCTAGCTTATCTCCAAGAAGCACAGAAACTGCTCCCAACTTTTACTACATATAGTATTCAATTGGTACCCTGAAGAAAAAAAACAGCTATCCTGATGCACTTGTCAAGTTAGCTTCGACAAAGGATGTGGAGTTATTAAAAGTAGTACCAAATGAATTCCTTGCAAGACCAAGTATTAAAATGGAGCCATAGGTAGCAATGCAAGTCGACTAGAAACCTTCATAGATGGAACCTATAATAAAGTATCTACAAGATGGCGATCTTCTAGAAGATAAAGAAGATACGAAACATCTTCGCATAAAGGCAACTCACTATTTGATCTAGGATGGGAAGCTTTATGGGAGAAATTTCAGCTCACCATTCTTGTTATGCGTTGATGAAGAAAAAATGCTTTACATGATGAGGGATATTTATGAAGGGATATACGACAATCACTCTGGAGGGTAGGCACTTGCAAATAAAGCCCTCAGACAGAGTTAGTTTTGGCTACTATGAAGAAAGATACAATGGAGTTTACAAAAAATTTGCCTTTTTTTTTTCTTGTCTCATTTATTTATTTAAGTACATGATCGTATTTATACAATTTCTTAATTTTATATTATTTTTTTAAAAGAAAAATCGATATTGTTTCTTAAATTCTATTATTATGTGTTATAGTTATTTTTACTTTTAATCCAAAATTTATTAAAGAAAAGAATAGAAAAGTTTGAATTATATTATTGATTTTCTATATATATGTTCTTGAGTAAAAGAAAAAACTCTTAGCAATTTCTGTTTTTCATTATTCACTAATTATACATGGAAGTAATATAGATGAATATCTTAAGGAAGATAATAAAAACAAAAAAAAAAAAACAAAAAAAAGAGAAGAAGAAGAAGAAGACAATAATAAATGGAGATGAGGAGAAAAATTTGAGTGTTACGTGTTAAGAGGCTGAGAAAAAAGTTTTAATGGGATAAGTGCATATTTGATTTTATAAAAACGATAATTGTGAGTTGCTATTTTCATTTTTAGTTTCTTTTCTTTCTAATAGGTAATAAAAGGCTTCATTACCCTATAGATAAAAAAAATTGGAAAAAAAAAAAAGAAGATTCCATCACAGAGGAGAAGAGTAGACAGATCACGAAGAGAGAAACACAAAATGCAAAATAAAATAAAAATACCTAAATCACAAAATTCGATGAACAACAATCTATTTCTCATTCTTTTTAGTAGAAAATAGGGTAAATAAATATCAATAAAATCTTACTTATTAGAAAAATTTGCATACGTGTTAAAAAGGGTGCCCTAAAAAATAAGATTTCATTGTTTAGTGCTTGTATAAGGACAATTTTGACAATCTATTATCATATACTTTTGTAAATAATTAACTATTTAGAAGTAGAGTGGGGAAAGGAAAAATGGAAGTGGCAAAAGAACCACCTTTACCAATATTTTTTAGATTTAGGTAATATTTAATTTATCGTTCTTTTTAAAAAAAAAAATTAAAAAAAAGGGGAAATTGACACCCAATATGGTGTTTTTAAAAATATTGACACGAATACAATCCAAGCTAATTGATTTATTTTTGTATGGTTTTAT
This sequence comes from Trema orientale, assembly GCA_002914845.1. Lineage (NCBI taxonomy): Eukaryota > Viridiplantae > Streptophyta > Magnoliopsida > Rosales > Cannabaceae > Trema > Trema orientale. The sequence goes on along the minus strand of JXTC01000505.1, from coordinate 157,633 downwards.
TGAAAAGAGGCCACTTTTAATTTCCTTTTCTCATCTTCCTCTCATCTCTCAGATTTGAGAGCTCAACCATCTTGTCCACCCTCTCTCAATCTCTCTCTCTCTCTCTCTCTCTCTCTCTCTCTCTCTCACTCTCTCACTCTGCAGCAAAGCATCTTTGAGTTTAGTTCGGTTCATGAGCTATGGCTTTGATTCTTTCTCTCTCCACCACGAAGCATCTTTGAGTTTAGTTTAGTTCATGGGCAAAGCCATCCATTTTTTATCAATAGTCAATTTGGAATCAAAATCGATACTGGAGATGGAGCCGTAATGGCTTTGTAATATGAGGTTGAGGAAGAATTGCTAGTTGTTGTTTAAACTTGGGTTGAAACTGGATTTGTTGGTAGTTCTTTGGCTAATACTTATTTGAAATTTGTATTGATAGAGGATGCACAGTAAATGTTCGAGGAAATGCCTGAGAAGGATGTCTGTGTCACAGAATACCATGGTTAAAGAGTATGTATAGATTGAGTATATAGTTAATTTAATGGTTTGTTGAGATGGGCATAGGTGGAGATGCTTAAATTTTTCTAATGGCATTTTTCATTAGAATTGGTGGGAACAAAAAATAACGAAGTGTAATAAAATAATGAAGGAAATCCTATTAAATAGGATGGAGATTAAATATAATAAAAAGTGCTTGCACTAATTAGTGTAGTATTTCATTAGTCTTGTAGATAGCTTGGTCTCTCTTATTGTAAATAAAAAAATAAAAGAAACATTTATGGTTTCCTATGATTTACTTAGATACAGGGCATTATACTAAAAGAAAACCAAACTGGTTTCCAGGAAATTTCTTGTGATCTACTTACATACGTAGAATTCTGCTAAAAAAAAACTAAATTAGTTTCCAAGAGACCTTTGAAGTTTCTTATGATCAACTTACGTACAGGATACTCTGCTAAAGGGAAACTAAACTAATTTCTAAGAAACCTTTTCGGCTTTTTGTGATCTACTTACATACAAGGCATTCCGCTAAGAGAAAACCTTTGTGATTTTCTGTGATTTATTTACGTATAAGGCATTCTGCTAAAAGGAAACCAAACTAGTTTCTAGGAAACCAAACTAGTTTCTAGGAAACTTTTGTGGTTTCCTATGATTTATTTACTTACTAAGACATTCTGCTATACATAACTCAAAATAGTTTTCTGAAAAATCTTTTTGGTTTCCTATGATTTACTTACATACAGAGCATTCTTCTATAAGGAAACCAAACTGGTTTCCAAGAAACCTTTGTGGTTTCTTATAATTTACTTATATATAAGGCATTCTGCTAAAAGAAAATCAAATTGGCTTGTAAGAAACCTTTGTGGTTTCTTATAATTTACTTACATACAAGGCATTCTGCTAAAAGGAAACAAATAAACTGATTTCTAGGAAACCTTTGTGGTTTTCTGTGATTTACTTATATACAGGTTATTTCGCTAAAAGGAAACAAAACTTGTTCATAGGAAATATTTGTATTTTCCTATGATTTACTTATGTACAGAGCATTCTCCTAAAAGGAAACTAAACTAGTTTCCTAGAAACCTTTGTGGTTTCCTGAAATATAATAATAAAAAATAATAAATTTAAAAAAGTGGGCAAAAAAATTAAAAAGAAAAAATGAAACATGTTTTTCTTGTTTCTTAAAGATTAGAGAAAAAGCAAAGTAGTAAATATATCCTGAAGGAGGGGGGGAGAAGAGTTAATATTTTTTTTTTAAAAAAGGAAAACAAAAAAAGAAAAAAATTTGTTGTTCATTCATTTATTTATTTTTTTAAGAAAATAAAAGGGGAAAGAAATAATTAAGAAAGAGGAAAAGAAATAAAATGAGAAAGAAAGGGAAAAAAAAGAGAGAGAGAGAGAAATAAATAGATGAAAAATGAAAAAAAAAAAAAGAAAATAAAAAAAATTTTGAACCTTGACGACTTAAAAGAGACAGAGGTGGGATCTGAACCCTGACAAGGGTGGACATAAGAGAATACCCAATGTTCTAGCCTTGCTTTACAACCATATAGGCATTCATTCATATGTATGTATATATATATATATTCTAATGCAAAAAATGATCATTTATTTACCAAAAAGCCACCGCACTTTTCAGATAGTAAATAATTAGAAAAATGTCATTTAAGGTTGTACGGAAAAAGAATTAAATTAGGGAGGTCTTAAATTTAGAATTATTATTTAAAAGTTAGGTATAAGTGTCTTTTTCCCAAAAAATAGGTGTTTTTTACAAAATTCTAGACTAAAGTATCAAAAATTAAAAAATTAAGAATTCTAGGCTAAAGTATCAAAAATTGAAAAATTCCAAATAGGCTGAATGTTTTGAAAATATCATTTTTTTAATATTTTTTAGAAAAATAACACATTTAGTAAATATTTAGACAAATATCACTTTTGTACAAAATTGGTATTTTTCAATAATATTCGAGGTAACTAATTGAGTTATTTGGAAAAACCAATCTAGTTACTTGAGGTAACTTGATTGACGACTTCAAATATCTCATCAATTAATAAAAAGTTGTACTTTTCTAATTCAAATCCAAATCCAAGATTTTTCAATATTTTTGAAAAATCACCATAAAAAATCAAACTTTCTCAAAAAAAAGAAAAACAATTTCTTAAAATTGCAAATCAATACCAATTTCACTTATTTATCTAATTTGGTCATCATTTAACAAAAATAGCAATTTTTTTTTTCTTTTTCAATGACACGGAATGGCTTGGAGTCAATTAGGCTGCAAGAGTAGACCTCTTACGTGGCACCCTCTTGTGGTCCCACTCTGTTTCAATAATGTCAGTAATGCGATCAGAGTGAATATCTAGCAACTTAATTGGATTGATGTGGATAACTTAAGTATATACTGCTTTTTAGTCTCATAATTGGTTTGACATATGGTGGAAGAAAAAAATAATTAATTGGAAAACCTTCTTTCTGAAAGTTTGGCATACCAAATTGCTGTCGGACATAAATTGTGTAATTATATGTCCTTTTTTCGTATAGAAACTTAGGAAAATTACAAATATTTCTTTGATTTAGGTGAAATGTTTAATATATCCTTCTTGTTTTCAGAAATAACAACTATCCTCTTAGATTAGTAAGTTAATACAAATTTCATTCTTCTATCTAATTTGGATAATGAAGAATAAAAATACAAAATCATCTTTACTATAATTTTTTTTTAAGCAACCCTTACTCTATACTTATCAATACAACTAGAAAAGAAAGTGGAGCAAAATGATAATAAAAAAGATTAATGAAGAAAATTATTGTATTGATTTTCCTTTTAGTTAAGTAATGGAATTTGGGAAATAATATTAAGGGTCATTTATTAAAAATAACTTAAAATTAACCAAATTAGATAGATGAGTGAAATTCGTATGGATATATGAATCGAGGGTATTTTTGTTTTTTTATGAAAATTGTGGGGACATTTCACCTAACTCCATATGATATTTTCATAATCTAACATTTATGACACCGAAAACCAAAAGCGAAAATTCAAAATTTAAACCCCCCCTCGGCCAGCCCACCAAAAAAAAAAATGAAAAAAAAAAAAAAACATGGATATATATGTGACTAATCAGATCTCCAACTGACTAACCAAAGACATCAAATAAAGATATTCAGAAGTTTAATATAGATAATGAGATCAGTCTGTGCAAATTACTGAAGCTTTCTTGCCATATATGCCCTTTGTTTTATTTTAAAGAATATGCCCTCTGTTGGTTGTAGATTATAATTAGACAAAAAGACCACCCATGATATTTATACCTAGTTAATTCAGAATAGTATGTATCAGAAACAGTCCAACAAACCACAGAGTTCACTTCCTAAATAAAACAAAATAAAAACTAACCACAGTAAAGTAAATTGTACAACAGAAAGAACCAAAATCTAAAAATAAGGCATTCGTTTGTAAATATCGGCAATACATAATTTTTCATTGTTTATCTTCATATTCAAATGAAAAGTACTCTTATTTATGACCATTCTCTACTCTTTTTTTTTTTCAATTATGTTTTTGAGATACAAGTACTGAACAACTTTTTTATTCATAATAGTAGTTTCTCAGGGATGATCACTAGAGCTCGGAGGAGGTGATCAACTACATTTGGGGTAGGAAACGCCACACTTGGCAGCAACTTTTTTAGCGTTAGGAGAGTTGACATACTGGCGGAAGTTTGGGTCCTTGAGGTACCCACAAAGGCAAGGCTTCTGTTCATTGAGCTTGGCGCAGCATTGGCTTGACGGCGGCGTCCCGCCCGTGATCGCCGACAGGCACGAGCTCAACTGCAAGGGGCTGCAGGTCACCGCCTCCGCAGTCGGCGCTTCCGATAATAGCACCCCCGCCGCCACAACCAACGCCGCGGAGAGCGCAAAAATGGAGAACTTCTTCATGACGATTCACAAGTTATAGGTTTAGAGAACAGACAAGAAGGAGGAGAGGGGCCTGAGAGAGAAGTTCTGGTGAGCAATGTTGAATATGGTGCATCTGGGCAGGGATGTTGTGTGGTATTTATAGATGGGACTGCCTTGGTCAAATGGGAAGGTTATCTTGAGTAATCAGCCAAGAGTTATTCAATTATTTATTATTATTATTATTTCTATTTTTTTTTTTTTTCGTTTTTTTGCCCTTTGGATGAAGCAAGAGAAAGTCAGCTGAACCTATTGGACAGGTGGTCAAAACCTACTGTGCCACACTATGATCACCACCACCTATACTTAGATCGAGCGCGTATATATAACATTTGTGGTAGTGCGTTATAGTTTTCATAAAGTAGTGTAAAACGTTTCCGATTTACACTTTTACTATTCATAGCGCGTATTAATTTTGTTTTGCTGTATATATACGGTAATTATGTATTATAATTAGTCTAAATTGTTACTTGAGATCGATATGGTTGAAATCTTTACCCAGGTTTGTTGATTAAATTGGTCATAGTACTGGATTGTAATATTTATTGTATGACTAACTTGGGTTACTTAACAATTAGAGTATAGTTAAGAGTTGAAAATGATATACGGGCAAGACGTCTAAATGTTTTAATGCTATGTATTGTTGGTGGTTTGGTTCCTATCCAATATCTAACACTAAGATGTGTATATATTTTTGCCATTTCAACATATAGTGCTTTTCTAGTGCCATTAATGCTTTACTATATGTTGATGTCACTAGTCCCACTTCTTTATGGGACTCCAACGATCATGTATTAAATCTGCGAAATGACGTGAGAAACAGAGCATCTGTGCCACCCAATAATTGGAGTCGAAAATGGTTTCCCACCTTAGGATTCAACATGATACGGGTTATGTGTGAAGCTTACCTAGCTAGTCCTAGTTGATTGTATTTTTTATGATTTGATTTCGTAAAACACATAAATATTCTTACATATGCGATGTCACGGTCACACATACTCTCCTAAAGGATCGCACGGTCACACATACTCTCCTAAAGGAATAAGGACTACGTCCATCATTTAAAACAAACTAGTATATATCCGCGTATGACTATTCAAATCCACATCTCTAACCCAAAAATTTCCAGAATTGACCAACTCAGTTCGAAAAATGTTAAATATTTATATATATATATATGGTTGCCAATTCAGTAGATTTTTTTTTTTTTTTACCTATGTGTAGGTATTTTTTTTCTAGCCGTTGGATCATCATTTAACAATGATTTAACGGCTAAAATGAGATGCATGAAAAGACGTGCATCATTCATGCTTTTTCTCTCTCTTACTTTTTAATATAAAAAAATGTACAAAAAAATTTTTCATTGGTCCAATTAATACCTATGCATAAGTTAAAAAAAAAATACCTACTGAATTGGTGCTCTATATATATGGACATCGTTCCTTTAAAGTGCACTAATTTTTAAACGAGTAAAGATTTATTGTCTTGTAAAGTACTGTGTACATCTCTATACTAATTATAAGTCTTAGAAGCAGCATGTGAATATGTGATATATCAAAAATTAACGGTGATACCTTTTAAAATCAAGAGAAAACTCTTAGAACTTTCGCAGTTGTGCCAACTGCCCAAATGTCTTGGTTTTTGAATAATTGGTAAAAATTGTCCCTTTCATAATATCATTTTATAAATAAATTGCCCCCTTTTCTTCGACTACGTTGATTATAATCTGAAAAAAACAAGGGTTTGATTAAGGACGTACAAACCACCGTATAGTGGGCCTCATTATCATAATAACATCATCTCCTTCATTAGGTCATGACTTTGCGGTTTAGAGTCGCTTTTAACTCCTTAGGAGAGTTGCGTGCCGAAGCAAATATTAGAGCTGGAATCAAACGTGTGTATTAGTTCATCTTTAATTTAATGTCCTAATTTCACAGTCTCGACTAGACGTCTCTAAACACCCTGGGGTTTCCATCTCTAGTCCAAAAGAAACTTTTGCAGTTTCTCTTGTATTTACTATTTATTAAATGGGTCTTGTTTTTTACCCACGTTTAACTTAACAATGGGATATAATATTGTAATTAAATTGTACAAATTTAACAAAATCTTAGTTCTAATCGTAATTCAAAATATTTTACAAACCATTGATGATAAGTGATAACGACGGATGCGAAAAAAATATCCTCACATTGTTGCACATATGCCATAGTGGAACCCCTTGAGGTAGAGAGCACTTACACCTCAACAAAATTAATATAATAGATCATAACACTTCAAAAGCATCAGTACCCTACCGGTTATGGCACATTTCTCTCCTATTGTGACAATGGGACACTGTCACCTTAATTAATTATATATCTACATCGGTACCCTATAAATCTGCTGCATATCTTTGAGGGCAATTGTCGCAAAATGAAAAATAGCTGACCCTTTCATTTCTTCCTAAGAAATCTAACGGCTAAAAGTATGATCGTACCAAACAAATAAACTATATCTTATAATTTGTTACAAGTGCGAGATTGTCTGCGAGTTAGATACGAGCTTAATTGGGATGTGTTCATGAAGTTTTAATTTTCTCCCATAATTCATGGTATGTATTTATATAGCAACTGATGTAACAATTTCATTATAATTTTCTTTTAAGTGATCAAATCTGATAGTTCGTCGAGTGGGTTAATTGTTTATTATGTGAATTGTTATACAGTTTGACTATCATGAAATTGGCACAATAGTGTGGTAAATAAATTTTGGTGGAAAAGATTCTATATTACATATGGATAATATTATATATATATATATATATACACATGCATATATGCAGCACCATATCAGTTTTTTTCCCCTTAAAAAAAATCAGGTAATTTTGTGCTGATCAATAGCACTATATCAGGCTGACAGATACTAGTCTCACCTAGTGCCAGTTATAACATTCGTGAAATGAGATTATCAAAGTGAAATAAAGGTAATATTTTAAGGTGATTTATCTTAAGATCTTCTCTTACTTAAAGAGGGTGAGGTCAAAAGTTTAAGCCCCCACGTCGCCTTTGAGAGCCTAACCGAATAGAGTGAGGTTAAGAGTTCGAGCCCCCACGTTACTCTTGGGAGCCCAATTGAATGGGGGTGACTCTGAGAAGTAACTCACAACCGGATCTCATCCGTATTTTTTTTTTGTTAAAAAAAAATAAAGGTGATATTTTAACGGCTATTGCACTGTAGACTTGTTATAGCATTTTTATTATTATTCTAGTTTGATATCTCTGAAGCACCATCGCCACTTGATTTTATTTTATTTTTTTTAATAATTAAGAAGGCAATCGAATGTGAAAAGACGAAACCAGGGAATCGTACAAGGGTCTAATCAGATATGAAGTTTTTGGCTCAATCGTGGAAATTTTGAGTCGTAAATGCGTAAGTTAAAAGAGTACTTGAGTCACCTTTTGACATATTCTAGTCTTGAACTCTTGTCTTTGGCAAAAAGTTGGAGCTACTGGAGGGAAAGCGGGCGAGTCATAGGGCAGAATTTGGGAGTAATTTGTGGCGCTCGGCTCAGAAAAATCTCGACACCCAAAAAAAACGTGCCCTCTCCCCGATTTAGCGTTCCCATTTGGCGACAGAAGCCATCCCCACATCGCTCCTATTCTACCTTCTCATCATACGTTACATTCGAAGATGAACCCAAATTTTATAAGCTTTTTCAATTGAATTTATAAGCTGACAATTGTTCATCTCTCATCGTTGATCGTTTTAGCATTTATATACGTACAAAAGAACAGTCTCTTTGTTTCGACAAAATTAAGTTGTTTCACAATTTGGGGTATGTCTACAATAAGAGTCCTCTTTTTACAATAAGAGTCCTCTTTTTTTACTCATGACAGGAGAGAAAAAGAGAGGCACACCATTGGTTAAAAATTAAATGCTAGTCCATAGGAAAATAATTGCTAGTGATACATGCCACATTCTAATTTTTCTAATTGCAAGAATAAATTTTTGAGTTAGACATAGAAGCACTCAAGAACAAGAGAACATAAAAATCAGGGAGAAAGTTGTGGATATCCACAGAACAAAAAAGGTGAAGAAAGGGGGTGTGGGTAGAAAGAAACTATAAAGTAAATTCAAGGTCAGTTTAGGAAAAACAAAGGCTATAAAAGTAGTAATTAAATTTTAAATTTCAATTAAGATTATAATTTTGAAAATAGAGTAAAGATAATAGATAGAGGGTTGGTAATAATTTTTTCACTAAAGAAAAGTCAGCAACTAGCTTACATGAAGGATATTAATCGACACCTTGCCCACTAAAATACTGGTAGCTCGTGAAATAATAGTTCGAAGTGTATGACTGCTCATCAATATATCAACTCGTAGCTCCCTAGGAGCTTATTCTAATAACTTGTAATGGATATATTTTCGGAGCTGCACTATGTGCAAGGTATCACCTAGCAAACGACTAACGACCAGCTCGTGCAATATGAACATAAGACTTGGTTGCTCCCTATTTTATACCTGCTCACATATTAAAAGCTCGCGGATTCAAGTTGCCCAGATGAATTGTATATAAACAACGCAAAAAGAAGTTCACTGCCTCTGATAGTAAGCTGACCAAAACTTCCTCAATCAGTCGAGGAAATGCACGACACTTTACAAAAGACAAGTAGGAGACAAAGTCTATCTGCTCCTACCTGCTCCTTTGACGTCACAAGACCATTTTCTACTTGCTGCTACAGCAGACACGTTTGCTACGACAACACCACAGTAAACACGCTAAAACATTCTATATAAACCCCAAAATGAAGAAGGCAAAGAGGCGGATCTGAAAACTCTCACTCATTCTTGTACACAAAAATTTCCTCTCAATAATATTAACTACAGTAGATGTAGGCCGTAGAAATTCCGGCTGAACCATTATAAAAATTGTGTCATCTCTTTACTTTATAATCATTTTTCTACAAATTTACACCTTGCTTGTTACACCAATCTTTGGGTGTCTACACACTAACTTTTGGTATCAATAATTTGGCACTAGAAAGAGGGTTGTTCCAGCAAAAGGTCTCAAATTATCCATGGCGAATACACGGAGTACCTTTTGCCAAAACACCATCGCTAATGGCCAGAATCAATCCCAGAATTCTGATGAATAAGTCGCAATTTCACACAATCGACCCGAAATTAATTATCCTGGCGAAACTCTCGAACAAAGACAAGATAGAATTGAGAGCACACTCAAAAATCTCCAGTTAGCCATCAACCAAATAAATGACTCTCTTAAGTGCCTTACTGAAACACAACCCATGAGGTACTCAAAACGTCAAGAAGATGGTCACAAACAAATGATATTTCAGAATAGTCATCATTCAGGCCACTTACGTAAAGGCAGATGCAAAGCTAATGATCGACGCGAAGTTCAAATTAGAAGTTATGACATAGAAAGTTTTGGTCGCACTTTAGCCCTTCAACAAAATTCTTCAAACAATCGTGATCGAGCAGATGTTGTAATCCCACACCAGAGGAAAAGCGCGATCAAAAAAATTATTAAAGACCCAAGACGAACTCTCGAGAAGCAATGATGAGAGCATGACCAAGATAGATCACATTTGTAGCATGTCGATCGACCATGGTCGCAGCAAGCTAATGATGCGTCTGAAGCTTCTCTAAAGTTATGGCAATCTAGCTCGCACCATAATAACAACCAGGGGCTTGTTATCCTACCAGCTCGAGATAATGGTCAACTCTCTGGAAATATTGATGTTGATCATCTCAGAGCAGCTTTAGATACACTGCTCGCATATGACGATAAGCTTGCCACCAGTCACCATTCGCCTTTTAACGAAGAAATCTGTGTTGCACCACTTCCTGCTAGATTCAAGCTACCTTCGCTGAGCACATTCGAAGGGAAGACCAACCCACAAGACCACGTGGATCATTTCAGCGACTTTATGGAGCTTCAGCGACTGGCCGACCTTGCACGTTGTCATTGTTTCGCAGCAATTCTAACAGGAGTAGTGAAGAAGTGGTTCAAAGGACTACAGGCTAGTACGATTTCTTCTTGGCAGCAATTTCAAACTGCATTCTTGAGGTAGTTTCAAGATATGAGGAACTTCACAATTTTTCTGAATACTCTAGCAAATATTCGCCAAGGCGCCAAAGAAAATCTCAGATCATACCTCAACCGCTTCACAACTAAGCTCACTATGCCCCAAAAAACGGAGTCCATTTCCTAATGATGGTAGAGGTATGACCTAAAAGCAAACTGTAGGAGGAAATACAAGAACGAGAATATAGAACTCTCATAGATTTTTATCGAAGATGCGATCTCTACTTGAAGGTCGAATCCTCTAAAGAATATCTTATGAGGTCAAAAAGGCAAAAAAGTGAGTTTTCTGAAAAAGAGCTCTCCGAAGAAGAGACAACAGAAACAATGGCGACCTCTAGAGAATATCTTGTAAGGTCAAAAAGACAAAAAAGTGAGTTGTTTGAGAAAGAGCTCTCTAAAGAAAAGACAACAGAAACAACAGCGACCATGGCTTCAACAAGCAGCTTATGAAATAATCATTGAAATCTACACATTCGAGCTCCTTAATATGCAAGAGCTCATCACTCACCTCGCCCTTGGAAAGAGTGCTTAAAGATTTGCATCACCAGTGAGCTCTCTATTTCCAAACCAATATTCAAGCTCCATTATACTCTAACAAGCTCTACTCCATTAGAAGCTCCTTATACCAGCGCACTGCTTAGGCTCACCTTATAACACGGGGAGCAATAGGATTAGATGAACAATCTCCTATTTGCTTTCTAAGGGTCTAATGCATTGACTATCTAAAGGAGCAGAGTTTTCATACCTAATTTGAAAATTCGAAGATCCCTGAATCTTCTTTCTCGGTTTATGCTCAGTGTCACAGTCCGGAAGTTTCAATGCCAAATACTTCCCAAGTTCCGGTAAGTCTTCCGCTTATCCGTGTATTATGGGTCACTTTTTCGCGCCTTTAGGTGTGCGTGTTCTAAGTCACACGCCTATAAGAACAACTTCCACTGATTCTTGCTCACAAGTAACTATGATGGCTTCCATATGCCACGGCCTCCGTGCTGGAATTGCCTAACACTTAGGGCAAAAATATATATGCATGCAAACTATGGAAAAACAACTAGAAAAAATAGCGGATTTAGGTTTTAAAATTTTTATATGAAAACAGTTTTCATAACCATATTACATGCATATATCATATACAGGATCATGTATAACATAAATCAAATCTAGATGCACAAACCCTAGAGATGGGATTAGGGTTTACCTCTTGTAGCGTGCTCCTCCTTGATCTCCTTGTTGATGGTGATCAAACCTCCAACCCTAGATCTTCTTGTATATGCTCTTGCTCTTGTTTGATTAAGTGAGTGGGCACCAAGTTGAATCCTTCGTTAGAGAACGATCAAGAATACCTTCTTGATCCTATGGAACACCGAGACGTGAGATGAGACCGTGAGATAGTAGGAAACTTTTTCTCTCTCACTTAGCCTAAGGGTGGCCGAATTCTCTCTCTCTCTTCCCCTCTAATTTTCGTGTAGTACCTTAGTGTACTGTTTCAGTTTTTTCTCTCATGTATCATATATATATGAGGCCAAAAACTGCTAACCCTAGTCCAACTAGGATTAGGCTTGTTCTCCAATTTGGGCTTTTGGTGTTTTTTTATAAATATGTCCAACTCATGAAACTTATTTATAAAAATACCAACTTCTGTGTAGAATCATTATTTTACACAGTTTCATGAAACTAATTTCATAAATACCACCAACCAATTAATGAGCTTTATTGAGTTAGACAAAGGACCTAATGGATCCAAATAATCTAAGCTCTAATAATATGATAAATACATAATAATTCTTATTATGGTATTTATATAAATATTATTAGTAAAGGGGACACTTCACTAAAGGCCCAATACTGTACTCTTAGATTAGATGTCATACCTTTTATAGAGATTTAATCAACTAGCCTTGATTAATCGATCCATCTAGCGTATTCTATACTACACATAGAATCCCTATACAATGCCGTAGTTAGATAGGTGAAATTACCGTAATACCCCTCCAACACCTATTTACCTTTAAGTTACCATCTTTCTATCAAGGAATAATGTTGTCGATAATTTTGTTCTCAATGGCCATTTAGACAAAATTATCAACCAATTCACAAAGTGAATACTAAGATCTTAGATTTAATTATTCCATGAATCTTGAAAGAACCTAAAGTGGCATTAATGTATAGTGTCCTTAACTATTTGGTGTTCCCATCAGTTCATAAACTATAACCTCCAATATGCCAAAGTTCACCTCTAATTTCATAGAGGCTAGTCTTTTAACAAATCAAAAGGCTACAACCCATGAAAGCAAGTCTAATCAAATATCAAGGATTAAGATCTATATGCTAAGAGCTAGTTTGTGGTAATATAAGAATTGAGTTACGGCACTCTAATTTTTTATATTGCCTGGTCTAGTTCAATACACATAACTTATTTATGTTGTATTAGTGTTTCTATCAGAAGTCACATACTTCAATGATTTGAGACACATCATTTCCGTTGAGAAAGACAAACACTACAACCTATAGTAAATAAAGTATTCCATCTTTATTTACAGATTGTGAACTAATTCATTTAGACTTAGATAAAGAAACAAGTCTCTCCATAATTAACACTTAATCATGTTTGTTTCTTTATACACAAGCAAAGTCATGGAATCTTTTTCAGATAAATAAACTATTCAACTAAGATAGTTTAATCTAGCAAATATCATAATTGCATATAAGAGAAAGTTGTTTATACTCAAAGGGTATAATTAGAAATATGCTTTTTAGGACAAATATCCCAACACTCCATTGAGTCACTCGTCCCATTCATAGGTTCTCAACATGCTGTTGAAGTTTATGCTCCCTCGCCCAAGGATGCTCACACCTTGCTAGCATGTGTCATTAGGTACCAAGACCAAGTCGGCACTCTGTCTCATATATAAAGCCGTATCAATATCTCTCAGATAGCTCCCGTGGCACTAAGGATTTTCTCACACCTATAAGCCAATCATTGTGGCAACAAGCCTAATTATGTGCTAGCAAGTGTCTACAATTCTCTTGTGGCTTGCATCCTTGTTTGCAACCTTCTCATGTGGGAGCATCGTGCCACCCACCAGTTTCCCGCTTACTCCCGAGGCACATGTGAAATCTGCCTGTGACCAACACGTGTTGAGGCATGCATGGTTATGGTACACCACGCATCCTCTAGTAGTCCCACTCAACAAGTGGCTCACCCAAGGCCAACTTATGTTAAGGCATGCATAGCTTTGGCACACCGTGCATCCTTAGTCTCTCCATGAGTAGCCTTCCTGTAACCATCTCATGTTGAGGCATGCGTGGTCTAGGAGCTACATGCATCTTCTAAGAAGCTCAATCCATGAACCGTGCTCACTGTATAGCGGCCCGCAAGCCGAACGCACCACTGAACCTCTTGTGTGGAGACTATGCGCAATACAGGGTGACCGGTACTGTCCACGAGTCTCACCTCCTCGAGGAGACATCAAGGGTCCCATCATGGTTCCTTAGTACCCGCCCCTACAAGCACTCTTCGTGTGCTAATAGGTAGCTCACTTGGCTAGCGATGCCCACCATGGCCGAGGGTGGTCGATAGCCAACACCGTGTACTCCCCTAAAAAGTATTTTGAGCTTTTGGCCCTTTTCCCAAAAAAGCATAATTTTCGCCCAGAAAACATATGGCCTAATAAATACATTTCTTCAGGATATCAACAAAATGATCGCATATCTATGATCTTCTTATCGAGGGGATGGGGTCCCTTTGACCGAAAAAATTATCGGATGTAAGACGAATAAATTAGAAAATTCTAACTATGTCCCGAAACTCCGCATAAGTGACCGTAGACAAACTCTCATGGGCAAATCTACATGGCTAGTTTTTTAGGCTCACTCTTGGCATGGACGAGCCTTCCTGCAGCACGTCACACTCAGTATGTCAAATAACATGATATCCCTCCATGAACGATAAGCGGCTATGCAAAACGTACAAAGTTCTGAATGAAACTGTTACTAAACTTTCAACATGAAACTTCTGAAAATAAGATCGACATTTGCAGGTGAGTCACTCAGCTCACATATCTTAGAAGAGACCTAACACATCCGGACGACTTTTTATTAAGTCGAATGGATTCAAAGTAAAGGCTAACTCGTATGAAGTCGAGCCATGCCCATATAAAGTCAGAACCAATCCGCATTAACTAGATAAAATAGGCAAGATTATTCCTAATCAATTGAGGTCGTAATTCTCTTAGAAAAATCTAAATCTCTTGTGCGAGGTCGCAATCCTCCAACCTATTCATTGACGTCTATAGAACTTGAGTTCACCTCAAAAAATAATGATTAGCTGCCAATGGGAAGAAAGATCATGCAAGCCCAATTTCCTGGTAAATTCGATTCAAGTTGAATTGTTTTATACTAATCTAAGTACGATCTAGATATAGGAGTATTGTTTTCTGTCTTATAGGTTGGCTCCTCATCTGTGAACTATGACAACATTACTACGATGCATAAGTCTCAATTTGAGTTTCGTCCAAACTATTGATGCAAGCCGACATGTTCACACCTGAAGAACGAAGAACTTGATTCCGAAAAAGTGTGATACGACTAGGGGTAATCGAGATGTCATCACCTCACAAGGTCACACCTATCTGAAGATGAAAGCTCTATATGACTCTGAAAGAAAAAATGGAGCCTGGGGGGCAATTGTTGCGCATAGAATTTTTCCACTAAAGAAAAGTTAGCAACTAGCTCACATGAACGATATTAATCGACACCTTACCCACTCAAATATTGGCAGCTCATGGAATAATAGTTCGAAATTCATGACTGCTCGTCAACATATCAGCTCGCAGTTCCCTAGGAGCTTATTCTAGTAACTTGTAATTGATATATTTTAGGAGTTGCACCACATGCAAGCTATCATCCAGTAAACGACCAACGACCAGCTCGTGCGATATGAATATAAGACTTGGCTACTCGCTATTTTATACCTACTCACACATTAAAGCCCGCAGATTCAAGCTACCTAGACGAGTTGTATACAAACAAAGCAAAAAGAAGTTTGCTACCTCTTATAGTAAGTCGACCAAAACTTCCTCAATCAGTGAAGGAAATGCACGGTACTTTACAAAAGACAAGTGAGAGACAAAGTCCACCTGCTCTTTTAACATCACCAGACCATTTTTCACTTGCTGCTACAGCAGACACATTGCTATAGTAACATTACAGTAAACACGGTAATACATTCTATATAAACCCCAAAATAAAAAAGGCAAAGGGGCGGATCTAAAAACAACTCTCAAACCCATTCTTGTATACAAAAATCTTCTCTCAATAATATTTACTATAGTGGACATAGGCAGTAGAGAATTCCAGTTGAATCACTATAAAATTTGTGTCTTCTCTCTACTTTATAATCATTTTTCTAGAATTTTTTTTTTTTTTTGAAAGATATTTTTCTACAAATTTACCTCTTGGTTGTTACACCAATCTTTGGGTGTCAACACCACCTAAAGAAAAATTGAAGATGAGGAATTGGAACTTCAAACCTCCATGTTAAAAAAATAGGTAGTTATATAGCATTAGGTTTACAAGTTATCCCAAACTACATTTAAGAGTGAAAAAGAACTCCTTACTTTCAAGGCCAATTTGGATTATGAACTCTATCGAATATAGATCAATCTGTGCACTTAAATTATTTATTTATTTACTTGGATAGAGGATATTTGAACTTACGATTTCTATACTTATGTCTACTACATAGAAAATTGAAGATTATGGGCTAAACTTTACTCTCTTTTTTCTTTTTTCTTGCTTTTCAAAATTATGAATTTTATCTAAATATGCTTAGAGATTGAATGAGACAAATGTCTGCTCGCAAAAATGAATAAATTTATTAATTATCATAAACGATCGAGATTGGTAGCTTATAGAGAACCATGTGATCCTGACTGGTTGAACTCACTTCATTAAGAACAATGCTCCAACGGCCATGTTGAGGATTCATATTGGTGTGAAACCAACGTTTTTTGCCTATTCAACTACTTCACATATAGAGATAAATTTTTAATAATTTCATTTAACCAAATCCACAAATTATCCAACCCAAATCCTTTAATATATAATTAATCTGTTCGTATTGAATATGCCGACATTATGTCCACGAGTTAAGAGTTTCTGATTTACGGTTCGCGGGTGGCCATTTGATAGAAATTGACACTTACAACTACAAAGTTACACATGATCGAATGGTGGATGTTTGTACTTTCTTCTGTGTCTAACCGATCTCCACCCGATCTATAGGGGAGCCTACGATAGAATCCATCCTATTAGAGGATTGTCAAGAACAATAGCATAGTCCATATATATAGGAAAATATTAAAAAGCATATACGTGATTCTAAACATAACATACTAATAGGGATATAGGATCCATCATAAAATTGCATATAAGTCCAAAACACTAATTAGTTGTGGTGCTAAAATACCACATGCAACCTGCTCCCTCTCTTCTCTCTATAGCAGACCCGCAGCAGAGCAGCCTCCTCTCCATTCAGCTACCATCTCTCTCTCTCTCTCTCTCTCTCTCTCTCTCTCTACCTGTGATTCTTCCAACAAAAAAGTCAGATCTATACCGTATGGAGGCCGAAGATCGGGGTCTTCTCTTCTCTTTCTCTGTCTCTCTTTTTTTTAATTTCTCTTAAAAAATCTAAATATTTGTTTATATTTTTATTTTCTATATAAATTTTATCAGAGTCTGAACTCAAAAATAGATAAATATAGAATAGTTCCATAAAATAAATATGATTAATTCTAGCCCCACTAGACAAAATCCCTTGTTCCATTCTCTTTTTGCTCAGAAGACAAATGTTTATTTAATTCCTGGCTCCATTCTTGCATGTGGTGTTTTTTTTTTGGATATAAATGGGCTCCTACAGGGAATTTCATTAATCGAATTAAAAACTTAAATTACAGTATAAATATAAGGATTATAATTCCAAACATCTCAATAGAGACGAAAAAATGGATCATAAACACAGCAAAAAAACAAATGTATGGGTTACTATGATTCTCCTAGAGGAACTGTTAACAAGGACCACCAGCAATATATTACCTTTAATACTTGTTCCTGGCTGCGTTCTTAGTGGAGTAAACTATATAAGGCCACATTAATTTAGAACTATACCCGAATAAATAAAATAAAATCTGCCACAAATTGATCTAGATCTGAGAAAAAAAATTTCAGATTTAAGATATGTACCGCACTAAAATTTACACAAATAGTGGTATTACAAGCCAGATTTAGATTTGGATTTAGTAAAACTGAAAAAGAAAAAGAAACAAAGAAGAGGAGGTAGAAAGGAGAGCCAGGGGGTTAAGCCCCCACTAACATGGTTGTCCCTCCGTCCTTGACTACATGCTCTTTAACATTTTCTTATTGGTGAGTTTCATATCTCTATTATATGTAGTACTCAATGCCAGTAACAGTACTGGTCTAAAATAATTCATATTCATTATTCAACTTAAGGAAAAATAAAAATAAAAATAAAAATAAAACTATATGGTAGTCTTGGGTATTTTTGATTTTGAGATTGAGCCTTAGATAATAAGGATTGGCAATAAATAAATAAATAGCATATTCCAATCGTCTGCACAAAGGCATGGATCGGGATATATATCTAGCTTGTCTTCACTAGTGATCAAATTAGGCAAAAACATCGACAAACTTATGCTTGTACTAACCCATCTCAATGAGTCTGTTTTATTTATCAATTTAATTTTTTAGTTTTGAAGTTTCTCCTGAAAGATTTAATTGAGTTTAGAGAATAATTAATCTCGCGAAGAATTTACAAGATATTTTTCTTAATGACTGGAGAGGAGTAAGATTTTGCTGTCCATTCTAAATTAACCATCCGTTGTTTTAACTATTCTAGCTAGTGACTCCTTTCTTGGCCTTATCATTTCCTACTATCAAGTTATCTACGTGTAGTATAGATTATTCCTTTTTGATTGGTGATTTGGTCCCTAATATTAAAAAATCTTATTTTAACCTCTAAACTTAATATTCAAGAGCAATAATTCCTAACTTTCAATAAACTACTTGTTTCTTGACCCTTGTCAAAAATTTTCTTTGAAGTAATATACAGAAAAACTTGTTCCCTTTTTAAGTGCCTTTCTACCAAATACTTTATTAAAAGTATTTTGATCACAAGGACCAGAAAGAAAGCTTTTTGGAAAGTTTGGGGCTACTATGTGTTAATTTAAAGTATAGGGATTAACTTACAATTTTGGAATAGCTTAGGGTCCACCGAATAAATGATCGTTCCTAATAGGCTAATAATATGCAGATATCAGTAAAACTCAAATAGCAATTCAGTGTCACTAGCATAGCCTTCGTGAATATGACATTCTTGTACCAACTCCACGCGGTGGACAGTGAC
The DNA here is from genome assembly GCA_002914845.1 of Trema orientale. Lineage (NCBI taxonomy): Eukaryota > Viridiplantae > Streptophyta > Magnoliopsida > Rosales > Cannabaceae > Trema > Trema orientale. The sequence continues at coordinate 138,685 of JXTC01000505.1, read as the reverse complement.
TACCATTAAATAAATATCTCTAGCTCAGGCCTCGTGGGCCACCTATAAATAAGCTAATACTCTTCTATTCCTATACTTGTACTATACTACCAATCATAATTGCTTAATTAATTAGCAACACATAACAAAGATCAAACCACAAACCAGCCCTAAAGTTAAAAATGGTTACAATAATTGGCTCTTTCGTATTGATCACTTTTGATATTTAAATTTTATTGGGCCATTCCAAGATCTTTCAAATTTGTGAACCGTATTACTAAAGCTCTCACTTACTCCCTCTCATTTGCTCTCACATGTGACAGATCAGAAGCATCCGAAGCAGAGTCTTTATCTTTTAGCACCAGCCAGCAGCCTCTCCTCCTCCTTTCCATCGACATCAGCACCATTGTGGCTCCTCATGAAGGCTGGACAGGGGGCCTTTTCTTCTCCCTCTCTGGCCTCCTCTCTCCACCTTCTTCCTCCTTTTCCTCTTCTTCCTCCTCTAACATGTTATTTCCTTTTATTTTCTTTTTTTTTTAAATTTTTAATAATCTCATATCTAAATTTGGATGTAATGTCACATTTTTGGTGGATTCGAAGTTCATTCATCTTATCTTAAATTGGAGATCTTTCTCTGATCTAGATCTGTTGTAGACATATTTTTCTTTTTTTTTTAGATCTAAATTGGTGTTGGTACTATAGAGTTTAGCCCATCAATAATGCAGCATGAGCAAGTGGTGAAAGCTACGATATGTTGGTCTTTGTTTTCTGTTTTTTTAGGAGAATCATGATAATCCACATTTCTTGTTTCTTATTGTATTTGTGATCTATTTTTTTTTTCCTTGTTTGAGGAGTTTGAATTGTAATCCTTGTGCTTACTTTGTAATCTTAAAGCATTTACTTTAAGTAACATATTCTGAAGAGCCTATTTATATATATATATATATATATATATATAAAGATCTTTCAAATTTTGGTAGTTTGGATTTTTGTCAAATTTCGTAGTAAGAGAGGGAAAAAATTTGTGGGACTTGGTGGCAATTTGTTGGTCTTTACTGTTAGAGAAAAGTTACAATTTTTGACCATGTGGAAGAGTTTGGGAAACAATATAGGATATTTAAATGGCCCTATAGATTTATTTCTTTTTTTAAGATAAGGCTTAACTAATGACCACTATTTATTATAAATTAAAAGAAAATAATAAAAAAACGCAATCAGTGAGTTGAGCTCTAGACCTACAATCTAATCCTTATCCTACTCACTGAGCGTAGGCTAAAAAATGACCCCATAGATTAGTCAATACCACTTGAAAACATTTATGTTTTTTTGCTTTTAAAAATAAAATGAATAATGAAGATTTCTTAAACAATATTTTGAGGACATTTTTACAAATTATTTTACTTTTAAAAACAAAAAAAAAATATAAATAGTTCCAAACAAGCCCAAGGAACTAAGAACTTGCTACTTTCTATTTACTTCGAGAGTTGGGATTTCATTTTGTCATTTTGTTCATTTGATGGACTTCTCGTCCCCTTCCACTGTAATTTAATGACTATTCTACTAAAAATAGTTCATTCCTAACATATATGCATACATACAAATTTATATATATAACACAAAAGGTAAAACCAAGTCTTAATTGATAAAATGGATTCTACATATTACAGAATATCAAACATTATACAAATCTGCCTTTTTCCGAAAAATTTTATAAACTAACTGGAGGCATCTCTGTCCAGCTAGTTGGGACTAAACGAGGTTTCATTCTTGAGTAGCTCACCTCTATATACTTCGAATGATTCTGGCATTTTATGACATAGAAAGTTGTTATTATCACAGATAGGAAATTTTTTACAGAAGTTTTTGTCCAGCGGGAGTATTTTAATAGTGACAGAAAATTACACACATATATATATATGGAGGACTTCTCAATGGTTACAATTTTTTTGTGACCATGAATGGATACTAAAAAAAGTAGTGATAGCATTAAATTTTTTTTATGGTAATAAATAGCATTAAATGTAATTGTGATAAGCGGCGAATAGAGGCTCTCTTTAGAGGCCGAGAGAGGTTATAATAATCGATATACCTGCATTAGCGTCGCACTTGACACAATTACAACTTTTTTATTCTCATGCTGAACCAGTTAAAACGAGGTCCCGGCAAGCCATTTTACAATTTTCTGCAAACAGAGTTCATTGTTGAGAAAAAAGTCCTAGCCAAGCTCGAAACTAGGAATTGAATTTCGAAATCTGACCTTACAGTCTAGAACTAGGCATATTGAAGTCTGCATTTGATTTCAATACAACTAGACTACAAACGATGAAACTTAAAACACAACCGAACTACCAACATAGTCTGTCTACAGCACAAGATGACACCAACAAATGTACATATGTACAGAATTCTCCTGTCATGAAAGCTACGTAAAGGCCTTGTAACATTAGCATAGTTCGCATGCATATCAACACATAAAAGGGTTCACAAGCTATACTCATGGCCAACTAGATGGCCATGAAATAATTTTCACTGTTCTTTCAATTCCCAGCTGATCAGGCATTTTTTAGGGTGACCATAACCAAGCGACTATCTTTTATGGAGAAGACAAAATATTGCAGCCACAAGTATATTTTCTTTTTTTCACCAAGTTTTCCCGACTTGGTTACAGTACTATATGACAAAAAGCAAGAATCACATCTATTTACACAGAAAGCAAAATCAGAAGGTAGATTTTTAAAACGACAAGAAAAAAGGAGAAGTAACTCACCGGGCAATAGTGTCATGCTTAAGGAAACCTCCTAGGCCTCTAGCATTTGTGAACTTGTAAACTGGTCCAAAAACTAGAGCCACAAAGGTTAGGTGATGATAGATTTAGACACAGAAAATAAGCTATAGATCACGTATGATGGAACATGTGGCTAAAATCCGGAATTCATTCAAACCTATACCTTCATATCCACCAAAAACTGGATCTTCTGACAGCACAAAAGGTGCATCCAGATTTATGTATCTGCAAAATGAACCATAAAATTCTTTTTAAACACTTGCCTGTTAAAACTTTGTGGAAACTCAAAGATGTTGGAGAACAGCCTAAGGAAGACTGATAACACAAGTAGAGCATCCACTAACTATTATGATGCAAAATACAGAGTAAAATTACTTGAAGCAGCCAACCCCACAAGCCAAATGACCAGCAAAGCCTGTGGCAAGTCTGGTCTCAACCATGCTATCAATTATAAGATTCAGGCCTGATTTTCTTGCCATCTCAATTACTCGGAGGGTGCCCAGAACCCCAAATTTTGCTAGTTTAATGTTGATGAAATCGACTATATTTTCTTGAACAACTTTCTGAACATCAATCAGAGTCTGGCAGCTTTCATCTGCAGCAACATTTATTCCATATTTGTCTCTAGCAACATCACGAACATCTGCAAGACCGTTCCAGTCATCTTTGTGAACTGGTTGCTCAAAGAGAACAGGACTTACAGCCATCTCTGCATATGAACAACAAATATAAGGTATTTACAACAGAAAAATTATAACTAAAAATGTAAATGAAACGAAAACCAATGCTAACTACTAGTGAAATATTATGTCATGGCCACAATTCTCTGATCTAAAACCATGATAAAACTATTAAGAATGTACCGTACCATGCAACTTCTCAAGAACCATAATAGCTTCTTTGGAAGTGTAATTCCCATTTGCATCCAAGATGAACAAGCAATGGGGTTGAGCTGCCTGCACAGCTTTAATAACTTGCAATTCTGCAGATAGATTTAGTCCCATGTTAAACCTTATAATATTGAATCCTTTTCCGCAGTACTTTGAAGCCAATTCAGAAGCTTCAGCAGGGGATGCAATTGGAATCTGTACATGAGATATTGCCAAAATTAAGCTCAACATTGAGAATTAAAATAATGACAATAATAATAATAATCAATTAAACTAGATAAATCCTCTTCTAGTTATAGCATGTCCGATACTTAACTGTAACAGAAGTCGTTAAGCTATTTGAAACACCACCAAATAATCTCCACAGAGGCACATCAATGCTATTAGCAACCGCATCAATCAATGCCATTTCAACTCCTGCTCTGATCTTCAAAGTTCACAGACATATAACTTAGTGCATGTTACATATTAAAATGTTCCTCCGAGCTTAGGAATAAAGAAAGAGACCAAACTATCCTAAAACGATGAGAAATACAAGTGAAATAAAAAATAAATAAAAAAGGAAGACAGAAAAGAAATTGCTTTCTTTGATTCATAATTTATGATAAAATCAAAGAAATTGCTTTCTTTGATTCATAATAACACATGTTACTGTGATAAAATGCAGCAACAGTAGTTATAATTGTAAGATTAAAAGAAGAAAGCAACAAATTATGAATCATTGTCAGTTGGATTTAGTCAACGGCGGCCCATTACTGTGCAGAAACTCTCAACCGGGACCAAAAAAAAAAAAAAAATTGGAGAGAGGTAGTTCATTAATCAAGAAGAAACACGGACTAATCTTCACAAACAATCACAATACCTCTCAGGAAGGCGACAACCACATCACTCACCATTTTGTCACCACAATAGTCTATAAAAAGAATTAAATAAATGTTTTAAGGAAAAAAGAACACACACAAACAACGTAACATCATTAAATAAGTGACTTTATTCTTTTAATTTTTGAAACATATATAAAGACATTTAAAAACATTATTATAATAGTAATTATTATCATACTCACAGAAGCATATTCCTGTCCATGAAGAATAGTCCCAATCTCTTCAAGCACCAAATTCAAAGTCAACGCCGAACTCCGCCGCAGAAACTCACAAGCCTCCTTCGCCTTGGCCAGAGCCGCCGCCGCCGTAGCCGCAGCCGCAGCCACCTCGCCCCAACCGACGCACCCATTACTCAATTCGACCCGAATCGCCACATTTTCGAGCCGAGACGACGGGTCACCCAGTTTCACCTTCAATGGCATCTCTTCAGCTCTCTGAACATCGACCCAGAAAGTCTCCGTCAAATTCTTGAACCCAAAGCTGGTCGTTCCGGCCGAAGAGACCTCAGAAACCGCCTCGACCGTACTATCGGCCGTACCGGGGAGGAAGCTGGCCTTGGCCGAGATTTTGAGATTGGGCTTTCTGGGTATCAAGCTTTGGAAAGGTCTTTTCTGGGTCTGAGAGAAGAAGAAGGAAGAAGTTGATGGAGAAATAGTAGAACCAAATGGTGCCATAACTGCCATTGGAGGTATAGGCTGAGCTTAGCTTCAAGCTTTTTTTTTTTTCCCCTCGATAATGGCGATTCAAATTACAATTTATGGTGCATTTTTTCTGGGTGGGTACTTTTGTCGTGACGTAGTTTCAGGTGAGACAGAAAAAACCGGAATGAGAGAGAGGAAGAGACGTATAAAGCTGCATTATTGGAAGGATACATGAATGGAGGTGTTTGTTTTTTTTTTTCTGGTGTGGATTTGTGAGTTGGATTTAGTTGACTATAATATTGTTGTGACGGTAATTCTTCTACATGATTACAGTTTATTAATAATTAATTTATGAAGATAATGCGTTCTTTTTTTTAAAAAAAAAGGAAGATAATGCATTATTACACTCGAGGACTGAATGGATTTACTATCGAGCAAGTGTAACTATAATTAATAGTAATAAATTAACACAATCATACATCATGTGTTATTAAACAGTAAACACTACATAATACTTCATACCATTATTTTTTTTTTTTAAAGAAACATACCATTATTCATTTATTCTTTACTATCCACTTTAGCTCATTATTGTACCTTTTTCTTTCATTAATCCATAAAAAAA